>CM076078.1:26425000-26965000 GCA_038088235.1 Zacco platypus | reverse complement strand
ACTCTCTTTTTTCTAAATTTAAAAAAAATAGAAAAAAAAACAGTTTTCGTGCTCACTACAAATCTTCAGAAGGAAGAGTTTGAGGCTGCCAGCACTCAGCACTGTACATACTGCACAAAATCATCCATTTCAACCCCCACCTAACGTCTGCAGCACCGCTTGACACACGAGTGATGTCATACTGCCTGTCAGGGTCCTTTCTGCCTGCTTACAGGATATTTTGTGCATGCATTAAAGCTCTGAACAAAGACGTTATATGGCCTCCTGTGTTTCTAATGCTGGCTCACAAACCTCTGGAAAGTACATGCCATTTTCGTGGAAGTGTGCCGTTTTCTGTGCTTAAAACAAACTTGAGAACGATCTCAGAATAATGCATTTATTCTGCAGTGGTGAACAGTCTCCATCTAATTTGAATTCCTCATGAATTACGGCAGCACAATAATTGCAGGGAAAATACACACAGACAATGACTGTCCTGTTAATGCCATTAGGTGTTGCTTCAAATATGGGCACTTTTATGTTCCATGGGGTCATCTTGGAAACTTTTTCCATGCCTTCAACATTTATTTTTGCTACTTTTCAAAATTTTTATATAGATTTTATTATTCTCCCTCAGACCCAGAAATTTAGTCTTAAAATATGAAGAAATTAATTGTTACATTGTGAAAGCTGTGGCAATCTAAACAAAAGGTGGAATACTTATAATGGACTACATTAAAGTTTTTCAAAATATGTAAAACATGAGAAAATGTTATTTAATTGTGTGTATTTAAGATACATTAGATTAGCCTTATAGCAAGATAAAAGCCCCTTTTATTCCAAAAATATTTGAAATTGTCATCAAAGTCATTTCCACCACTTGCTATTAAAAACAATACACACAAAACACATAATTTGTGATGTGGCAGAAAATACATTGTGGTAGAAATGTTCATCAAAAAATAAGTGATAGTGTAATAAGTGTGTTTTTTAAGATTTGTTTTCTAAAGATCTACAGGCAAAAAGTGCCCATGATAAAGAAACACTCTATTCAGCATTACCATCCATAATAACCATAAAAAGGGTACTTCCCATGAACACATCGTGTTTTGTACTGTCGTGTTTTACTCTTGAACTTCAGTATTGTGTCACTGCTAAAACTGTACAAATGATACAAAATGTAAATGCAATTAGCTATGAATAATTCGAATTTAGAGTATAAAGTAAGCAGTCATAATTTAATGGAAAATCATTAGCAAAAACATTCAGACTCAATATTCAGGGTAAAATAACTGATCTGAACTGAAATAAATGATCAGAGATTTGTGTTTAAAATCAGTTAGACATTCAAGAATTTAAGAAGCTTTAAATAATTAATCTAATTATAGTACAAAAGTATAGTAGACCGATTAGTAAAACAAATAAGTTTTTAATGTGATTCAACATGCAGGATGGATATTGATATCAGAGGGCAAAAGATTATATTCTTCATTAGGAATATGAGATGGATATTATTTTTAGTCGATACAGTCTGCTCATATATTGTGATAATAAGATATCATTAATACAAATAGCGCAAAGAATGAGCGAAGTGTATATTAATATGGGGAAAGCTGGTTTAGGCTAATGTTTTTTGTCTTTTGTACTCCTACAAATCCATTAGTAAGATTTTTTATCTGATACTGGATTTGGCATTTTTACTAATATTCTTAAAATGGCCACTTTTGAACTAAAAACATTCAATATTGTGGCTGAAAAACAGACTCAGTTTCCTCAGTGTAAGTGTAAGAGATTACTGACGATTCATTATTTTAATCTCTTGACAGCTCTGAAATATAATTCAAAATCAAAATCTTGTTCTCTGCTATTCATTCCCAATGTAAGATAGACCAGGAAGTGTTGTGCCATTTTGGTTTGAGCTAGTTATAGGAGGAAATATTCAAGTAGAAATATTACAACTAGTAGTGTATTTATTGTGTTAATCAAATTTATTTGATCAAAATAAGTATTTGGCTACACCTCATCACTATACCACACCATCTTTCAATTTATACATTCAACTTGAATGAAAAATGCAAATGAAACGGAAACAAATGCAAAAGGAAAATACAGAAATAAATGAGAAACATGTTTACAAATCAAAATATAATGAAGACATGAAATTTTTTTTTCCTTGTAAATTTTCCACATATTCCTATTACTATGCACATATTCATATAACTGTCACCTCCGGAGGGTGGTTATGGGGATATCACCCCATAACAGGGTTAACCAGGGACACACATATAAACATTGGGTTTTCATGTGTTATGGGGACTTTCCATTGACATAATGATTTTTATACTACAAACTATATATTCTAACCCCAAACTCACCTATCACAGAAAACTTTCTGCATTTTTTATATTTTCAAAAAACATAACTTAGTATAATTTATAAGCTGTTTTCCTCATTGGGACCAAAAAATGTCCCCACGAGGACAAGGATTTCAGATATTGCTCTCTCTCTCTCTCTCTCTCTCTCTCTCTCTCTCTCTCTATCTCTCTCACTCTCTCACTCTCTCTCTCTCTCTCTCTCTCTCACACACACACACACACACACACACACACTACATGGAACATTTATTTTTATAATATATCACAGGCCTGTATAATGTCATGTTAATTCTAGTATGACCCTCAACACACGAGTTAGGTGTTTTAATAGTATTAAAACAATTTAATCATTTAATTACATTGTTGCCTATATATAACAGATCATCATATGACGTGGACATTTTCTTACATTCACTATTCTTTGTTTCTTTCTGTTGCCATATTTTTTTTTTTACAATCTACTAATAAAAAAATAGTCTTTTTTTTTGCATAAGTGTGATGATGAATTATAATCACTGCTTCAGTCCATGAGAAGTGACTCAAACCTTTAATGCCATCTAGTGGTTAAAAGTTTTAGCTACGCCTAATTATTTTTTCTTGGTAACAATATATTTTATTAATAATAACATTAACAAACATTATTGCATTATGCTATAAATTACTAGTTTATCAGTTAACTAGTCTAACTTTCATATTCTGCACCACCGTACTGCCTGACAGAGAGACTTTTGTTTCATGATGGATATGCACTGTATAATCATATAATCAATTCATATTTTTAAAAATATCTAAAAAAAATTACATGCATTTTGAAATAAATCTTCATATAAAGATTCTGGATTATTTTTTAAAGACATTTAGCTGTGTTTATCCTTTTACAGATCCCCATGGTAAATCTTCGTAGATTACGTATTTTTTTCATAGAATATATATATATGTATATGTATATATTGTGCTTGGTATGTTATTATAACTGTTAGAAGGGCAGCGCAAGCATCATAGAGACGATGCAGATCTTTTTTTACAGTGTCAGCGATTTCAAGGGGTTTCTTTCAGCTGTCGGCTAACTTATATATTTTTTTTAAATATTTGATTTAGACTAATATATCAGACATTTCAATTATTGGCCAATATATGAACATTTTGACATATTGCCATTGGCCTTATTAAAGGTGGTCATTCCACCAAATGTCAGTTCCCAAATCTACCAACAGCTTTTATAGCACTATATTTACATTATTTCATCAGCCATTTAAAATCAAAACCCATACTTTTCAAACTTTTCCTGTTCGATAATATATTGAAAATATTCCAGATATTACTTTAATTTTACGTATTTGCAAGTGGATTCATTCACCCACCATGCTGATATTACCGGTCAAAAGTTTGGAATAATTATGATTATTTTAAATGTTTTTAAAAGAAGACTCTTATGCTCACCAAGGTTACAATTATTTGTTCTTTTCAACTCTTTTTACGGTATTTTTGATCAAATAAATGGCATTGGTGAGCATAAGAGACTTCTTTGAAAACATAAAAATGAAAAGATAATATAATCCATTAAAACAACAATATACTAAATAAAATGTAGTACACATTTTATTTGTATATGCCACGATAGTCAGACATACAAGTATATGTATGTCTTGTAGCTAACTAAAACCAACAATTAACAAATATATAGTAGTAGTGGCAAGAAAATTATGTCTGAGGGAGATTGGTTTGGGGATTTGTTCTTAAAGACCAAACAAATTAGATTAAACCATCAAATATGAGGAATATACAGTGGGTACGGAAAGTATTCAGACCCCCTTAAATTTTTCACTCTTTGTTATATTGCATCCATTTGTTAAAATCATTTAAGTTCATTTTTTCCCTTATTAATGGACACACAGCACCCCATATTGACAGAAAAACACAGAATTGTTGACATTTTTAGATTTATTAAAAAAGAAAAACTGAAATATCACATGGTCCTAAGTATTCAGACCCTTTGCTCAGTATTTAGTAGAAGCACCTTTTTGATCTAATACAGTCATGAGTCTTTTTGGGAAAGATGCAACAAGTTTTTCACACCTGGATTTGGGGATCCTCTGCCATTCCACCTTGCAGATGCTCAATTGGGTTTAAGTCAGGGCTCTGGCTGGGCCATTCAAGAACAGTCACAGAGTTGTTGTGAAGCCACTCCTTTGTTATTTTAGCTGTATCCTTAGGGTCATTGTCTTGTTGGAAGGTAAACCTTCGGCCCAGTCTGAGGTCCTGAGCACTCTGGAGAAGGTTTTCGTCCAGGATATCCCTGTACTTGGCCGCATTCATCTTTCCCTCGATTGCAACCAGTCGCCCTGTCCCTGCAGCTGAAAAACACCCCCACAGCATGATGCTGCCATCACCATGCTTCACTGTTGGGAATGTATTGGACAGGTGATGAGCAGTGCCTGGTTTTCTCCACACATACCGCTTAGAATTAATGCCAAAAAGTTCTATCTTGGTCTCATCAGACCAAAGAATCTTATTTCACACCATCTTGGAGTCTTTCAGGTGTTTTTTTTAGCAAACTACATGCGGGCTTTCATGTGTCTTGCACTGAGGAGAGGCTTCTGGTGGAGGGCTGCAGTGATGGTTGACTTTCTACAACTTTCTCCCATCTCCCGACTGCATCTCTGGAGCTCAGCCACAGTGATCTTTGGGTTCTTCTTTACCTCTCTCACCAAGGCTCTTCTCCCCCACTAGCTCAGTTTGGCCAGACGGCCAGCTCTAGGAATGGTTCTGGTCATCCCAAACGTCTTCCATTTAAGGATTACGGAGGCCACTTTTTTTGTAACCTTGGCCAGATCTGTGCCTTGCCACAATTCTGTCTCTGAGCTCTTCAGGCAGTTCCTTTGACCTCATGATTCTCATTTGCTCTGACATGCACTGTGAGCTGTAAGGTCTTATATAGACAGGTGTGTGGGTTTCCTAATCAAGTCCAATCAGTATAATCAAACACAGCTGGACTCAAATGAAGGTGTAGAACCATCTCAAGGATGATCAGAAGAAATGGACAGCACCTGAGTTAAATATATGAGTGTCACAGCAAAGGGTCTGAATACTTAGGACCATGTGATATTTCAGTTTTTCTTTTTTAATAAATCTGCAAAAATGTCAACAATTCTGTGTTTTTCTGTCAATATGGGGTGCTGTGTGTACATTAATGAGGAAAAAATGAACTTGAATGATTTTAGCAAATGGCTGCAATATAACAAAAAGTGAAAAATTTAAGGGGGTATGAATACTTTCCGTACCCACTATAAATATATATAATTATATATATATATATATATATATATATATATATATATATATATATTAGGAGTGTGACGAGATCTCGCGAGACTAAAACGTGACGAGATTTCTCGTCTAGGTGAGAATTTGTCTCGTCGTGCTATCAGTGTGAGGGTGAAATTATTATTGAAGATGCCCCCGCCACTATCAAATCGTTTGTGTGGAAACATTTTAGTTTTCCAGTAGAAATAATAAACGGCAAAAGAATAACACACAAGACACAAACAATATGTAAACATTGTAAGAAAACTATGCCGTACACCTCGGCCAAGGTTGTACAGACTCTTAGGGGCCGTTCACATATCGCACGCATTTTCATTTGTACAAAATGGAAGCGACGCGGTCGCGACGCGCATGCGGTGCGGCGCGCTCGTTTTTTCCTGGCGCGCCTGTGCCGCGGCGAGATGAAAACATCCTGAACGCCCCGAGCTCCCGAACGCTTGCAAAAGAAGGAGGAAGCGACGCGGTCGCGCTTTACATGCTTTTTTAGGCACGATATGTAAAGAGGCAGAAAGCATCGCTATCACTGCTAACGGTTGGACTTCTCGTGTGCGCAGAGCTATATAACAGTTACAGCCCACACAATCAATAGTGACTGGGAAATGGTCAACTTTGTACTGCAGTTAAAGTGACACTTAAAGTGTTATTTGAATTTTTTATTTATATGTTTATTTTATTTATACTGTTTAATTTATGTTCAATCTGTAGAAAGAAGTTCAGTGAGATTTCTCATGTGAAATTATACAGGGCAGAAAACAATTGGTTGATTTTGTGGCAAAACATTTAGCAGTGTTTGCATGTTGTTTTACTGCAAATAATTCATTAAAATAGAAGTAAAATGACATGCATTACAAGTTGATTTCAAAATCCACCAACATTTTTGCATTTTATGATTTTCAGTTGTATAAAAGACTATTTTCCCTTCATAAAATACTATAAAAATCTCGTCTCGTGAACCCAATCTCGTGTCTCGTCTCGTGGGATACGGGTCTCGTCACACCCCTAATATATATATATATATATATATATATATATATATTATTAAATATGAGGGAAGAATAAAACACTAAACTTGACTTGGTTAAAGGTGTTTATCTGGCAAAATTAAGTTTTATTTCTACAGGTTTTATTTCTCTATGCATAGAAACAAAAAGAACAAAAGAAAAAGCATGCAACTACAACAACATATAATTTGTTTATTCTTTCTTGTTTTTGCATGTGTTCACAATTGCTTTGTATGATAGCCTTCTGGCCAAAAAAAACAAATAGTGTTTTTTTTATAATATGAAAACTATGGAACTGAATGGTGTCCCACAACAAACATTCTTCAAAATTTATTTCTTTGTATTCAGAAGAACAAATTTATTTATTTAAATTTATTGAAATGTATTAACAAACTTATATAATTTTTATTTAAAAATGTATATAAAATATATAAATTATATTTAATATAAACAGCCAATGTCCTAATATGCATGCTAATAAACAACTAGTTAATAGTGAGAATTGTACCCTAAACTAAAATGTTGCCTAGTTTTTAAACCTACAGTACAGTTATGTAGACATAGTTAATGGTTTGTTTGTGAGATCATGATGGACATGGAGCACTGTGTACAATCCTGCACAGTTACGCAGATGCCACGCTCCACAGGCTAAAGGAAGTGCCCGCTTCCCTGTTCGCGCTAGCCAAAGGGAAACTCGCATTCTGGCTCACGCTCACAGAATGCAGCCAAAAAACCTGCTGCTGGGTCACACAATGTGTGTAAACAACATGACAGTGCTCCCCCAGTCACCCTGAGAGAGGCATGACCTTCACATGGATTTCACATAGCAACACAGAGCCATGCTAGCAAAGCTAACGTGTTGGTTTATTTTGGTGTAGGGATTCATATCAAAGATGTTTATGGTGAATTTACATTTTATATATATATATATATATATATATATATATATATATATACACACACACACAATACATTTATAATATTAAATGGATTTGGATCAAAAATTTCTATTGTGAGAGGCCCGAGTCAACAAGACATGTTGTGCAGTGCATAGACTAAAATGCTAATATGATGCATTATAAATGCAATGTGTTGTGATGTCATAATGCTCTGAAAGAATCCAGTGTTTATAATTTATGCAAGCAATGCTTGACATTTCGTGCTTGACAGCTTATTGAATTCACACTGTGGGAATCGATGGAGGCTTCTATGTGTTATCTTGTACTCCACCTCCACTTCTCTTTCTTTCTAAGATCTTCTCTTTCTCACGTGTTTGGCCCTGAAATATAGTGGCTCACTCAAAAATGTTACTATAGTTCTCTGACAGAATGTTGAAGCTGAAAAACACATTTCAGCGCAAAATCAAAACTGACCTAAACTTTTCATGAACAAGCTTTCCAAATTTTGACAAACACTTTTGAATGGTGTACACATAGCAGTTCATTTCTGCCAATTGTCCTTATTAATTATTTTAATTGTAGTTTTCTACAATGTATTTTTGTGTTACTATATTGCACAGCTATATTGCCTGGACTAAGGAACAGGTTTTTTGGAAAGTCTAAGAGTTTAGGTTTTCTCTCACGAGTGGACAGGTTGTGTGATTTTGCCTGGAGCAAGAGGCGGGTATTTGAAAGTCAAAGCATCTTTATTTTCTCTCCCTCCTTCATCACCCTGAGCAGGTTTCTCTCTGACTAGAAAAGGAAAACTTGGAGTGGATCTGGGGCCGAGTGATTACAGGACACTATATGGCTCCACTCCTGTTTTCTGCAATCCAAGCTTTCAGTCTGTGCATTACTCTGTGACACACAAAGTTCGATGGTGAACTATCTATCCATCCATCCATCCATCCATCCATCTATCTATCTAACTATCTGTGCAGTTACTTGTCCTTACCTATTATATAGCCATGGATTAATACAACAGAGGGTTAAAATATCAATACTTTCTGCCAACTAGATTTAGACCAAGTTAGAGGAACATTTTCAAAGAGTCTGAGGGAAAACAAGAGGTTAAATTAGAAAATACTATTATATTTTTTGCTTGTACATTCTTAGCCTCTCTGAGACTCCAGTCATAACATTAAGTCAATCTCAAGAGTGACGCTTGGGTTTGAAATACTGCGTAAGCTGCATAATGATATGTGCTGATGCCGTCAACATTTTATCTGAAAATACCCTACCATGATAATTCAGTCTAAGTATGGATGAATTAGATCATACCTTGTTGAAGGGAATCCTCGGTGCCCGCGAGCTCCCCATCGCCACCTCCACCGTCGTCTGGAGTTTTGCGTTTCTTCGACATTGGCGGTCTAATATGACGTGATCTCTGTTGTCTATTTGTTCTTGGCTCAAAACGGATATACGAATGAGGACGATAAACACTCAATTGTCTGGGCAAGCACATAAAATGTACAGGATGTTGACAGTTGAAAGCTTCACAAAGCACGATCCCCATTCATTCAGGCATCCACAGTTCCCAATTCTCTCCACGACGAAACAAACGCAACGGGAGCAAAAGTTGGCATGGTGCTCGGGTGATGATGCTGGTAAAGCAATGTGTGAATTAAAAAGAAGAAGAAGAAGATGAAAGAAAAAAACCGAAAAAACTTCAAATATGTTAAGATTCAGGCTTAAAGCTCAAGAAAAACGCACAGATTTTCTCCTGACAAAAGAGATGTTGCTACAAAAGTGATTTGCGCATCACGTGTGCCCGGGATTATACTGAAGCAGAAAAGTACGCATCCACGACATTTTACTACTCAAATCGCGCTCGTCTCTTCGCAGAAGCACGAACACCCACACTGTTGACCATGTAATTGCGATACACAGCAGTACTAACATTTTCAGGTGTTATCTCAGTAACACTGTATCCAACTGTCAGTCAGCCGAGTTCGCTTTACAGCCAGTGAACTTCTCGTAAACGAGCTGCAAAGAGTCGATTTGAAAAGTCGCCGTTGTCTGTTCCTCAAGTCAAAGCAAAAACAAGAATCATCTAGGGAGATTTTCTCTTTGTCTGTCTGGGTCCTGGTTTAGAGCGCTAGCAGAGCTCCAATCGATACCATCAAATACTGTACCTTTGCTCTTACACAGAAATCATCTGTCCAGCGATGCATTAAAGATGTTCGCCTTGTGTTGAGCAAGCTCGTCTCAAAACTTCTTAGTCCGGTTGCTAGGAAACCACCACGGATTCATGATTTTAGCGCTCTTGATTTTAAGTGAGTTCAACTTTGAGCAGAGAGTTTTTGAGCGTAAACGCTCTGTGTGTTTGGTGGAAGGAAACAGTTTGAGAATTCTGTTTAAAGGTTCCATCATCAGCAGCATCATCAGGGCTTTAGCGTTTCCATTCCAGAGACTGGATGACGTCAGTAGCCTCCTCCGCAAGTGGTGCCAAGGCTGAAGCTTAGATTGACTCAAAAGATAATCTCGCGTATTTTACGCAACAACATTCGAAATGACCCGGTTGTCTGTAAACCTCGCGTGTGCTGGCTCCAAATGTCAGATGTACATTTTTTCCAAGTTTGATAGAAAAAAAAGCCAAAGAAAGTTCCAGTCAGTTACTTACTTTGTTTAATCACACTGGAGATACTGTGTAGCTGACATGAGGGATTGTATGCTTCTGTGTTGGTTGGTTTCAGGATTTTTGGGCACGTAGCAGCAGGTCATACTGACTTAAACCATAAGGCTAACAAACAGACCAACTGTTTGTTGTTGTTGTTTTTTTCCAATGCAGTTACTCATATCTTTAACAAAATGTTTCAAAAAATCTTTTTATTAAAAAAACAAATCAATAAAATGTAAACAAAATCGTGAAACCGAAAACAGACAAGCACCTTACGAATTCATACACTGAATATGCTGAAATCGGGACAATGGGCAAAATTGTGTGCTGTCAATCCAAACAGTTTGATTGACAGGCGATCTGACCCATCATAACCCCGAATCCACCATTTTATCCAACAAAGTAGTCAGGGGAGTTAGTAGATTTACTTTGGTGAACTTGAACTTGAAAAATTGTGGTACTCACGTCTTTCCGTGGTTGAAACAACATTCCTTCTGATGTCCATTTGTGTTTATTTGATGCTATAAATGAACTAGTATGAAGAGATGGTTGGCTCACAAGCCGCTTGAACTGAAGAGTTACAGCGATCTGCCACGATACTTTAAAGAGCCACTATATAGTATTTATTGTTTAAACTTCTTTAAAAAAAATCATTATTTTAAATATGAAACTATTTCATATCAAAAGTACCTTGCTCTGTCTCGTCTGTCGACACCTTGTCAATGTCCTCCTTGCTCCACGATGTATTTTTTACTGAGTGAGAACATGATGTGTGGCGTGAAAGCGCATGGGTTGTAGAGCATAACAACAGTAACAGGTCTTTGTCATTCTAAATTGCACGTTGTCAGGTTACTAAATATAGATAATGAGAATGCCTACACTCAATAACTGCTTATTTCTGCGTTTGTCCCATGATTCTGCCATTATAACACCAGACTCTAATCGCATTATTTTTTTTCTGAAAAAAAAATCCACTTTTTCAGTGACGTGATATGACAGCTGTCACTTAAGCGTCACTTGCCCCCTGCCTTTTTGCAAATTTTATTAAGTCAAAAATCGACTTGCTCTAAAACAATATCAATGATATCAATATTGTACTCTTCAGAATAAGAATTAAGACAGTTTTCCACAAGTCCAGTCAGTGAACAGCTGTTAAGGCACAAAGCAGCATGTTTGTAGATTATAATAATATATTTTCTTTGGAATAAGTCACAGATAAAACTGTTATGAAGATTTATCTACAATTTACTCAAAAAAATTTAAATAACATTTTAACAGATTTGGCTAATGTGACTGTTGGGCAAATAATTTCTGATTTTAGCAAGTCTAGTCGGAGAAAACAAACACAAATCCAATAATAAGCGACTGCTGTGTAATATAACGTGTGTTCCTTCGTAATCCTGGAATTAAATAATACACATTCATAACTCTGTATTTTGTATTTAACCTGCTGCATTGTGACTTGCTGTGAGAGGACTATATCAGATCACCCTAGCACTTCGAGTGACGTTCGCCTTCAGTGTTTTCTGTGGGCAAACAGGCTGCAAGCGCTCCCCCCATTCACTGCAGCTCTATTGACGTCAGAGCTGCTTGCGTCAATGCTCTCTTTGACAGAAAGAGAGACCCCCCCCCCCCCCCGGATCCTAATAGGATTATTATAGAAAAATGCCCACATGCCTTTTCAATACTGGTAAAATTGCATTTTAAGCCACTCGTGTGATGCATTACTTTAAAATGTGAAATAAAACTATAATACATAATCTATAAGTGTGACTGCTCTCTACAGATCCACATGTAGGCTAGTGGCTATGTGTGCTTGATACATATTGTAGTATTTTTTAGGCCCATAAAAGGCACACTATTCACAACATATTAAATTACAAATCAGGCACGTGTTTGTGCAACACAACACAAATTTTTAAAAAATTAAAATGAAACTTTATGTGTTTTCTAGTAGGGGGATCAGAATATTACCCTCACCCCCTCTGAGAACACATTAGAAAGCAGAATTAATCCTTTATGTGCTAGTGCAATACAAAGCTATGACGTCAATGTTTTTTTAAGGCTTGACTACTCTCCCAGTGCAGCATCATGCTTTGCTCTTGCGTGATATGGTGTGAGCAATTCAGGAATGATTTGCAAACTGGCACATGCTCCTTTTTTCATAGTCCTCTAGCACTAACCTCTAGCAGTAATTAAGTGCATATTCCGATCCTAGATGCTTGTTTGGTTCATAGAGTGTACCAGCTGTGTTAAAATAGCCTACACATAATTTTGCATTGGCTACTACACCACATTAAATAATATATTCTGGTCATCAAATTTGATTCTCTGACCAATGTTTTTGTCAGAGATCAGTCAGGCTCTGTCAGCACCCAATCACGACGAGCACCATCACCCGAATACTAATCACGCTCACCTGATCCACATCATCTCATTATCACCACAGCATAAGAGTACACACTGCACCTCAGCTCATTGTCTGGTCTCATCTATGAGAGATGGACTCACTTACCTGTTACTTACCTGTTCCTATGATCCTGCGCAATTGTCTTCCCCGGTCCTCTGTGTCTCCTGTCTACCTAGTCTCCTCTGTGTCTCGACTCCTCGACTCTGGGTCAGCTGGGAACTTAATCTCCGAATCCCTCTGCCGCCAGCTCAATCTCAAGAAGAGGTTCACCCCGAAGGAATATCAGGTCCAATCCATCATCGGGAAACCAATAAATCTATGTAACGTTCAATATGAAGTGGGACCTCTACACCTCCAACTCGGACTACCCGTCATTTCCTGGAAGAGCAGAGAGGTGCTGAAGTGGGGCGATCGTTGTTTCCCAGGATGTTTGCCACGTCTTCCATGTCCGGCTACACCTCTATCTCTGCACTTCACGTCCCTCGAGAGTCCAGTGGAACAACAATCGACTGACATTCCTGAGAGCTACGCCCAGAGACGTATTCTGTCCTCGACAGGCGTAGTGTTGCCACCACATCGGTCATAGGAATGTGCCATCAACCTCCTCCCGGATGCACCAGTGCCCCACGGAAGGATTTATCCTCTCTCTCTCCCAGAGCAGAATGCCATGGAGGAGTACCTGGAAGAGGCTCTCAACAGGGTTACATCCGCCCTTCCACTAGGTTCCATTTCTCCATTTCCTATCGTCCAGGGAAGAAGAATGTCACGGCGGATGCCCTCTCTCGCATTCACACTCGTGAGGAAAGCGCAGAGGAACCTGCAGCCATCCTGCTGACCCAAATTCCTCTCTACCCAATCCAATGGGTAATGGATGAACGGTGTGCACGTACATTCCCAGAACACAACGTACCACCATCATCCACACGGCACATATGTCAGTGGGCACTGGCCCACCTAGGAGTGGATTTCGCCACAGACCTACCTCCTTCTGATGGCCATACCTGCATTCTAGTGGTTGTCGATCGAATTCTCTAAGGCCTGTAGGCTCATACCTTTAACCTTTATCCTAGGTGTGGCAATCTATCCTCAGGCTATCACCCGCAGTCTAACGGCCAGACGGAGAGGAAGATTCAGGAGAGAGTGCGCTTCCTGAGAACCTTCTGTCATGGCCACCAGAAATCTTGGAACCAATTTCTGGGCTGGGCCAAGTATGCACAAAACTTCCTCCGTCAAGCCACCACAGGACTGACTCCCTTTCAGTGCGTGCTCGGCTACCAGCCCCCACTCTTGCCATGGTCGGGGGAACCCTCGGATGTACCCTCAGTCGATTATTGATTCTGAGAGAGCAAGAGGGTCTGGGACTCACCATCTTCAAAGGGCAGTACACAATATTCACGTGGATATTAGAAGGTCTGACACCCACGAATTACCAGCCTGGACAATTGGTATGGCTTTCGACCAGGGATATCAAACTGCGTCTACCCTGCATGAAACTGAGTCCCAAATACGTTGGTCCCTTCCCCATCACGAAGCAAGTCAATCCGGTCACGTATAAGTTACAATTACCTCCACACTACCGTATTCACCCCACATTCCATGTGTCACTGTTAAAACCCTGTCATTCACCCATCTCTGTTCCATCCACAGAGCCTGACCCAGAGGACGGACCTCCCCTTCCACTAATCGCAGAGGATGGAGCCATCTATCAGTCAGGCTCTGCCAGCACCCAATCACGGCGAGCACCATCACCCGAATACTAATCACCTGATGCACATAATCTCATCATAAGAGCACACACTGCACCTCAGCTCATTTTCTGGTCTCATCTATGAGAGAAGGACTCACTTACCTGTTACTTACCTTTTCTGATGATCCTGCGCCATTGTCTTCCCCGATCCTCTGTGTCTCCTATCTACCTCGTCTCCTCTGTGTCATCCGCGATCTGCAATCTCCAGGATTCCCCAGCACATCAACACCGGACTCAAAGTGTGTGCTCTGTAGCGCTTCCCCAACATCTCCACACTTCTCATAATCACAGAAAGAACTGTCAGTATTCTCATTCATCCTTTCACATAGACTTTCATGCTGCATTACCTGTTTCTCTTGATCTTGGTGTGTTTAATAAACTTACCCGTTTCTGCAATCGCTTTGTGAGTCTGCATTCCATAACAGTTATTCAGTCCAGCATAACTAGAACAATTTCACAGATTTTTAAGACAGACTTTCAGCCTATTCATTAGTCACAAATAACAATGTTTTCAGTTTTAAAGGGTTGGTTCACCCAAAAATGGAAATTATGTCATTTATTACTTACCCTCATGTTGTTCTATAAGAACTGCGATCATCTTTAGAACACAAATTAAGATATTTTTGATCAAATGGCGATGGCTCAGTGAGTCTCTATTGCCAGCAACGTAATTAACACTTTCAGTGCCCAGAGAGCTACTAAAACATACTTGAAATAGTTCATGTGAGTACAGTGGTCCAACCTTAATAATATAAAGTGACGAGAATATTTTTGTATTTGTAAAACAAAATAGCGACTTTTCAACAATATCTAGAGATGGCAGAATTCAAAACACTGCTTCAAAGCTTTACGGATGTTTTGTTTCGAATCAGTGGTTCGGATCCATATCAAATTGCCAAAGTCACGTAAACCATTTAAATTTCGAAACAATTATGACATTCAAAACTGATGTTTTTCATCTTACTGCTGCTCCCTGTGCCACACGACACCGCTCTGTTAACTCGGAGACCCGAGTTCCAGGGTGTTGTTTCCAAGTTGGAAAGTTGAAAACCACACTCCATTTGAGATACATTTTCCACACCGGTCATGACCGTGGCAGTTAATCAGTTCATTACACAGCAAGCATTCACCATTTAAATGTGTTTGAACCTTATAATACAAACTTTTACATCCGCTTCCAACACAATGCAGTGTCTAAGCAGCTTTCATGTCCTAAAGTCCCAAAATTGTATGTGTACACTGTTAAATGTCGCTGTAGATTTAGCAGCACATTACTGTAAAAACCAACAGTACAATACTGCATTTTATAATACAGTACAATACTTTAAAAACATTTTACAGTACATTTTAGTGTTGCTGTAACCTAGCTGTAACTTGGCTGTAATATGCCAGGCAGTAATACAGCATTGCTGTAAACAGCGCCCCCTTACTGACGTCAGAGCACAACTGCAGCAGCTCACTCACGGATATCTGGACGTTTCACTCGGTGGATATCTGGAAGTTTGGTAAGTTAATTTTAAATTTTATAATTATGTTTTAGTATTTTAGTGTACGTAGCTTTTAGTGTGAATTGACAGTGGAAGTTAACTTAGGCGTTACTCACGGTTTCCCGCTTGTCCCGACATTTTCAAATCTCAATCAAAACTCGGTGAATTACTCGTTTATTTCGACCATACCAGACCTGGTGATTGTTAAAACGATGAAAAGATTCATTTAAGATGGTTTGTGTGAGTTTTATTTTGTTTCTGTCGAGTTTGAATATGTTTTACGATGGTCTGCAAAGTAAATTTACTGTGTTTGCTAATGGAGTCTGGTAACGTTAGGTTTGAAGGATCATATGATAACAAAAATGTCTATCTCTGTGGGGATCCTTTCCATAATGTTCGATCCGACTCTGTCAGTAAAAACTGATATAAACTGATTATAATAGACGTACATTGACTGTGCTCAAACACCTAAAAAGATTTGCAGTCAGTTTCCCGGATGACGGCTGCTGCGGTCGCGTTCAAAACTGGACCTGTTTGAACAAGTCGTTTAGGCACAAAAATACATGAAAACAAGGCTAATATACTGTCCTTTGCAACATAAACTGGTGATTTGGGCTCAGAGAGATTGGCTATCGGTACTTGTTTCGCATTTTACTGCGTTTGATTTAACTTAGATGGAAGACCCAGTTTTGCGTTGTGATTGTAATGACAAATATTGATTCATTAAAATATGAATAAAGGTATAAATTACCTTTATCATAGTTAATAATGATCTATTAGTCAACAAAGACCGATGCATGCCAAAAAAGTATGTTTGAATTTTTAGAAGCAGAAGCTTACCATTTTTTACTATAGATGTATTGTTGGAGTGTATGAAATACAGTGATGTGTTAGCTTATACAACCTCAAGAAGCAACACATAACTGAATAAAATGTATTTTTGTTTCTTACAGCTCTACAGTGTGAGACAGTTATCTTTGCAGCCTGGGAATTAGTTTTCTGTAAGTATAAGCCATTTAAAACAATGTTTACTGGTATGATATTGCTAACAGGTTCCTGGTCAACCCTGACGATAGAAATGCCAGACAGAAGAAGTGTACTGCCAGACAGGGAGTCAGAAAGAGGACCAAGAGGGTGGTGCAGAGGAAGGTGAAGGCCATCAAACCACATGCCAATAGTTTTATTCGGTCCTTGATGGAGTTTGAATGGAAAACTTCAAACTGAAGCCTGCACCCACTGTTAGTGGGACACTTGTTGTTTTTTTTAGTTGTTGTTGCTCACTTGTCATTCTTAGATATTTTTTTGTTTTATTTATAGATTTGTGCACACTTAAAAGGATAGTTGACCCAAAAATACAAATTCTGTCATCTACTCACCTTCAAGTTATTCCAAACCTGTACAAGTTTCTTTCTTCTGCTGAACACAAAATAAGATATTTTAAAGAATGTTTGTAACCGCACAGTTGATGTTTTTTTTCCCTACTATGCAAGTCAATGGCTACAGTCAACTGTCGTCTGGTTACCAGCATTCTTTAAAATATCATGTGTTCAGCACAAAGAAGAAATTCATACAGGTTTGGAACTGTTTGACGGTGAGTAAAAGATGACAGAATTTTAATTTTTGGGTCAACCATCCCTTTAACAGTCGTTAATACCTGTAAATTGCTGATTCACTGAACATGTAAATAAAATGGTTTTAATAGTTTAATTGATTGATTAAAACATTTTTGACAAGAACATTAATTGGATTGTCTTTTGATTTGCAGGTATTCTGACATAGCATTATAAGATTACATCCTATAAATGTATATTTTGTAATAACTACATATATAATTATAATATTAACATTATTAGTAATTATTTTGAAAATTATAGTAATATTTTGCAGTAATGGATCAATATAGATATTACAGTACAATACTGTATTAATTACAGCAGAAGCAGACTAAAATTAGAAAATGCTGTAAAAATACAGTAAAATACTGTTTTGTAGAATTACAGCACAGCTTGTGTACTGTAAATTAAATTACAGTACGATTACTGTATGTGAAAAATACAATAACTTGCTGGCAACCGTGCTGCCAGTACTGTACTGTAAAAATACAGGAAAATTGTTAACAGTGTACGCTAGGTATGTAATTGTGCGTGACGCAAATTTCATCATCAGCACAGAATGCGCCAGGCCAGAATCAAATTACCGGTATCCCTTCTCCACCAGAATGATTCGTGTTCTGGAGCCAGAGCTTATTCTCATCCAGGCGAACTGGAGTTTGTGACAAGCCAGCTGCGTGTTTCCACAGCCTTGAGGGACGAACGTTGATATAATGCTTCTATGTTATAACCAGTCTAAAACCAAACAGTACGTGTCCCGGTGTTTGTGCAGGCAGTACCTGTTTCGCTGCTCACAGTTGTGAAAATTCTAGCATTATGGCAGCTCGCATAAACTTCTGGTACTCTCATTTGTCCTTTTCGTAGATATACTGAAACTGAAACCGTTGATTCTGAAACCATTGCGTGGAACGGTTCGGGAACGGATGTGAGAATGGTATGAGGGTGCTTCTGAAATTAGTGAGGTTTGTACAAAAGGCCCTCAATGAGTCAAACTACGTATTATTATTACTTATTATGTCCAGTAGGTGCGCTTCTTAATGTTACTTTTTAATGTCCTAATGTTGAGATTGAGATTTCTAGTCACTGTTTAATATGCTAGATAATTATGACTGTTGGTGAAAGATGCCATTTGTATAATGCTTATCTAGCATTAAGTGACTATTCATGCTGTAATCATGTAATTGCTACAGTTGATTAATGTATCATCATCAGAATTGTTGTTCTATTTCTACAATATATTATTTTAATATAATATTGTACCAATGTCCTAGCTTATGAGCATACTGCTTTACTATTTTGTGATGCTGAGACTATTACAGTCAGTAATTATTCCTTCTCTCTGTTTATTTTAGACCCCCCCCCCCATTCATGACCTTTCAAACATGATTATGTAATGCGTGCCGCATCGCAGAGCAATGTAGGACGAGCATTTGTGCTTAAAAAGTATATTTATTTTTTATTTATTTTTTTAGAAAATGACAGATCGATTCACTAGATAAGATCCTTATTCCTCGACTGGGATTGTGTAGAGCCCTTTGAAGCTTTGAAGTTTTCCTCAAAAACCTTCATTTCTTTTAGATTGAAGAAAGAAAGACATAAATATCTTGGATGACATGGGGGTTAGTAAATTTTCAAGAAATTTTAATTCTGAAGTGAACTAATCCTTTAAGCACAGCATGGTAGGAGCACAGACGAGAAAAGGAATCCTGTGAATACAATAGAGGTACACAACAGATGGCACATATACTCCACCTAGAGACTTAAACCTGTCATCAGATTCAGCATCATATCCCTAGCTTCCAGATTCAAAGGTTTATTGCACTTTAAAATGAAAATTAACCCATGATCATGATTACATCCTAGGTGCATATGAATTTCTTCTTTCAGACGAATACAAGCTGATTTATATTACTAATCACCCTGGTGCCCTGGTGCTTTATAATGGCGGTGCAGAGAAACCACCAGTTTGAAAATCAAAAAAGTGCATCCATCCGTCATAAACATACTCCAAATGGCTTCGGGATGTTAATAAAGGCCTTCTGAAGTGAAACAATGCGTTTGTGTAAGAAAAATATCCATATTTAACTTCCGCAATACCACCTTGCGTATTCAACTTAGGAAGAAAGTGTAATGCCTCTCATAGTTCAAAACGATTATGCTTCGTTCTACGCCTTCCGTATTCAACTTACGAAACAAGCGTAACTGATGCAACGTGTTAAATGTGGATATTTTTCTTACAATACATACAATACATAGACTCCCATTGGCCTCTGGATCGTACGTCACCGGCGCCGCCATATTGTGCAGGGCAACGTTCCCATAACACTCATAACTGGAATTGAGAAAAATGCCTGTTTCTTGTGCTGCTTGGGGCTGTACAAATTACTGGACAATTGAATACAGGTCTCAGGAATAACCTTTCACAGGTAAGGCTGAACATTTGTTTCTGGTTGTATTTGGTCATTATATAATTATGTTGATAGTAGTTGACCACTGGAGTCAGTCAGAAAATACCTAGCGATGTCGCTAATTAGCTGTGAAAGTTGAGACATGAGTTTACATGATTTATATGATAGTTTTCTAGCGTATATTAACTTATTTTATAAACTAAAACTAACTTGGTAACTGACATTTTGTGAATTACTGTAACGTTAGTTAGTTGGCTAGCTTACTTTTCTTACACATGGAAGGTTTCCCAGAGACAAAGAGTTTAGGAGACAGTGCGAAGTAGTAGCTATAAGAAGGGAAGTTTTTTCCAGTGTGTGTGATTTGTATATGACGATTTGCTTTATTTTCACAATGGTGGTCAAACAATAAGAAATCTTTTTTTTTTTTTTTTTTCATTTAATGTGAAAATTTAAATTATCTCATTATGGGCGTCTTCACAATTCTTATCCAAGAATAAAGCAGCCACATACAGGACAAGTGTGAGCTTTGACTATTAAAATAATTGTTGAATGGTCATTTAACTTATCAAAGGATAACTACTTTGCAAACTAGTTTCATTGTTGCTTCGATCGTGCTTCTGAATATTTGGTGGATTATGGAGGTGGCTGAAATTGAGCACAGGTCTATGGAAGCGCTTCAGTTGAACAATGGTGTTTTTAATGATGTTGATGTTCAAACAGACAAACAAAAATGTGTTGTAAAATTAACTCCTAAAACATTCATTGAAAAGGTTGAGAGGTTGCAGAGAGATAGATAATCTGTGCTACTAAAGCTACTAATTTAATTAAAAAGATACAAGGTCTGATGCAACAAAGAAATAAGAGGTGCAAAGTACTTTTGTTGATCTTTTAAATTTGTGTGAATCAAAAGGTATTCATGGTTCTTTGATGGGTATGTTACCTGAAAGTGAGAATGAAAAATGTGACGCAAGGTTTACGTCAAAAAATTATTGAAAAATTTTATTTCTGAAGTTAAAATGTGGGTGTCATGTATTGATAATGGTGAAATTACTACTAATGAGGTCATGAATGACAAGGTTGATGGGGTTAATCCAGATTATAGTATTTCAAATGTTGGTTGACATTCAAGCAAAAAGAGTATGCGATAGTGTTTCTTCTGCCAGAGTCATAGCCGTGTCAAATAAGGATGTACTGCTCCCTTGTATGGCAGCTTTAAAGGAAAGACATGCCTTGGAGAAGCGAGAGCAGATGATTTAGAGGAAGAAGGAGCAACTGAAGCTGAAAGCAATTCAAGAAGAATCCACTGCTAAATTTGCAATTCTACAGGCCTCTGAAAGTCAGTGTTTCTAATGCCTCTCAAGTTATGAATTCTCATTTAGAATAGGAAGAGGGGAAAGTATTTGCAACTACATTAATTCCAGGAGTTTGAACTTGGCTGTTGCAAAATGGCAAATCTAGTACTAGCAGTGGAACTTCTGTGCCATATCAGGAAATTTGTTCGCAGCCTTGGCAGGAATGTATGTACTCAAAAAAGGCAGAATTCCCAGCATGCACTAGGAGACAACCAGTTCAACCTCGTAGACCTCTTGCAGCTGATAGGACATATCAGCATGCATCAGTTAAACGAAAACGATGTGCATCTGATATGATTTCTCGGCCACAAATGAAGAGTCAGTATGGTAACATTGTCACTATAATGCTAAGACAGAATGAAATGACAACAGCTCTTGTCCAACAGCAATGTTGCTCATCTTTACCAGCAAGATGTATTTCTTTTATTTTATGGAGATCCTCGTCAATATGATTCATTTATCAGAGCAAAGGGAAAAGGGAGTGGAGGAGAAGGCAAGCCGTAGCGATTGCTTAAATTACTTTGAGCAGTTCACAAGGGGCAGCCAAGGGATATGTATTGGTATGTAGTTGCCTACACATGACCCCTGACTTTGGCTATGCTAAAGTATTAAACAGCTATTACAGGAACATTTTGGCAATAAGTACAAGATTGCCAATGCTTATTTGGAAAGAGCCTTGTCTTGGCCATCAATAAAAGGGTAAGATGTCAATGCTTTGCAATCTAATGCTCTCCCGTTGTTGCAATGTCACTGAGGAATTGCAATACCTTCAGGAGTTAGATATGCCAAGCAATATGAGAGCTATCTGAGCTGGACGATTACATCACTGTTTTCCTCAGTGCTGATATACAGAAATTAATAACTATTGATTTTTTACAATGGAATGAATCAATACTGAATTTATTTACACTGGACAATGACGCCATTTTCTTTAAGAGCTGCTGTGCAGCCAAAAATTATTTGCCAATTATTACTGTAAAGCTGCTTTGCCACAATTTGCATTGTAAAAAGCGCTATATAAATAAAGGTGACTTGATTATATAATTTGTTTTGTCAGACAGTTAGGGAGATGTGATGAGCATTTGATTTTGAGTGAGAATAAGAAAAAAAAAATAAAACAGCAATGAGAGAACATATAAGTAATCAACAGGATTTAATTATTCCATTCTCATGGATGTGTAAACAACATTGACTTCTATATCTTAGAGACCTCAGTATTTTGCCTGTGTTGACAATGAAAAGTTTTGGCAATCATTCATGCTTCCCTCTGGGCCCCACTGTTAAATGGCTAGATTGTCTGAAGACGGATACAATTCCTCACCTAAGTGAGTGGAATTTTCACATGAGAGAGGACAACACAGCTTTAACCTACTGGGTGCAGAATCGCATATAAAAGTACATATGAGTATCCAAAAGTATCCATGAGGTGCAAGTGATTTCGAAAGTGTTCAACTTTCAGATGGATATAGATCCTGACAGAAATACACCGTTATGACTAGGGACAAGATGATTGTAAAATGTTTTAAATAAAATTATTTATGAAGATATATTTAATATTTTTTAATTGACACAATTGATTATATTGATGTTATTAAAAATAATGCCTTTTATAAAAGCATTAACCATCTATTTAATGCATTGTTACAAGCATTCACTTTTTCTATATTCTATATTTTTCCCTTTTGACAAAATGCCTCAATTAACAAAGATAAAAAGAGAGAAAACAATGTGTGTGGGTCTTAAAAAGTATTAGTTTCTTTTATCAATTGACGTTTTATTTGTAACTCATACAAACTCTCTATAGAATATGATTGTTCATTTTTAATTTTGCAGTAGCAATGTTCATTTCTCAATTTTCTGTAAATCTTTGTTAATGTTGTTTGCAGAAACTTCTAACTTACTAAACATGCAGCAAGAAAACAAAATCAGGTTGTTAAATAAATGTACAGAAATGTGTTTAATAACAATTTGAAGAGCATTTACATTTTTATCTATGCTGAATTCAAATCCAAAAATATAAACATTTATTCTTTTTACAAAAGTTTTTCATCAAAATTGTGCACATATAGTATCCTTCATAATAAAACAAAATAAATAAGCCTTATGTACAATATGCCTTAAAATAATCACTTGCATATTTAAAAACCCCACATGGCTACCACTGGCTGTCATTACTCGATGACAAACATTTGTTTATTGAGTTCTTCAAAAATTTGAGTTTTGAAGAAAGATAGAAAGATTTCTGTTAGGTCGTTAGTTTTCAGTGTAAAGCATTAAAATCAAGTTAACTTGAGTCACTTCCACTGCAAAAACAGAGAAACCAGTTGATCTCATACAGGGGTTCCCCAACACTGCACACCCAATTCAGGTCTTGGAGTCTCGACTAATGATCTGAATCATGTGTATTTGATTAAGGAGACATGGAAATCATGCATTGTTGGGGAGGCTCCAGGAATGTGTTTCAGAACCCCTGATATAATATATTGGTGTCAAAAGCTATTGCATAAAAGCAATTATAGTTCAGCTATACATAGCTTTAATTTAGTGTGTAGGGTCAACTTCCTATAAGGGGGATGGTGTGACTTGGGTCCAGGCTGTAGGAAGGCGTACATGGGCTGAACTGTCATATTGTGAAGCCTCGTGCACATCAGGCACAGCCGTGGAGTCATATAAAGGAGAGCCAGAAGAGGGCGCTGTGACTGGGTGAGCCAGACCGCTGTAGTGACTGGCAGAGCCGCGGAGAAACTGGGAGCCCAGACCGCTGGTCATGCTTCCAGCCTGAGATGCTGGGGTCAAAGGGGAGTTCCCTACAGACCACAAGTTGGTGTACTGACTGTGAACAGAATACAAAACAATAATGAGCTTTCAGTGCTATACAACAAGTTTTTAGCAGTAAGAATAAAAACACTAAATGTAAAAAGGTTTATCTATGTAACATTACTCAAATGGTATCTTGAAAGAATTTGGAAGTTGCAGTCAGCGTTTATTAATGTCCTGGCTCTTCCAAGCTTTATAATGACAGTAAATAGAGGATGAGAAGCCCCCTAAAAAACTGCAACCACCGACGTACGTATGGCTGTCTGTTGGAAGCTAGTTATTTTAGGCTTCAAAGTTTTAAATATGGATATTTTTCTTACACAAATGCATCATTTCACTTCAGAAGGCCTTTAATAACCCCCTGGAGTCATGTGGAGTACATTTATGATGGACAGTTGCACTTTTTTGGGCTTCAAAATCTCATCCTTTATTCACTGCGTTTCACTGTTATAAAGCTTGGAAGAGCCAGGATGTTACTTAATATAAATCTGATTGTATTCATCTAAACGAAGAAAATCATAGGATGGCTTGAAAGTGAGTAAATCATGGAGTAATTTTCATTTTTGGGTGAAGTAACATAAATACTTCTAAAGCATATATTAATCTTAGTTAATGCTAATTACATCCTTTACCAATATATATTCATTAGCTGCGATATGGTAAAAGAGCCTCACCTAGAGTTTGAGCTTGGGGGAGAGCTGTGGCCCATTGGGAGCACACTGGAGTGGGAAGGCATCTGCAGACTGGACCAGTTATCATGAGACGGCAACATGGAGAGACACGTTGAGCTTTCAGCGTAACCATCTGCAATATAAACAACACAGGATCTAGTCACATGATCAGTTTCAAATCTCCTCGGTCAATCGCTTTAGAATTCTCTCTCCTTCACCTGAAGTTGATGTGACTGAGCGTTTAAAAACCCAGTAGCTCTGGGTTGCATTCCAACACCAAAGTTTCCGTTTATGAGCGTGAACTCAAACACAAAAGCTTCAGGAATGTCAGACACACTGTGGTCAGTAGAACTTGTTTGAGCGGCTCTTTAAAGGGACCGTTCATGCTAAGAAGAAAATTCTCATTTATAACCTTCATGGGACAAGATTAAAGTCCAAACCTTTAGCAGAATCTTCAACATATTGTTTCCATTCAGTAAAGTAAACAGGGGCAGATCCAAAAATATTTTATGAATAGTATAGAAGTAATATAATAAAGAAAAGCATACTGTGACATCCATTAATTGCCAGAAAATCTTCTGCAAAACCACAGTTCTCATTTCTCCTGCATGTTCATGTTTTCTGCATGAACACTCACAATTGGTTGTTATGTGTCATTACAAAGTGTTTCTCAAATGGGGCTTTTTGTGCGGGAACTGCAGGAGATTCCTGAGTTCAAGCTATTAGCTAAATGCTATTAATTGAAACAAATCTAAAATAAAAATTAAGAAATGTGGCTTCACAATTAAATCAAAATAAAAGTGAAATGGCAAAATAGCTGTTTAATGATCAAATAAAAGGCTGCGATTTAATTACGTATATAATCTGTTGAGCTGCATGTTTCAGAGTGAAGAGCATTATCTTGGTGTTTTTGACATCTTAGAGTACCACAGTTTACAGTAAATTAGTCTTGTGTAGCCAGACCTTCAGACTGACGGCAGCTTTTATTGGCCAAGGACAACCCAAGAGGACATTTGACTGACATGTAACGCAAGCAGAAACGGATTCAGTATTCCTCAAAACCAATAAAAACTGTGAAATGTCAACTCAGAATACTATGCAAACCTGCAATAATTGAGGTCTAGTCCACACATACTTTATTTTATGAACAGTTTTTCCTCCGTTTAAAAAAAAAATGAAAACGCAAAAACGCACTATGAAGAGCTGTCAAAAGTATGCCAAACCAACAGGTGGCGATAAAACCCTATCCCCAAAGCCATGCTGGCCAATCAGAAGCCTGGAAAAAAGTTCTAATTCCGCCATCACAAGGCAAATTCTCTGGTGTCACCGTCAACACTGCAACCGGAGTTTCAAAAAATCTTCACCCTAGTTTTCAAAACAGTTTTTTCAGTGACCGGATACTGCGTTTGCATGTGGACGAACGGCCAAACCGCATATAAAAAGCTGCAGTTTTGAAAATACCCGTGTTCATGTGGACAGGGCCTAAATATGCGAAAATACACAAATATACTTTATGCATTTAATCTCGCTTTATGAACGTCTTTGCTGCTGACCTTTGATGATCCAGTTCAACCACACTAATAAGCAAAAGTTACTTTAGTTAAACATCACATTTGTGTTTATTTATTTATATATTTATTTATTTATTGCTAAATTAAAAGAGTTAAACATTCTTCTTCTGCAATCCAGAATGGCTGCACAGCTGAAAGGTTTGTGTCAGTTGCGCCCTCTACTGTACAGGAGTGAATTTGCATTTCCTTCAGCTTGAAGCTTATTCATTTCACTGTTGGTGTGAAAGGGCCTTTAAATTTGCAAAAATAAAACTTTCTTTTGTTATTAAAAAACAAACAAGCCCAGCCCAGGTGAGAAAAGGTAACATATTACTTTCCATAAAAAGTAACTAAGTAATGCAATTAGTTACTTTTTTATGGAACAACGCAATATTGTAGCACATTACTTTTAAAAGTAACTTTCACCAACAATGCATATATTTTAATATGCTGAAGCACGAATGAGATATGATGCATAATTTCCTTAAATGGCAGGTTAGAGTTAGTCCATATTGCCTTTCAGAAAGTACGCTTTACTGTTTAGCAGTGATTGGGAACTTTGCAGGACAATATGGGAGGGAGTAACTTACTAGGAGAGGCCGTCCGGTGGGCATACGGGCTGGGGTACGGTGTGGACCGGTGACTTCTCATAGTCGAGTAACGTTCACAGCCGTGGGATGAGGATAGAGACAGCGGGCTGGCAAACTGTGCATGTGGGTTTGCGGAAGGACAGAGAGACCCTGTGGCTGGCAGAAACCAGCTACTTACTAAACAGGAAAATGAGAGTCAACAGGAAATTGATTTTGCACATAACTGTAATATTATAAATACATAACTGCTGCACAACATAAACTGGACAGGATCAGTCCACATTTAATAATGAAGTGTGAAATAACTTCAATCCAAATGAACTGATGATTATTGAGATAATTAATAAAAGTAATTTTGCTCTTACATTGAGTATAGCCAGACTGTTGACTTTCACTGACATCCTCTAGTATGTCCTTATGATCACTTCTGGAAAAACAAAAAGAAATAGATACATTTATATATTATCTTAGTTCTAACAAAAACTAGTCTCTTAGTTTACAATACAAGTCCGATGTGGGAGGTGGGGATTGGGGCTAATTGTTACATGGGAAATCAGTGGATTTGTAAGTTACTTTAAACACACAGTTTTAACACTTGTAGATTAGGACATTTTTAATGTAATTTTATTCTCCAAAGTAAATTTATTACAATTATATCAGGGCAAATATGTGTTTCATACATGTTTATTGTATGTTTATTACTTTCAAACATTAATATATATATATATATATATATATATATATATGACAAATAGCCCCACTCATGTATTTATAATGCTCATGTACTACTTTTTTTCTTTATAAAGTCTAATACATAAATAAAAAACATACCTTTCTTTGGCATCCAGGAAAGCTTTGGCGAATGGATTGTATTTAATTTTGAGAGCTGTAATCTAAAAGAGCAAATTGCGTATGTCATCCAGTGTTATTATGCACAATATCATTGTTCATTTGTTGATACGCTTTATAAAATCGCACTGTAGAAAAATAACGCGTTACCTCTTCATTCTGGTAGGCAGTAACTGCGATGAACTGCGTCTCAGTGAAAGAATGGGTGGTGATCATTCTCTGTGGACCACCAACACGCACTATGTGGATACGTGGCTCATACTTGTGCAGCGAGTTCAGCATAATCTAAAATGGGACATTTTTTTTTTTTAGTATTTTCTTATAGTAAGCAATCTACTTGACGTTTACACGTAATTTCATGCAGTTGAATTTTAGATAAGCTTTTACA
The DNA here is from genome assembly GCA_038088235.1 of Zacco platypus. NCBI lineage: Eukaryota > Metazoa > Chordata > Actinopteri > Cypriniformes > Xenocyprididae > Zacco > Zacco platypus. Next base: position 26,936,884 of record CM076078.1, on the reverse strand, counting down.
GAATATAAACCGTTTTCACATGACAAAGTCCACGAACCTGACCACCTCCATTCAGTTTGTTGGTTAGTTTGACTTTACTGAAGGAGACTGAAGTTTTCATCCAGTGCGCGCCGAAGTTTGGCGAGTCTGGATGGATGTAGACGCAGCTCGGGGCTTGTGGTTCGGGTTTGCCACCCGGTACCCATTCACCGTTCACATACTTCCACCTGTGGTTGTCTGCTGCCACAAAATCCAGTAAAAAGGAGTACATGGCGTTTGGGTCCAGACCGGACACATTCACCTTTAGCACTGGGAACATGCGCCTGGTCAATGAACAGAGACATTTACACTTAGAGGCATCATCGTGGTTGAATTCTCTTTCAAATAAATACATTCCACTAAAATTAATATAATGGAAAAACGTATTTGGAACGTTTTTTTAATTTTTATTTTTTTATGTGGCAAAGCCTGAATTAACTAGCCTACTTTTATAAACATTAGCGTATTTAATAAGGCAACCGACAGATCAATAAATAATAGTTGGGGTAACAGTTGCACATTGTACGGCTTATTAATGAGTAATATTTCTTCTGGCTAAAAAAAAAATACCTTCCATTCTTGGTCACTATCATTTCATTCGTCAGTTCTTTGAACTTCTGCCAAAGTTCATTTTCATCCAAACTGACTTTAAGGTCCCTTTCTGTTGGATCTCCTTTCTCGCTGCCAGCTTGAAGTTCATTTTCTACCGCAGTTAATAAATGATCCACCCGATACTGGATGCTCTTTTCCGGACAGTCACTAGATCCAGATGCCATTCTGCTATTAAAAAACACGAAAAAAAAAAAAAAATCCAAACTGCACGAGCTCTTCAGTCAAAATACGCCCAAGACTAGAAGAGATGCATCCAATTAAATACTCCCCAGGTAAAACGCTCTCCGTGCTTTCCTCAGGAAAGCTCTGATTGGCTGGTCTCTGCTTTGATGTCTGCGGTCTTGGCCAGTCATTGGTTTAGAGATCTGGTGTAAAGAAATGCGTAAATAGGCTATTTACACACATTCATAGTCAGGATAGGCCCTATATCGACGATTTCCTCACAAAAACAAAACAAAACAAAAAATCAGTTCAATTAGTAGGTTTACAATGTTGTAAAATGTAGCCTATCAATATATGTCTTCATAGGTTACTTAATTGTGGAGAAAATGTAAAATTAAAAACAAAACAGAAAACTCATAAGTCTAATTGTTACATTTATTTTATCGAATAGATGTTTTTAAAAAAAAAAAAAAAAAAATTTTGCATTGTAAAAGATTAATCAAATAATTATACACCCAAGGGCTTGTGTAAGTCCATGGCTAGGTGCTGATGAATGTTATAGTAGATGTTTATGAGTTTAAAGCCCGTGGGAATCTTTCTCCAAAGGTGTCAAAAGCAGAGGAAACGCCATTCGACCCGACGCGTTTCAAGACAATGGGCGTTCATAAAGTAGCGTGAAAAGCGTCATCTTGGCGACAAAACTTCCGGTAAAAATGGTTGATATTTCATAGGAACAACAACAGTTTTATGAAATTATTTTTTTTATTATTTAAAAACCATCAGCATACCAAATATGTGTACTGAGTAACAAATGAAGACAGTCTTGAATTTTTAGCATTCATTCGAAGACATGATTAAAAAAGCAAGTCTATAACTTTAACTATAAATCGCATAGGATATAACAACTAGATTATCATTTTGTTATTTATTTATTCATAGTAAGTTAAAAAAAATGCAATGGAAAAAAATTGCTCTCCATTTTCTGCAGCATCCTGGACTTGTTTTAAAGTGACAGATCAACACCAGTGGTCTAAGTATAATTTGTCCACATTTTCATGGCACAGTTTTCCACCTGAAACAAAGTAAAATTGCAGTTAACTGAAATCTGATTTTGATTTAATGTTGTGGGTTTTCTTAATTGTATTTTATAATAAAAAAACAACGTTTCACACTTCATATTAGGTGTCTTCACCCCAAAATGAAAATTCTGCCATTAATTCCTCACCCTCATGTCGTTCCAAACCTGTAAGACCTTCGTTCATCTTCAGAACACAAATTAAGATATTTTTGATAAAATCTGATGCCTCAGTGAGGCCTCCTTTGACAGCAAGACAGTTAACACTTTCAGATGCCCATAAGGGTACTAAAACAGTGTTTAAAACCAAAAAAAAACAAAAAAACTGTGTTTTGAAATCGCCCATCACTAGATATTGTTGAATAAAAGTTGCATAAAAAACATTCTTTTCGCTCTATGTGAGTTCAGTGGTTCAACGTTAATGTTATGAACTGTTTTAAATATGTTTTTAGTGCCTGACATTAACACTGAAAGTGTTAATTATCTTGCTGTCAATGGAGGCCTCTCACTGAGGCATCAGATTTTATCAAAAACATCTAAATATGTTCTAGGCAATTGAAAGTGTTAATTATCTTGCAATGGAGGCCTCACTGAGGCATCAGATTTTATTAAAAATATTTTAATTTGTGTGAAACGACATGAGGGTGAGAACTTAATGAAAGAATTTTTGGGTGAATTAACCCTTTAACTATGTACTTATAAAAATTGTAAAAACTTTCAGTTATTAAAGTGGCATATGGGTAAGGTTCGGGACAAGTTTGGTGGTAAGTTTAAGGGTGGGTTAAAGTGTAAAGGAAGGGCAACAGATATATGTAGAGATGTCATTATGTAATTATAGCTGTAATCATTTTTTTCTGTAGAGGATATAAATATAAGTACAAAGTAAAACATGTACACAATAACTGCATTATATCATATGATTAAAAACACATACAGTGTCAGTACCTCATCAGCACTAGTATAGACATCAGCAATGCATAGAGGCACATCTGTATATGATGAACGTGGATCTCCAGCAGATGATATCCTAGATGAGGATTCTTCTGCACTTTTCCCAGCTGGCTGGAGACTACATATATGAATAAAACTTATAAAGTTGAAAGTGAAAATGATTGACACATTCCTCAACACTCTTCATTCGTAGTAATTCCTGACCTCGGTGAGAAATGTGCATTTGGACTTTCGCTTAAGGAATCCGGTCTCTCAGGTTTATCCTGATCACTCTTGTGTGTAATAGGGTCTGGCTCTGTAGGACATCTGGTCTTCTGAATTTGGATGTTGCGAGAATATTCATGCTTCATCTCCTCAAAAATAAAGAACATTAAATTACCAATAAAAGCATATTAGGTAAAGGAATAGGTGCCCAAAAATTCACATTTAGTCATCATTTACAAATCTAAAGGCATACTTTTTGAAGGTGAGAGGGTGGTAGAGGGGGAGATCATTAGTGATTTTTAAAGCTCTAAACTCTTCAAAAATGTACTGTTTAAGTTCAGAAGACATAGAATATAGTTCATTAATAATTTTACTTATTTATGATACTTATGTTATTTTTTTCTATTCTTTTTCACATTTGTTAAGATAAATCATCAAAACTATATCATTGGATCAAAACAAAAGCTTGAACATTTAATCTACTTTTGCTGAACTTAATGCACTTTTGGGTTTCATGAAGATAGAAAACAAAATGGGTCCAAATAACAAGATGATAAGTAAATATCATTTTGGCTACTCCTTTAATAAAGAAATTCACTAATGAATCTGTAGTCCTGAGATGTGCTTGTGCTGTGTATAACTAACCAGTTCTTTGATGCTGAAACCATCTGTGCATTGCAAGCTCCATTTTTCATTTTTTGCCATGATTCTGCTCACATAAAAAATTTATAATTAATATCAAATGTCTATACATTTAAATTAGTTGATAATCATGTAAATTTATACCTCTGGGTGTCAGCCATGTGAGAAAGCGAGAGGTTGTGCATTAATCTCATTTTGTGGGTTATGTCAGTGGTCTTTGACTTCACCAGTGGCTCATGGCTTCTCTGTTATGATAAAAACAGAGAAACATGGACACATAATCCAAACATGTGCTAGCTGGTAGCCCTAATACTTGTATTGTTTTCTCCCTGGAGAGGTTTGGATAAACGTGTCTGCTAAATGAATTAAGGTGAATGTAGGATGATAAAATGTTGGTACCCCATAAAGCAAGTCGGAGCTGACTTCTTCCAGGAAGGTGGACTTCAGAGTGGAAAATTTAGGCACTTTGAGCTCCCGCGTGAAGACCTGTGGAGACAAAATGCAAATGTCCCTACAAGTACATGACAAACATCACTATAAGAGGTGTCTCACACCTGTCTCTTTGAGTCTTACAACTTTATGATCTGGTGCATGAGGGTGTTAGGGGTCTGCAGATTTTAAAAAAATAATAATAATTATTATGATAATAACTAGATTAAAACTTACCAAATAATTGTATTTTATTGGCAGCCATAGTTTTATGTTTTTCTTTATGGATATACATCTAACAGTGGTGGGTAGAAAACACACATATATATATAATTTCATTTATTTTATAATGGGACTTTCTTGATTAAAGTATATAGCATGCCTTTATATTTTAGGAAGGAGATCATATATTTGGTAACACCTACGTTTCACAATCCAATCAATTCCCTGTGAATAAAATCCTGTCCTCTTTTTTCATCATTGAATGTTTTTCACTCAACATTATGTCAAATTATGCAAGCAACATAAATAGGTTATGAACTGTGTTTTGCGTATTCCTTCATTGGTGATTATTCATCACTTCCATGCAGGGTTTTTATGTCAGTGGCATGTATAAGTCAGAGGTAACAGCACAAGTGCCATCTCTCCCAGTTGCTGTGTCACTCTGTGCACCTCACAATCTTTCAAGCCACACAGTGTGTCGTCTCACACCCTGAGGTGACAGGATGTGAGCGAGGGAGCCATCTGGGACAGCTGAACTGTTGATATAGGTGCTTATTCGCACACGTCACCAAATGAATGATGTTAGGTGGACCTCATGTCTACAGCTTCTACACAACAGCAACAATTGCAATTGGAACAAGAATTGACTGTCTAAATGCAAGCACATTGTAATAAGAGTGGAGAATAGGTGTAACACTGTGTAAAATCACTGTAGACCAAAGTGAGAGTGACTGTAGATCACATCCTGTTTTGATCACATCCTGACCAACAACTGTTTACATGAGAAGTCATTACTGATTTATGCCATACATAACTACAAGAACTTTTTCATTTCAAAATTAGATAGTCGCCATATGAATTTTTTTTTTACTGGGAAAAATACAATTTCAAATAAATTCTAAATTTATGTTGGCTTTTAAACCTTTAAATGGCAAAATATATTACAAAATGTAATTCAAGAGGCAAAAAAATACATTGCATATACAAATTTTTTAATATAAATATAAATTGTATTACATTACATATATATATATGTATATATATTGATCGAAAATGGACAGATATATGAGGATATGAATATTTTAAAATATTAAATTACAATTTAAAAAAAACATTGCTATGTATTTTTGGCCATTTTTGTATATGAAATATATTTTAAAATATATCTGAAAATATTTTTGCTTGTATGATTTTTGGTTGATGCCCTGGGTAGAAGAGACAGTCCCCTGGGTTAGCATCATTATTGAAGGCTTCCGTTTTGCCTTCTTAGTTGTACCAAACAACATTGCGGCTGGTGGGCAAGGTGTATGTGGCAACAGTTCAGGCTGACCAAGCCAACTTACTGAGAGATCTGGATCAGGCCGAGGGGCTCCTGAGGCAGTTAAGGAGCTGTGTAAAACCACAGATCTAGCCCTCCACACCCCTAAGAAGATGGCCCATGCCTATGGTTGCTATGGTGGCGACAGAGAGGCATCTGAGGCTGAACCTGTTGGGCAGGAACTTGTCCCCATAGCGTCAGCAACTGATGCAGCATCTAGTTTCCTTCTCATGGTACCGGGATTACATACGTAACTCTAAGATGTTCTTTTCTGTTCTTTGCTTATGGGTGAAAAAATGTTTGAAATACCTTTGCAGAGGTATAGAGATAATGCTGCTGGAAGGAGCATTTAGATGAATACTAAATATGTGCTGCATGTTTTCCACTCAATAACAAACAAAAAATTACAGTGGTGAGAAAACAGCAGTTAAGAAAGCATTTTGCTTTGCTTTAAAGCAGGTTTATAGTATTCAACATGAAAAAAATTAACACCTTTAACTGCAAGTACAACTAAACAATTTCTACTATAAAGCAGCTTTTCGGTGTGTTCAAATTTTTACATGCATCTGATTTTGACAGACTGAACAAAATAAATTAATTGGTGAAGATGGCAATCTGTTTTGAACTCCTGAAATGCAGCCAAAACAAACTTTGCTTTAGTCTGATTTTGTTTGAAATGACGCCACACCAGTTGGCTTTTAGCATACCTGGGCCTTCAGTGACACAAATTTATTCTGGCTTGAAACTCTATCCAGTAATTTCTGATGTCTAACGATTACGTCACTGTTTTCTCCAGTGCTGATATACATAAATTAACTAGACTAATAACTATTGATCTTTGTAACGGAATGAATCAATAATATATAGAATAAGCTGGACAATGACACCATTTTCTTTGGGAGCTGCTGTACAGCCAAAAAATTTTTGCCAATTATTATGCTTTGCCACAATTTGCATTGTAAAAAGCGCTATATAAATAAAGGTGACTTGACTTTACTTAATGTCTCCCCACTATTGATCCAATAAAAATGTGTTGCTTAAAAAATGAAATGCTGATTCTCTAATACAATAACGTATTCAGCTCAAAGGCAGATATGAGTAAAACAGACATTTTCTCATGCAAGTGTAAGTGAGAGATGTTTGAGTATCTACTGAAGGGCTATATTCTCCCACACATGCACACAGTGTCTGTCTATGTGATGGATGTCTGGTACCTTTTTTCCAGCTGGATCTAACTGTGTTTTCTTATGTGATGATGCCGTCAATGGGCTGCAGGGCAGAGTAATACCCCTGACTAGTGGTCCTTCCCAACTCTGTTTGCCCGATGTTTGCCATCACCCATCCCTCCTACAGACCCATGCTCTGTTTGCACACGTCCACTCTGACAGGGAGGTGTGAGAAAAAATGAACCTTTCGTGTGTTTCTGCAGGTTCCACTCACATCCCAGCTTTACTCCTCCTACTCTTCATCCACCTTACTCGCCATATGCTGTCTGAACTTTGGTAACGACTGGTGTCATGCAGTTTACTTTTTAATCTACTTTAATGCCAGTCTTGACATAGCAGGCAACTAAAAACCCGAATATTCCTTAGAATTTCAGTGAAATTGTTTGACTATAACATCTCTTAGAGCTTTCAGTTAAGCAACATGCACAACAGAACACAGTGCAAAACCAATTCAAAGTCCAACTAAAACACAAGCAAAACGTGACATACAGGTTCATCAATGGTTATTTGTAGAGACATAAGTTTAACAAAACACCTTCTTAAGAAACATTTTTCATTGTATATGTAATGCAGGCCAGCTGGTACAGGATAGTTCTGCAGGTAAGTGCACAACTTAGCGCCATTGTCAGTGTGCCCAACTCCCATTATGGGAATTGTTGGTTTGATCTTTAGGTGAACTGGTTACAGTGGTGCTATGACCCAGCTGAGCATGAGTGTGGCAAGCAGGGCTTAACCAAGAGCCATTGGAAAGCCAGTAGCACGAGTGCTAATGTGTCTTACCTGCTTGACACACTGGTCTCGAGTACTACGGAGGAGCTCCAGAAGTATAAAAGGGAGGAGTGATGACAGTGAAGGACCAGGCCTGGGATATTTATGTTGGCGTTGCTGTTTTAGTGTGCAGCAGTCATGCCACTTTACTTTTGTTTTGTTGTTTATGTTTATTTTTTATTAAAGTTATGTTTAATGCTCTCTGGTTCCTGCCTCCTTCTTCGGTGAATTTGAACTTTGTTACATTGGTGCTGAAACCCGAGAAGGAGGAGGAACATCCTGTCAAAGAGTCCTCGCCGCTGTGGGGAATCCGCTGTGCCATCGAGCAGGGCTGAGCAGAGTCTGCCGCCATGGATGCTCGAGGCAGTGGGCTGGAGTGACTTGCCGGGGGATGGACAAACTCGCTATTGTCCGCCTGGGTGTTGGAGGAGTGGCTGCCGTCCAAGAGGGGACAGAAGAGTCACTGATGTTTGCCTGAGGTGGGAGCCTGCTGCCGTCCGCCATGATGGGTGCCCAAAACCAGAGAAGCCGTCGCCGCACAGCAGGGGACGAAGGAGTCAGACGGTCGTCAGGGAGTATTCGGCGCCACTGCCAGGTATCGAGGAGGTGTTTACCCAGCTGATGGAGGACCAGATGGTCAGGTGGAGGGAGGGGGGCAGTAGAGGGGAGTCTCATGGGTGCCCCCGGTCCGCGGTGGCAATGGGGGTAGCTGGCAAGGAGGTTGGGGCTGAGGCCCGTGGGAACAGAGCAAAGCCGGTGGAAGCTCTGGAAGTATAAAAGGAGGAGTGACGACAGTGAAGGACAAGAGAGGACCAGGCCTGGGACATTTATGTTGGTGTTGTTTTAGTTTGTGGCAGTCATCTGTTCGTTTTGTTATTTATGTTTATTTTATTATTATTAAAAATATGTTTACCATTCACCGGTTCCTGCCTCCTTCTTCCCTGAACTTGAGCTTTGTTACAGTCAGGTTTACAGGGGTGAATGTAACGGAGGCCAGTTGGTATGAGCAGGTAAACCTCACTACCCTGGCCTCAAGAGGCACACTACTGCATTCAACTTCCATGCTGGATACATGTTTCAAGCACCGCTTGGAGCTTGGATGTTACAAAAGTCCTTGATGTTGCAAATAGATGAATTCAGAATCCAAAGAGATGCTAGAAAATAGACCAAACACAATTACGCTGTGCCATTGAATTAATCACAGAGGTTTAATACTTTAACCCTCTGGGGTGGACGAATGAGCCAGAGCGTTCTGGCACATTTTTTTTTTATGATAACAGCAAAAAGAACTTTAGGTCCCCTTAGACCCTGTAGTATTCCTGCAAAATTAGCCTAAAACACCTAAAAAAGGCATACACAAAAGTAAATTGCATGCTGTTCTTGAACCACTTGATTTTTATTTGTGCATGTTCAAAAAGATGTTGAACAAACCCTATAACCAGAATGTTTGAGGAATATAAAATCAGTACTGTTTTGCAAACGTTATTTTTTGAGAAGCTTAAAAAGGTTCTCTTATGACATCAGTCTTTTTTTGGTTCTATTTGGTACTTTTTTTTTTAAAAAAGAAAAAATATCTAGAATTATTTTTATATTATGAATTCTTATTTTAAAAGTTCAATATAGCTATAAGTGTAAATGAATGTAAGGGTTATGAATGTTTGTGTGTGAGAGAATGACAGAGCACACAACTGCTGCAGGTGTGTTTGCCTCCATGTTTTCCTACTTACTGGGATCAGAGACACTGTGGTTTGACACTTACCTCAGGAAACATGAGCTCAGTTTCGTCTTGTCCCCGGGTCTGTTTGCCCTGCAGTTGGAAAGCATTCACCCCTCCTCCACCCCCTGTTAGTAAGACTACCATCTGTGAAGAGAGCAGACATTAAAAACCAACAACCATTTATTACTCAGATTTTGCTACACTTTGTGAGGTATTTTTCAGTTTCATTAACAAGCTTGGGATGAACACGTTTGTCGACTCTCATGTCGTTCTAAACCTGTGTAGCTTTTTTTTCTGTGAAACACAAAAGAAGATATTTTTCAAGATATTTTTAGTTTTACCCTTACAATGAAAGTCAGTCAGTCAGTCAACTCTATTCACTTTCAATAAATAAATTATATGAATTTGTTTTAATTATCCTTTTAAGTTTGAGGATTTATTGAGAATGAACACAATGCCTGGTTGACATGACTTAGCTCATCTATTTCTCTCTGAGACTGATCTTCACCTTTTTCTCACTTTACAAGATTGCCAAGCCTGAGCTATACATGCAAACAACCCTTGGAGTGAGTATAGGGTTAATATATTCCTAATGATGTGTTACTTCTCAAGAAGAGCCTCGGACACAGCCCAGCTCACACCTGATAACACTGCACACCCGGGTGAGGACACACTTTGTCTGCTGGGTGCAAACTGACCCTCCAGAGTGATGCAGTGCAGGAGAGCGTTTCCTCACAGCACTGTGTAGCAGCTAAAAGACCTCTAACAAACCTGTAAACTACACACTGACATAGAGAATGAGAGTAAAATTCATTTGAGGAGGAAAGAAAGATTGTGTTGATAAATGATTTTAGCTATAAATTGATTCCACAAACTTTGGATTTCAAATAAATCTTCTGGAAAAAAACACGGGTGTGTAAGTGGACAAACATATTGGGAACAATTTGTTCCATGTATTTCTCCTTTTAACTCAGTGATGATGGAGCAGGTTCCTAAGACATATTTGACTGTCCACCCTGAAAATAAAAAAGTGTGAAATTCAACATAGCAGATAGATATTGTGACTCAGTATCTCTCATAGAAACCAAACAATCTGAGGTAAATATAAAAAGAAATAGACTCAAATGTACAATTTATAGATCTCAAATATCTCTATTTCTGGGCTCAGCTGTGATTATTGTGGCTGTGAAGTTTGACAAGCTGTACTGAACTAAGTAACCTGCCTACCACAGTGACCCAGGGGAAAATCCTATTGCTCAGAGGTCACTCTTTCATAGTTCAGGAGATGTTACAAAGTTCTTTAAAATGCTTTAAAGAAAATAAAAATTGAAACAAAAGAGATGATTGTTGGTGATAAAATCAGTGAGGATTAGCACAGCTCAAATAATTCAGTCTTGAAAGAACATGAACACTCAATAACAGACTTCGAATGTGATTTCACTAAGTACACCATGTTCCTGGTCAAAACCTTTGTTGCATTAAAAAATCTTATCCAAACAGTTTAAGTCATTCCCTGACCTCCGGCATGATGTGACATCTCAGGCCAAATTGGTCAGTGTCTTTTGTGTGTGAAATGAATTAGACATTCTCCCCTGGGTGATGTTTGTCCATTCCATGATTTGGAGGGGGGGGGGCATCTCACTGCTACGTGAACAATCAATTCTCTTTTCCCATAGAGTTGAGGTTAAAATGGCTTCCAGCAGAATGTGTGTTTGTGTAAGGCCAACAGTGCAAACAGCATGGGGAGAGAAGAGAGTTGCAGGCTTTTCAACCCCAGCTGCATTTTAAATAGTCTAAATAGTCTTTTTCTTTGGTTAAAATGAACTGAAAACGTTTTTGTAAAAATGAGTAGTTAAGAAATGTAAAGCAAAAAAAGAAGGCAGAAAGGGCAACTGAATACAAAATTTAGCTGAAGTGCTGCAGTCAGTGACTTATTGAATGAGCAGAAACGTACATGTTCGTTTTGTGCTGTGGAGTCATCAGATTTGATCTGAAGTTTCGGTAGAGATCCAGACTTCTGTTTTAGCAGGTCCTTAAGAGTCACATCTGAGCTGGAATTATTGCTGTTCTCTGTCAGCATGAAATGACAATGACATCAAATGTGAATCCAAAGTTTTGAAGATTTAAACAGAAGCAGCAAAAAATAGTGTTGGTAGAGTGTAGAGTTGGTAAGTTTGATTCATTTCCGTGTATTTACAGTACAAGTGTAGAAAAAAGTCCTTTTCAATGAATTGATCATCAAATTATCAGTACATTATCTCTCAAAAACAATGGTAAGGCATATAGTAAGGTAAATATTGCTGCTTATTGCAATGTATTGTTATATTAGAGCATATAAATGGAAATGTTCAATTAAAATATGCCTAGATATTTTAAAATATATTACTCTTTTAGAACTATATAGATAGTTCACCCAAAAATTAAAATTTTGTCATCATGTTTTTCCAGACTTGACACATAAGATATTTTGAAGAATGTTGGTAACCAGTAGGAAAAAAAATGACTGTGGAAGTCAATAGCTACCATCAACTGTTTGATTACCAACATTCTTTAAAATATCTTATTTTGTGTTCAACAGAAGAAAGAAACGCATACATTTTGAACCAACTTGGTTACAATTTGAGTTCCTATACTTTTGGTTGAAATGATGGAAAAATATTACACATCACAAGGTATTATTATGGTACCTTGTCAAGGAAAACATTGTAATACCATTGCCAATTGCTTGTAGTTGCTTCTCTAGTTGACTTTTGCTTCTGTGTTGTTCTGTCCAGGCCCTGAACACCTCCTGCTCCCTGCGGCTCTGAAGATACCCAAGTTGGGTCAGCTGTTTCTGCAGTTCCAGAACCTCATGAAGGCCAGATCAAAGATTAGATTAGATGACTAATCATGTGCATTCATTCTTAAGTCCAAAGATTATCTCCTAGTAAGTATCCATGGAGAAAGAAAGCCAAGTAATGCTCTCACCAGATAGTGACATGTTTTAGGTAGACACCTCAAGTATGCGTCATTATGTGTGAAGGTTGATCTGGTTAACTTCTGAATGGTGACAAACTTCTGTGACAGAAAGAGTAAATTGAGGATGGAAACAGAATGAAATCTCTTTTAAAACTGAAAAGACACATCTGAGGTCTTTTTCTCCAGAGAGAAATCTGACATTTAAGCTCGATTTACTCTCCATTTAAGCTAATTTCTGCCTAGAACATTTTAGATTTCGTTGAGATATTTTCCTAGTGTATGCGTTCCCATTTCAAGGGTACAATGAGGACCCCTGTCTTTCAGTATAGCATACAAAATGAATGAGAAGTAAACATGCAACCACAGGAAGCCATTAACTGCAACAGGGACCAATTAGGCCCCAGCAGGTGTCCATGGCTCAGCCTGCTTTGGTCCCGACTCATCATCATGAAGTCTGGACAAAGTTTTTCGGCCTGAGCTGAGGAAACAACAGGGCAGTTTCATTTGCTCAGCAATTTGTACCAAAGGTTTCCTACTGGCAGCCCATAAAGTCCTTTATAGCTCTCCCTTTGTCCTCCCCTCCAGTGCTGGTCATTAGAGGACACAATTACAGCCTACTGAAGAAGCCTGGCTTTTATAGGAGGAGATTGATAAGCCAAAGACCCCTCCCCCACATTCTTAACCCCCAGTTTCTACCTCTTATTGTCCTCAACCCAGACGGCCAAAATCAAAGTCAATCACAAGTCCACACCAACTGCTTCCCCCATATTACAATGTTGGGCTTCCTGAATCCTCTGGACTTCAGTAACACTTCAAAGTGGCACTGGGAGACACACATCTACTCTCCTACAATGAGTTACACTACAGCGCAACATCACATGGACATCTAGATTCATTTTTGCTCAAGAGATGTTTGGCATTCACCTTTCTTGCTGTTTTGTACACATTTTAGCCTAACTTCACTTCAGTAAAGCCAATAAAGCACCTCTAACCATTGTTTTAGTGGTTAGAGGCGCTCTCATAGTTCAGGGAACGTAATGGAATTGAATATCTACTTTGACTTAAACATTTCTCCTAAATTTCCTTTTAGGAGTAATAAAAACACACAAGGAGGAATAATATACACAAGAGACATTGTCAATTGTTGACATTCAGTAGGAATAGACTTGTAAAATTTACAAAGTTTATTTGGTCTTGGGAGAACTTGATTTAAAAACAAATTGATGGCAAGTTCTCTAACTTTTCAAACATTTGATCTCAATTTAGTTATTTTTCTATGGGAGTTTAGCAAGGTTAGGGCCGCAACATATTAAGGGTCACGCAGCCAAAGTAACGAAATGTATTCTGCATAATTGCCCATACAGTTGCTGATAAGGTTTCAGTAGAACACTGTAATGAATATTTCAGCACAGAGACTTCCTCTCGTGCTCTGATGGAGAGACAGGAAATGGGTACTTTTATTTAAAATGTCAATGGCTGATGTAGATGATGTGTTTGAAACTCTAATGGGTATATGGTAATGTATGTATGTGTCGGGTGGGTGTGATTGGCTTTGGCCAGAATGTCTAGGAGCTCATTTCAGATGGTAGAGGAAGTTTGAGGCTGACATGTGAGTTTGGTTTACAATAAACACCAGTATCAACATTCTACTATCCCATGCAGAAGGTCACCTCATTTGTATGGGACACTGTATTAGTTCAGTAGGGGCATTTCTTTAGTTTCTTTTTTCAATTTTTTTAGGTAAAGGTCCAACCGCATAAAAGCTTGTTTTTTTCCTCTTGCAATGAAATGTGAAGTGATTCACAAACTAGTTCTAAATGACCTAGTTCACAAATAATTCTAAATGAGAACAATATATTTTGAATTCTGCATACCACTTAAATGCCATTATATTTAAAATTTCTGCCAGCTAAAAACAATAAGTACAGTTCTATTGTATTTTTATTAACTAGTTGCCAAGCCAACATTTCTCATTTAAATTCCTGTTAAACGTGATAACTAAATAACTTAAAGCTAAAACTGAAAAAAGAACAATCATAAAAACTATATATACATATTTTAAACTGATTTACATTTTTTTTTTTTACAAAAACACACAAGATTACCAAACCTATGTAAAATTAAAATGCAAACAAAGGATATAAAACAAAACTAATTTAAATTTAATCTTGATACAAAAATAACATTGGTTGGAAAGACAAGATAATATGATAACTTACCCCAGTGGAAAGACTTTAAGGGTAATTTGTGAATACAAAGAAATACTCCTTTTCAACGTAAAACTATTTTACTTGGCAACTAGCTCCCTGATAATCAAATTCGATAAGGAAAAATTGTGAAGAAATGCTTAAAATGCCTTAAAGAGATCCAACAGAAAACAATACAACTTTTTCTCTCTGGCCCTGCATCTGCATCAATGTGCATACTATCCACCCCATCCGCCCTAAATAGTATACTAATGTCACATACTATTTGTGATAGATAGTATGCACATTGAGACGCAGGTCAAGTTTTTTTTTTTTTTAAGCAGTGCCTTCTACTGGCGAAATTTAGTAACAGCTACGCTTTATGCTCTTTGTAATGAAAACAATGAGATTAGTCATAAATGCCAGGAGAGTTTACCTGTTCTTTAAGTCCTTTCCTGAGATTGGAAATATCTAGATCACGGCGCTTCATCTCTTGCCTTTGTCTTTGAACTTTTTCCCTCAGTAATGAAGCATACTGATATGAAAGCATATCTTTCAGGCGGTGTATTCTGTAGTATGTCTCTAGATGGTGCTAGAATGTAAGAAAAAGAGAACGAAAGCATCAGCGTGTGACAGAACAGAACGTAAAAGAGCAAAAGAGAACAACACTTAATTTGTGAAACTGTTACCATCTATTTTATCCATACAGAATATTTATTAATATATTTATGAAGAAATATGATCTTATTAATAAATACAATAAATAATTAGAGATCTGATCATGTATTTGTATTGTTTAATAGTTGATTAGACTACTGAAAATGATATAGGCAACATAAAACGTGTTAGTATAAAATGCTACAGTAAATTCCTCTTAATTGGTTAAATGTACCTATTTAAAAAGACATTGTATGTAATTTTACTGTAAAATATATATTCATATTTTTAAAGTATGAATGATGCTGCGTTCACGCCATGTTGTAATTAGCGTAATTTCGAGATGACAACACGTGATGTTGTTCTACTCGGAGACGTCCAAGTCCTCGGACTGGGAACTATGCGGTCAGGTGGTACAGCGGTAGTACGAGCTCTCTGTCTCTCTCAAAAAAAAATCCCAGCTTACAAATTGTAATTACGAGCTTTACGAGGACTTGAACGGTTTTTAAAAGATTACGGTAATTACGACATGGCATGGCATGGCATGGCGAGTTCATTTTAATGGCACATTTCTTGCAACCACAGCTGCCAATGAGAGCAATCAAACTGTTAAAGATAATCAAATAAATCATTTTTTTATTTTTACAGTGCCGCAGTGCAGTGTAGTGTATATTGATACTCTATAAAGTGAGAAAAATAACTAGCAAAAATAACTGTCCACACTTTTTCTACATTGTTGAGGTTTCTATGGACTTCACTTTGTGTCTGGTAATCAGCAAGAAACTGTGACAGTTGACAGTGTTTGCACCAGGTCCTTTGCTAGTCTTTCAAATCCATCGAGGCATCCTGATTACTATTATACTATAGAATTTAATGCCAGTTTAAGCAGACTTTAAGAGTGATTTGACATGATGTTCTCACTACAGTTCATTTGAAGCACATTCTGATGGTCATTTGATTAGGAACGGAATACTGATAGTACCTGATCTAGAAGAGCTTTTTGTTTTCTCTCAAGGACTTGATCAGAATCCACAGCATAAGCAGGAGTCACTGCCATCAGCCCTGGTCTGCTGGGGCTTTGCTGTCTCCTCTGCTTCTGACGTTCAGATAGACTGGCTGTCTTTGGAAGAGAAAATCACACTTGGATGACAAGACACAACAGCAGCTGTGCTCTTGTCTTCTCTCGTCAGAGATCGCAACACACCAGTGAGTAATTGCATGGGTTTTCCTCAATTGGCAAGTAATCAGTCTCAAATAGTAAAGAAACAAAGCGCAAATTACAGTAATAACCCACAAGATGCTGTTTGTAATAGTGATTTTTCCATGGCTAAAGGATGTGGGTCATTGCCATTCAGTATATTTTCATGTCCTTGTCATATGTCTTAATATATTGGTTAAAATCTTAAACTGCAGTTCAATTGCAGATCACATTAGTTCTTTTACAATTAAATGAAAATAGGGCTGAATTTCACTATTTTGGTTTCAGTCGATGTTTCTATTTTTGTCCTGCACTAGGAAACTCCTAAAATGAAAAATGACGAGAGCAATTAGTGATTTTTTTTTTACTTTTTGTAAACAAAGTATCATATTCTATTTATCATTGAATTCTAATCTAACTGTTAATCAATTGACGCTTCGGAAAGATCCGCCCCCTTTAGTTACTGTTGCTTTGTCGGACAAGCCATGCACTCTCACGCCACACATCATGTTCTCACGAAGTGAAAAATACATCCCGGAGCAAAGAGGACACTGACTGACATTTGAAACAGTTTCATATTTAATATATCGTCATTTTTTAAAGAAGTTTAAACAATAAATACCTTATAGTGGCTCTTTAATGTGTCGTTACAGATCGCTGTAGCTCCTTCAATTGGCTTGTGAACGAACCATCTCTTCATACTAGTTCTTTTATAGTATCAATTTAAACATGAATGGACATGAGAAGGAATATTGTTTCAAGTGTGGAAAGACACAATTTTTGAAGTTCAAGTTCACCAACATTAACCTACTAACTCCCCTGACTGCTTTGTCAGACAAAATGGCAGATTCGGGGTTATGATTGGTCAGATCGCCTGTCAATCAAACTGTTAATTATGAGACTTACAGTTGTATTATTCTTTTGTAATATCCCTTTAACCAAACCCAGGTCCTTAATAACATCATACTCCAGAAAGTAACAATTTTTGTGGGCAAACAGCAAAACATCAGTAAATATTACAAATTTGATGAACACTGTCATGGTTTCACAGACAGGGCTTAGACTAAGGCCTTTGGTCAACTAGAACATTTAAGTAGGTTTTATAAATGTGACTTATAAAAAAAATTACTTGTGTGCATCTTGAGACAAAACCATGGCACTGACATATTTTAACCCAGGTAAAAAAAGAAATGAATGCATTAAAAAAAAATACGGTAACACTTTATTTTACAGTGTCATTGTTAGACATGATACATGTAGTTACTGTAGTAATAACTAGAAATTATGTTTAATTACATGCAATTGACCCTAAACCAAACCCTTACCCTAACCCTAAACCTATAGTAAGTACATGCAGTTAATTATTATTACTCAGTACTTAAATGTATAATTACACTGTAATACTGACACCTTAAAATAAAGTCTAACCAAAAATACTTAAATGCAAGCAAGTCCATTTGTAGTACATTCTTATATTTTGTGCTAAATAAAATTGTAAAAGCTATAAATACACAAATTAAAAGTAAATTTATACTTCAGTTGTTCTTCAGTGCACTTAATAAACATACAATATACCACTAATACTTAAATTCATTTTTAGTCCATTGAAATAAAGTATACTACCGCAAAAATGTACAGAGGCGTTTTATTAGTATATTTCTGTGTGTGCTTTGAATGCTTTAAAAATTAGTTCAATCTTAGGATTACATGTTAAATTAAGTTATGGTTAATTAAGTTAAGGATTAAATATATTACTAATGTACTAGTTATAAGTACATTTTCCCAATTGTGGTACTTAAGTACACTTAATATAAATGCACTTATTACCACTAACACTTAAATTGATTTTAAGCTTAGTCTGATAAAGTAAACAAAATATACAGAAGTGTTTTATAAGTGCATTACTTAAAAGTGTGCTATGAATGGTTTACATAAAATTTTAGTGGATTTTTAAATATACTGGCAGTAAATTCTATTTAATGGATTTTCATGAAAAATAAAATATGCAGGATAAATGTGTACTAAAATTCACAATTTAACAGTAAGTATACGTTTAGCATAAAGAACTTAAAGTGCTATTTATATATTGTAACATGATATGGCAAATTAAAAGAGTACTTGATTGTACTTGTCACGGTTCACGGGTTCATTGGTTCAGTCGGTCTCTCTGTGAGTGTGTATTGCTGCTGATGAGCTGATCAGTGTCAGCTGAGGCTCAGCAGAGCTGCTATTTAATGTCTGTGAATTTTGCCCTGCGTTGTCAGATGATTGGTGTGTTCGTGCAGTGTAAGTCCTGGCCATGTTTGAGTCTCTCATTCCTTTTCTGGATATTCCCTGACCCTTGCTATCTTTCCTCCTGCTATTTTTCTTTATTAGCTGATAATTGCTGCATTCGCTATTGAATCCTCCTTATTTCACATGACGGTACTATTTAAAGACATCATTAACATGCAGTTAAGTATATTATATAAAGAGGATATATTAACATAGTTACAATGCATTTGAAATGTTTCTGGAAGCATGCTGCACTGCTAAGCAAATGCAAATAAGTATTTGAATGCTGAGTAGTGAACTCATTGGTTCCTGCAGCATCAGTAGCCAATCAGCTATGCCCTATGAATGATGTGATTGCAACCTATCAGACTGTGCCATCTAGAGTTTCATAACAGAACTTTGTGTTTCATTTATACAATAAATTACACAAAGAGCCTGTAAACTTTTTTATAGTCTCTGTTCAGCTTCCCAGAAACCCATTTCATAAGGCTGTTATTTGTCATCACCTCAATACGCAACTGTCCAGGCCAGATAATTCCCTCCTGCTGGCACTCACTTCTTATGTAATACTGGCTACTTATGATGCTGGGCACTTATTGTTGCACAACCCTTCCTGTGCATCACTGACTTATGAATGCTCTGGAATTATTGGCAGATGCAACACTGGTTAAGGTTTGACATGAACTACATAGTTAGAATTGTTTCAAAGGTTTCAGAGCAACTAGTGTCCTGTGAATTCAGGTATGTTGTTTGGTATGACAATTTTTTTTTCAATAAATAAAAACACTTCTCACCATGTCTTATAACAGTAGGCTACTCTATATGAAACAGATGCTAACGAAAAGATCTCTCCAGTGATTTTTTTTTTTCTCATGGAAGAGCAGCTACAAGTGCCCACACTAGTCAAATATTAAATAAGCCAATAAGAAGGACATTATGAGACAAATACCTGCAAGTTAAGCAAGCATATAAATTATAAAGGGAAGAGCAATTTGTCCTTTTCCTTGTACACGCACTTCATGAGTGTGTGGCATGTCCATCTCTGGAAAAGGCCAGGCAAGCTGGCAAACATTCCTTCATTTTACAGGCTCTGCCCGTTTAGGAAGTGGATGCTTTGTGGCCACTCACAAAGACAGTTAGAGGAAGGCGGTATTAATCAGTTTGTTACCAGAGCAATAAGAGAAGGGTGAAGGAGCACATAGTTATCTTGTCTGTTAAATAAAGAAGTGTGATTGAAGGATGGCTGGAAGTGGGTGCTTTAGTAGCCTATCGTCTGTGTCAGCCATCATGAATCAAAGCTAGGCCGTTTCACACAACTGGACAATACAAGTGCAAATATTGAGAAATTTAACAAATCCTGTTTTGCTTTTGATTTCCCTGGCCTAAATGATTCCGTTAACATATATATTTTAAATGATTATTTTCCAGTAATACCTTATTACAACAAAACGTATATGTATCTTTAAACATTGTCGTGTACTGTCACTGATTCTCACAAGCCTTTAGTCCAAAAGGTCATGGTGAAAGTAATAACTTGCGTTTCAATAAATATGATCGAAAAGATCATAAAGAGATCAGAAAACTAATTCATATGAATTGAGCGGTTTAGTCCAAATTTCGATCACTTTTAATAATGAAAACTTTTTATTTAGGCTTTTACTTCCATGTAAACATTGATCAGCGAACATCATTCAAACCTGAATGATGCACAAAAACAAACGTCTTCCGCAAGCTCAGATGTATGACGGAAGAGGTTTGTTCTTGTGTGTCATTCAGGTTAGCTTGGGCACCTGTTTATGTCTGCTGATTAATGTGTATATTTGAGTAAAAGCCTTAGTTCAATCTGTTCATCATAAAAAGCGATCAAGTCTCTTCAGGAAATTTGGACTAAACCGCTCAATTCATATGGATAGATTTTACAATCTCTTTATGAATTTTTTGAAGCGTCAAAGTAGTAGTTGCAAAGGCAGTCAATGGAGGGACCGAAAAATCTCAAATTTCCTTCACTTCCTTTGTGAGGAAAAGGTGAACAAAAGTCTTACAAGTTTAGAACGACATAAGGGTGGGTAATTAATGACAGAATTTTCATTTTGGGGTGAACTAACCCTTTAAGTTCATTCAGTTCTGGTTCACTGTTTTTCCATTACATTAATCGATAAATTTATTAGGCTAGTGTAGTTGTCGACATGTTTTGTCTGCAAGGTCTGTTAACATTAACGTGAGAAAAAAGTTTCCATTGTCAACAGAGATGTATGAAGCACAGCTCACACAGGATTCAGTTTCAAACCAGCTTTCTGTTGGACAACAAGGCGAATTTGCATGACCAACTTGAAGGTGAGTGAAATCTGCATGGGGAACTTATTTGCCTTCATGTAAAACTACCAAACGCTCAGGTTCCAATTGGAATGACTGAATTTCACTCACTAAATTGGCCAAGCAATGGCAAATGTGACTGCTAATTGTAAAATAGTTGGGCCTATATTTTCCATGAGATTGGTTTGGTTTTACTGTGCACTAATGTTGCGATGTCACTGTCATGCAGGAAACACTTTTAAAGTCCCCCTGAAATCAAAATTTAAGTTTTTTTAACTTTTAGTATGAATTCGTTAGCCTTAAGGTTATGAATAAGATGGTGTTCCAAAACAATGACAAAATTTGCATTTAAGCATTCAAAATTTAGTTTCTCACTTCTACTAAAATGGATCAAGGATTTTTATGACATCAGATCTTCCGTCCAATCAAATGCTCTCTAGGATCTGAAGCATCCCACCCCCTTACATTATAAACAGAGGCTGAAGCTATATTTGCTCAGGAATCTGACTATACTTGGTGGAATGTTTTAGCTGTGTATATTCAGAATATTTAGTATGATGATCCATGCACATTCAAATTGTTAATAGAACCAAACTTCATGAAAATAATTTATTTCCATTGTTTATCTCTGGTCCCGTAGGACTATAACGAGAAAAAAAATTACGGCCCCATCTCACACTAATAGACTTTGAGAAATATGTTGGAAAGGGTCGAACATACATGCACAATTCCACTAGAATGTTCCTTTTACCACAATAACAACCTGTAATGGCCCCGTGATCCAGCGAATTGGGACAGAATGAAATAGAACACTGAAGTATGGTACAAAGAATCTAACAGAATGGGGTAATGAATATGCAAAGGTTTGAGGAAAGAATAAGGGACTTTGGCTTTTGAAAAGGACTTGTGAAGTTAGTGGAGTTAGAAGGGGACTATGTTGATAGTTGTAACCAGGGTGACCAATACAGCAGTTGTTCATTTGTACTTTCCCTGTTCTACTATTTTCCATGAATGGGGATGAGGGCACAAAAGAATGAGATTTTATAAGGTTCAGCGATTATGCTGATTACAGTCACTTTGAACCCAGTTACAAATTGGCGAAATTACACAAGGAACCATATATGATCCCCCCTCCACGTGTAATGGAGGCCAGCTAGTAGTTGCTGTGTGAGTAAACCTTTTGCAACAGACGCTCTTGCAGCCTTTAGCCTCCTTGTTAGAGCGTCCAACTCCCATGCTGGAAAATCCTGGTTCGAGGCCCGCTCAGAGTGACCTGAGTAGAGGGGTAACATTGGTGCCGTGACCCGGGTGGGAGTGAGGTTTAGGGGGTGAGTGTAACGGAGGCCAGCTAGTAGTTGCTGTGCGAGTAAACCTCACTCCACTGACATCAAGAGATGCTCTAGCGACAGACGCTAGAGGTTGCAGCCTTTAGCCTCCTTATTAGAGTGTTCAACTCCCATGTCAGAAGATCCGGGTTTGAGGCCCGTGCAGAGCGGGCCGAGTAGGACCCAGGTAGAGGGGTTACACACAGACCTCAAGTTTTCAATAGCAGAGATTTTAATAACTCATTTACCCATTTATGTTAATTTGTTCCTCTATTTATCTTGTTTTTATCTTATTTTGCATTTGTTCTGTAATTGTCACAGATGCACAGTCATATAGTGTCATTAGAAGTTTGAGCACCATATTCCACAAAGTTTTAATGTTTAAATACAAGACTTTGGTAACACTTTAGTTTGGGGATTCTCACCAGTAGCTTATTTCTTATTAGCTTGCATATTACTAGCGTATTTGGCTGTTTATTAGTATTTATAAAGCACATTATAATGCCTTATTCTCTATGACCATATTCTACATCCCTTATTCCTGCCCTATACCTAAACTTAACCACTACAACAACTACCTTACTATTAATAAGCAGAAAATTAGGAGGTTATTAAGTCAGAAGTCATAGTTAATAGTGAATGTGTTCCCTAAACTATAGTGTGACCAAGAATTTTTGTTTTGGACATTGGTAGAATTCCAAGTATTGACTCAATGTAGGTCTATTCTAAAAAAAAAGTGTCTGTATATTATAAACTGGGCTATGAATGCCAAAGAAAATATGCTATTAAATATTTCAAACCGTTGGAGTCTAAAATATAGTAAATATTAATAAACATTAGTATTCATTTTCTGCCCATTCATAACAAATTAATGGTATATGTAAAAGGAGGAAGCTTTTGCTTTGTCTGGTTCATTTGTGTGTTTTATTCTGTTGAATATGCATGCAATATTAGGTATTTAATACATACCTTTTCTGGACTCTGTGCTGACTGGTAAGAGCCCAGGATAGGTGGAAGCGAGCTGACATGATGAACATCGTCAGTTTTCATTTTCATAATCAGACCAGTTAGCTATTAAGATGTAAATAGGTCTATGTAGTAAACAAACAACATGGACAAAATGCTATAGTAAGTATCAGAGAAATCAAATATTTGATGTGCTGTAAGTTTCCACCAGCAATGATCTTCTTACAGTTCACTTAAATGAGGATACATGGATTTGTAAAACTACAACTAGCCCTATTCGATTTTGGCTACCAATTTATATGAAGTCAAAATGCATATTAATTGTAAAATTAACATTTGAATGATTTTACATGGTCAACTACCTATTATTGTTATGTTAAAAGGGAGCTCACATTTCTGAATTACAGTGGTATCACATAAATGAAAAGAACTCATCTAGAAATAAAAAAGACTTACCAGTTTAGCATAACTGCTCACTGAAGCCTTTGATTATTCAAACAATCGACTAGCAGCCTAGTTTTCTAAAAATTTAAATAATCCCCCCACAGGCTAAACAGCTTTGCTAACAATACAGTGTCTTACTGTAATGGCTATATATTTTATATAGGCCTAACCTACGTCATTTCCTAACCCTCAACGCAAACATTTTCAAAATGACTAAGTATTTTTCGCTTTAGCATCAAACTCGTCTCCACAGTAAAAGCTCAAAGCGAAGTGTGGCGAGTTTCAGGTCTGATCTGTGTTTAAGGGGTCGTTGCCATAGCGCGAGCTTACACAACCTCAGTCCTTCTGATACCTTATAGCCCATTCATTTCACTTTGCTCATTGTAGCCCTGATGTTGTGGTTAAGTTTTACCCAATTATTAAATGCATATTTTTAAGGAATCCCCCTTGAGAGGTTTTAGAAAAAGACAACAAGGAAGGACGCGCGACCTGCCTTTCACATCAACAAAATATATATGCTAGCTATATGTTGTTGTTTTCCATTTTTTAAAATTCATCGTGTTTTGAAGATGCAGAGAAGTTACACAGAATTAGGAATGCTAATAAAACCAATTAAACACTAGAGACGATTCTGTATTCCAGAACCAATATAGCCTAACTAATAAATTCATATGCTTTTACATTTCATCATTCAAACAGGCTAATAAGAAGGGGAAAAAAACATGTCTTTTTCGCTTTTATTATCAGAACCTTTAAAAATGACTCGGAACAACATACAGCATATATAAACACCTCCACATTGCAAAATAAATACTGTACACGGCTGGTTCGTCGATCAAACAGTCCTTCAGTTCATATTACACACATACTTCTAACAAGTCTCAGATATTAAGTGTCTATTCTAAGGCTCTCAGACAGTGTCGTCTTTGACAGCTATTGTTTTCTGGCACAAAGGAAGGACCGTGGCCTCTGGATGCATTTCACTGGTCGTCATTCGCTTCATTTTCCCCATTAATTGTCCACAATATTTCCACAGTTTAAAACAAGCACTTGTCATTCAGCTCATCAAAGTGAAAACAATAGCAATGTGCAAAAAACACTACTGTTTTCAAGTCAATGTGTAAAGGTAACCTGCAAAAATTCTCTGAGTGATCAGCAATATTGTACATTTCAATGCAGGAAACATTCCCGTCTGTCCATTAAGAAAGCAGTGTGTGTACGTGTTCTTGCGTTAATTCTGCGCGTTCGTTGTTGCTTTATGTGCACTGCGTCATGTGGACGTTTTTGCGCAATCACGTTTAAGCTGCGAGTCAAGTTGAAAACACTTAAAAGGCATATGTATTCTTTTCCATTTCAATAATTTGGTGGCGAGGATTTTAATTCTGGGCTATGTAAACATTGCAAAGCATTTGATTTTTTTTCAGCGTCTATATATGCCAAGTTTTAAGACGCCCAGTCACGTTAAAAATAGTCAGTTGTTGCGCTTTTTCAGCAAGAACGCGCTCTGTGTGCGCGCCTTCCTTCGTTCCGTTTGCGCCGTTTTTAATTGTTGCTCTATGTACACATGCGTCAAACGGTCATGAGCCTTGCGTTTTAAGACGGTGTGTCCAATTAATAATAGTTCAACTTCAATCCCATCGCGCTCTCTGTGTGAATGACCCTTAGACAACATTCTAAAAGCAAATTAGGTGACTTTTGTGTTTGACACAACTCATGGACTGAAGTCTTCACAGTGGACCTTTCTTTTGTGGAATGAAGTAGTTAAGGTCATCAACTTTTAAGATGAGGCAAAGATGACAGTTTATCAACTTTCCCAAAAGCAGCAGCACTTTCCACACCTTTGAGCCACTCTTTACATTTCCTCATGACAGTCTCGTCCACGTCTCCATCCTCCTCCTCATACTCAACATCATCATATTTGTACTGATCATTGAGGAGGGAGATCTTCACAATGGTGCTAATGTCATTGGAACTGTCCAGTTTGGCAACAGGTCCGGAGCTCTTATTATTAGAGCTGCCCTGAGCTCTTTTGGATGGGAAGACCCGCCGGTGTCTTAAGTCCGCGGAAGCGCAGCACTTCTGTTGCTTGGCCATCATCTGCTTTTCCAGATTGCGCTTTTGGATGACCAGGATGGCTTCGGGGGTCAGGCTGAGGGAGAAGTGGATCTCTTGCTCGCCTTCTTTTGCTAGAGAGGTCCTGGAGGCGTATTTATGGCTGGACTCTCCAGAACTGGACCGTGGGACGCTTTCGCATGAGGTAGCCAAGGGTTTGGGGACACTCAACCATGAATGCTTGCTGTCCGTCTCGGGATCTGGAGGGACTCTGGTCGGCTTACTTCGCCCCAGCTGCTTTAAATTGGCCGACGGCCACGATGTGGAGATTTTGTCTTTCTCCGATTCCTTGTCGTCTCCTGTCCTTTGACTGTACGTGGGTTGAGGTGGTGCGACATTGTCCCTGCTCTTCTTTCTCCTGAACAGCTCCTTTCTTGGCGATGATATCCGTGAGTGCAGGTTTATCGGCGGAAAAGGCATTTTGAAACGCTATCGATGCGCAAAACAATGAAGAAATCTGAGCGTGAATGATGGGAGAAATACGTCCATTCGCCTCGGTCCACCGGATCTTTGGATATTAGTCGCAGTAGTCCATTGCACTCCACATTCACTTCTAGACTGACAAGGGGCGGGGCATTCGCTGGCTTTATAGCGTGTCAGCCGGAAGAGGCGGGGTTACATCATAAAAGGTTAAAACAACAAAGCCATGCTTACATGAGTGCCTGTTTGAATGTGTTTTTATAAAGGTTTATTTCATTTTCACTGCAAAATAATACAACCACTGGTGTAGTTCATTCATCACATTAATCATTTTCATGTCACCTCAAGACAACCTTTTTCTTATTTATTAACAGTAGCCTATGTATATTGCTTTATTTATTTGGAAAAAAAAATATCACTAACCTTTTTAATGTAAAGTTCTATATAATTTTACAACTTTGACTGCATAACATAACGAACAATAAAACAATGTATATTATATATATATATATATATATATATATATATATATATATATAACTTTTTTGGGTTGGTAATCAGGAACAAATGCTGTCGATTGATTTGAATCTTGAATATGAGTTTAAAGTGTCCAAATAGTTTTGTGGATACTGAATATCTGTACATTCTTTTTAGAATAACAGATTTGAAACAGCAATGTATTGGAATGCAGCTATCAGAGCTTCATAACGCAGATTGTACTTTTTTTTGCAGATTGTCAATATTTTCTCCTTGGTGACCTTGGCATAGCACAGAGGAGGTTAAAGACAAGCAGCCTCCATCGTTATTGATCCATCGCCCTCTTTCCAGCAATTCGTAATTTCACAGTGACAGCTGTTCTGTCACCCAGCCACTGTGAAGTGTTTCAGCCCTGGTGAAATGAGGAAAAAAATCAATAGGCTTATCCTTACTGTTAAGCAGCATACAAAGACAGATGTTTATTTTCACAAACAACGTCCAAGATTGCCTTCAGAATTAGATCATAGAGATTACATTAAAAAAAAAATATTTTTATGTTAATGACAACAAAATGATCCAAAGTGAAACCCGAGGATTTTGACAAAATACACGCCTGTAATAAAACAATGTAACGGTTGTGACTGATACTTATAGCTTCAATTTACAAAGCATATATAGCTTTGATTGAAGTGCATCTGTGATATAAACAATCTTAATTTAGTACATTTTATTCTTAATTTGCAACCTGTGCTGCCAGGAAAGCTGATATCATACATGCATTGGGAAAGAATTGCATCAGACATCCTTACACTATCAGATGCACAGCTGGCATATTCTCACTTAAGATTAAAGCATTCTGACTTAGTGTTTTTTGAAGTGTAAAATCAAAAACATCTTCTCAGCCATAAACTGGAGGGTCCACCAACAGTCGTACCCACAATCTAACCATGGTAATTACCGACATGTGATCAGCATTGTGAATAGAAGTGTGCTGTGGAGGAGGGATGCTCAAGAAAACAGAGCACTCCCACAGTTGTCATGGAAACCGCATCAGTCTCCTTGCTTAGGCAGGCTAAAAACAGACCAGCCACTCTAGGTTATTAGGTCATGCTAAGAAAACGTGATGCTCGGAGGCAAGAAACAAACCTGTATCTGAGCATACAAGAGACAATCATAACGGTTTATTAAACAAAAACCTCTTATTTTGTAGATTAAGCCCACAGAAAGAAAGGGAGGTCGACTCCTGGAATCCCATCAGCTCATCTCCTGAGATTCAGTGTGGTGAGACAGCCGTCTCTGTTGCCCCGGGCTCAGACAACCAACATTATGTCCATCATTATTCTGAACACATCAGTCAGAAGATTAGAACATACGACACATTAACTCCCCGTGCCGCACACAAATATATTCCAAAACAATGAACGATCAAAGCAGGAGTAGTGCATTTATTTGGTGTGCATGTGGTATCATACAAATCATCATTTTTGTTAATATATTTGGTAGAAAGGTATTCTTCTGTACAAAAGTGAACAGTAGTATTTGACATCATTCATAAACATCACACGTAATAAGGCACTTGTTTTCACCGGCAGTTTATCATTTAATAAGTATTTATCCACTACACACAAAATAAAAATAACAAAAAAAGCCTTAGAAAAAAAAAAAGAGTAAGGTTTGTAATAAATGCAAATATTACATATTCAATCTTAACATTTCACAACATTTATTTAAAATTATTATATTAAGACAAAACATGAGAATTTTTAAGGTCTGGAGAATAATGTGGCAACCTCTGAAATGAAAGAGAAAAACAATCCTTTTTTCATATTCACTCTTGCAATGCAGGTCCTGTCGTCAGATGGAATACTGGGTACTTCAACTCAAACAGGTGGTGAAACACTTCATAACAGCATCTCTGAAAATAAAAAGACATTTATGTTGATGGCTGACGGCTCACAGAGTATTATATATGGGTGGGGGCTCACAGCAAAATCCACAGAAACAGATGGATAATGAAAATACTATGATGAAAACCATACTTAATCCTAAATAAACCGATAGATGGCTGTTAATGTGGTTTATTACCTCAACATTCAATTTAATTCTTTGTTCTGTGAAAAAAACAGGGCTTGTTTTGAACTCGTTTCTTTGTTCTGGCAAGGTGGAGCTCTTGAATATTTAATTCTGTTTTGGCGGGAAAACATTCCATGAAAAGAGTAGCAGATCAACCCCATTTTTACATGTATAGAGTAAGGTTGATAGATTATGATGATTGTAATTCGCTTTTCAGGGAATTCATTTTCCTAAAGATCATTTTATTAGGCTAGTTTGGTCTAGCAACTCAAGGAGGAAAAAAAAAAAAAAAAAAAAGTATGATTTTGTTCCTATAGTGTGTGGACTGCAGTCGTGACCAAGACAGCACAGATTCCATTCACAAACAATCAGAGTCCCGACTGTGAACACTGGAAATCACGAAAAATCTCTTGCCGTTAAACGTGACTTGGCGGACAACAGACAAGAAGAAATGGTGATAATAGTGTTTGGACTCCTTTTTACAGAAAATTTGTGGGGGGAAATAGAATCGCGTTACGCTTCTGTCAGCTTGCTTTCTGATTGGGTATCATTTCGTTCCACGTAACAATCTACAGGGTGCGTGTGTGTTCGTCCTCGATATTCCCCCCACACAACAGGATTTCTGGTCAAATATTCAACATGTTGGATATATACAATTTGAGATCAGTGCTAATCGTGAGTTTACCTGGGATTGTCGGAAGGGGAGAATTGGGCCCAAAACCGGCCGATTATCGTGGAGTGTGTGGGTGCCTTAAACAAATTGACTGGAATCTAATTGTTTTTCGTTATCACTCAAATAAAAACCTGCTTATTTAACTGAATTATTTCTAATATTTGTGCTGCATTTTATTTTTAGAGTAATTACAAAAATGGCTGTTTGGTTGAAAATGCTGCTTTTCTATAAAATATTGGACAAATTAGGATGAAAAATATTTGTATCTATATCACTCAGCCCTGGTATGGAGCTAAAACATGAGGTAACCATCACGGTCTCCAAGGCAACAGCAGAACAAGGTCACGGTGCCTTCCTCTCCTCAGCCTCCACCCTTTTTTCTGTCTCCTCCGCCTCTGTCACCCTCTCTAAATGTGTTGCTATGCAGACTTTGTCATGCTCAAAATTCACAGGAAGTGGAGGAGGTGTGAAAGCAGTCAAGGTTAAAAGCAAGAGTAGAGTATCAGAGAGAATGAAATAAGGACAGAAAAAGAAGAGAGACTGATGAACGTCTGCAGATATGTTACTCATCCCTCCTGCATTACACGCACCCACATAGCAGCCGCAATCAGGAGACCGCTTAGTGTTTAGCCTTAAATGCACTGCACATACTCCACATAAATAAATGATGATTAACTCCCCCTGCTTTCTGATGAAATATCGGCGCAACGGATGCCCCGGCTTTCACGCTCAGTGGGTGGATTTCCTTCAAAAAAAAAAAAAAGCTGAATAAGCCAGAACTAAATGATCATAGAGCAAGAGAAAAAATGGGGGGAAAATAAAACAAATAAGGGATTATTATTAGCATATTATTTCCATAAATATAAAGATGTTATGTTTTTACTTGACACATGAGGAGAAAACAGAGCAGAAGGGGTAGATTTTAGGGCTGGAGCTTGTTATGTCCATTTTTTGATCATATTTGATTAGTTTTATTTATTTATTTTGTTTTAAAATCAAGGGAAACCATTATTTTAAGAGGCATTCATCTGCCAAGATTCGTTAGCTCCACATTAGGGCTAAGTTGACGTGACTAAAAATATTCTTCATATTTATGAGATCGCTCTGAAAAAGAGGAGTTGTTTTTTCTCAGTCAGAGGGATTATCATTTAACTCAAACCAGGGCTATTATCGTTAACTAAAAGCAAAAAGTATTTTTCTTGATAAAATAATCAGTTATTTTATTTCTGCTAGTTGCCAAGGCAACATTTCTCATTAATAGTTTAGTTTAAATGACACATTGCACAATGAATCTCTTATTTACATCGTACTTACGCTTTGATTTTACAATGATAGGATTTACCAGCATGCAGAACTTCCTCACTTGGGCTAAACAAATACTCTTTTGAAGGATATTGAGCATGGTGCGCATGCGCCATATAACCTCATGTACAATAAAAGCAGCTCTGTCTCACACACAAATGTATCGCGCGTGCTAACCAAGGTAAATTCATTCATCGCACAGTCCTTCCCACCCCCATTTTCAAAAACTCAATGGATCTAGACAAATCATAATAATGACCTATTTTGGATGGCAAACAGCGAATTTCACCAAAGGTGACACATTTACATCCCTGAATATTTTTATAATGATAACAAAAAACATTGGTAACACTTCAGTTTAGGGTCCAATTCTCACTACAGTTGCTTATTAGCATGCATATTACTAGAATATTTGCTGTTTATTAGTACTTATAAAAGCACATATTAATGCCTTATTCTGCCTGATCATATAACATCCTTTAATACTACCCTACAACTAAATTTAACCTTCCTAACTATTAATAAGCACTAATTCAGAGTTTATTGAGGCAAAAGTAATAGTTAATGGTTAGTTAACAGCAGGGCTGGGTAAGTTACTTTTAAAATGTATTTCACTACAGATTACAAAATACATGCTTTAAAAAGTAATTTATAACGCATTTCGTTACATTAAATACTTTAGAATACTAATAAGTGTGAAACAAACACAAAACAGGTAATTGCAAGTTTTTATCTCACAATCTTGACTTTTTCCCTCAGAATTGCGTGATATAAAGTTGCAATTGTGAGTTATAAAGTCAGAATTATGAGAAATAAACTCACAATATTGAGAAAAGTCAAAATTATGAAAAACTTACAATATTGAGAAGTCAGAGTTATGAGATATAAACTCTCATACTAAATTCACAATTGCAAGAAAAAGTTAGTATTGCAAGTTTATATCTCCCAATTCTGACTTTATAACTTGTGACAATTGAGAGAGGAAAAAAAAAAAATTGTGAGAAAAAGTTGCAGTGACCAGTGAATTATAAAATGACTCACAAACAACTATCACAAAACATGAAAACAGGTGTGGATCATCCAGGTCATGACAGGACAGTTAAGTTGACAGTTGGGCAATTTGTTTTTATAAATTAAGTCATTTTGTCTTGTTCAGGACAGTACTAAATAAAAAAAATAACTAAATTGTTATGATCCCTCTTAAAAGTATTAAAATGTTGATGAAACTTAACTCTGTTTTTTCAGACGGTCAGAGTCAGAGAATCACCAATTGTTGTTTAAATGACATTAAAATTCAAAGTAATCACTTTGGTAATCTAAAATACTTTTCAGATGTAACTGTAATCTGATTACCACCCATTTAAAATGTAACTGTAATGAAACACAGTTACTCAAACTTTGTATTTTAAATGCGTAACTAAGTCACTTGTATTTCGTTACTCCCCAAACCTGGTTAATAGTGAGAATTGGAGCCTAATCTAAAGTGTGACCAAAACAATTATCTCTTCATTTAATGTATTATTTTACTAAAAAATTTAATGAGGGAAATACAATCACACACTCTTAAAAAAAACCCACTGGTTTAAAAACAACCTAAGTTAGGTTGAAAAAGGACAAACTGAGCGATTGTGCTGGGCAGATTTATTTGAAATATTGTATAAAAATTACTGTATTGCTTGCTTAAAATGAACCCAAAAGTATTAATGTTTAATAAATGAACATTTATTTTATAAGTTTAATGAATAATGATTAAACAAATATTTATTAAATTGCTTATTAATACATGTTCACCTTTTGATTATTATTGTTGCCATTACTAATTATGTGTCTGATTTTTAATTTCCAACCTATTTTGGGCTCATTTTAAGCCAGCCATATAGCAATTTTTAAACAATAGTTGGGTTTAAAGGTTAGTTCACCCCAAAATGAAGTTTCTGTCATTTATTACTCACCCTCATGTCGTTCCAAACCCATAAGTCCTTTGTTCATCTTCGGAACACAAATTAAGATATTTTTGACGAAATCCGAGACTTTTTTTTTTTTAATCCGCTCAACGTGTGGTTCACTACAGTGGTTCAACCTTAATGTGTTAAAAATACTTTTTGTCACATTGACTATTTTAACAATGTCTTTACTACTTTTCTGGACCCTGAATGTGGTAATACATTGCTTTCTATTGGGGATCAGAAACCTCTTGGATTTCATCAAAAAAAACTTAATTTGTGTTCCGAAGATGAACGAAAGTCAAATGGATTTGGAAAGATATGAGGGTGAGTAATTAAATGGTTAGTTCAGCCAAAAATGAAATTGCTGTCATTAATTACTCACCCCCATGTAGTTCCAATCCCGTAAGACCTTCGTTCGTCTTCGGAACACAAATGAAGATTGACAGCAAAGCAATTAACACCGTCAAGGTCCATACAAGGTCAATACAAGACATTGTTAAAACAGTCCATTTGACGATAATACTTTTTGTGCGCAAAAAAAAACAAACGAACAAAAAAAAAAACTAACAAATTAATTCAACATCTCTTCCATGTGGGATCTGGCATACTGACATACGCTGTATATAAAACTCTTCGTAAATGTGTCTGCATATTTTGACACAGAGGATGACTTGCAAGTTAACATCCCGCTCATGTGAACGCATGCCAGAGTCTCACACGGAACAGAAAAATTTGTGTTGAATAAATTTGTTAGGTTTTTTTTTTTCTTCTTAACATTAAGGGTGAACCACCATAACACGGACTATTTTAAATACGTCTTTAGTACCTTTATGGGCCTTGACAGTGTTAATTGCTTTGCTGTCAATGGAGGATGAAAAAAACATCTCGGATTTCATCAAAATATCTTAATGTGTGTTCGAATTAAAGACGAATGAAGGTCTTACGGGGTTGGAACTACATGAGGGCGAGTAATTAATGACAGCAATTTCATTTTTGGGTGAACTAACCCTTTAACCTAACTATTGTTTAAAAATTACTATATGGCTGGCTTAAAATGAACCTATAATGGGTTGGAAATTAAAAATCAGACATAATTTACTAGAGGCAACAATAATAAAAGGTGAACATTTATTAAACAATTTAATAAATGTTTATTGTTTGATAAATGAACGCTTATTAATAACTTAAATGAATAACTATTAAACATATATGTTCATTTCCAACATATTTTTGTTCATTTTAAGCAAGCAATACAGCAATTTTTAAACAACAGTTAAGGTAAATAAAACTACCCAGCAGGCTGGGCAAACATTTAACCCAACCTCTGGGTTAAATTACTGGATTTGTCCATTTTCAACCATTGGGTTGTTTTTAACCCAGCATTTTTTAGAGTTAGAATTTTGACTTGATTGAAATGGACAGTCTGATTCATGGAAATTAATTGAACAGACCTAATTTCTACTGTGTATGTTTTTCGAAGAACCTCACTGACTTATATTGTATGGACAAAAAGAAAACTCCTTTTGTGTTTCACAGAAGGAAATCATCTTTACACACTCATACTTGAGAGACAAAGAAAGATAAACTAATCTAATGACATTTATCTTTAGGAATCTTAATGGCCAAAAAAAAAAAGTGCATTAAAATATTAGATTGTGGATTTGCACCATGCTCCTGAAAAAACATGTGCATAGCCCAATGTTCAAAACAGATCACTGGGATAAACAGCTCATGACGTGGAGCCTGCTCATGCTAATCCAGTAAAAACAATGAAAAGAGCTCTAACCCGCAATTTTAAGCCACTCAATAACAGCATTACTGAGCTTGTTGAAGGGTGCAGCTATTTCTAGGAAAACAATCAACAATGAGACAATGGTGAGAGGGGCCTCAAAAGATGGAACCAGCTACAGATAAATGGAAAGATGAGTCAAGGGTTTGGTCTTAAAATGAAACGAAAGCAGCAGGTGGAATACATTCAAGAGGAATAGTTTTTCCGCTTTCAAGAGGTTCCTGAAGCAGGGAGGGTGTCAGGTTGGGGGGATGGGGTGCCCTGGCTGTCAGAATCCATCAGAAACATGCACAAGCACCTCTGGCAGGAAAGGAGGGGGGTTGTCGGGTTCAGCAAGGGATGCAAAATGTTTTTAATGATTCTTTTGTATTTGAGGATCCAATAATGCTCAACATTCCAGTGAATGAGGTGACCACCGCCCCTTGAATGTTTTGTGTATCGTAAGTTGTTTACGTTGCCTTCTTTACGATAGTTAGTTTAGAGTGTGAGCATAAGATAGACTGCATTTTATGTTCATTTCTTTTGTGACTCCTCTTTTTAGGATTTTCACTTAAATTTTCTACACCACTTTATCTTCTGGACGCCTTTATTGCCATCAAGCAGCTAAAATGACTTTAATATCTGTAAACAAAGAGTTTGCCCAAAAATGAAGATTCTATCATAATTTACCTCATTTACTAATTTACTCTTATGTCCTTCAGTGGAACACAGAAAGCTCTTTTCCATTAATCAAAACCATACACTGACGTGTGTGCTATATTTTGAGCCTTTGAAAACAATATGCTAGCATTTTGATAAAAAGACCAAAATTTATTATGCTCCGATACATTTCCTCTACACTGAAGTTGGACTACTTTAACAATCCATTTCTGGTAGTTTTTCTGTCCTTTCTGAAGCTTAAAACCCTTGCTTCAATGGATGGAAAAGAGCTGCTCAGACATTTTTTTTCAAGTTTCTTCCAAGATACAGGGGACATATTAGATAAAAACAGATATTAGATAAAGAACTTTACCGGGCTCAAGATGAAAAACAAGCATCCGTTTGCATGGCACTGGGAGAGCAATGCGCTCCAGTAGGGGATTAGTGCCATATGGTGAAGGCCACGAGTAAATAACAACATGTTTTCATCCAGGGAATTCAGCTCCCCATGTGTACACAACCCAATCCCACCCAACAAACATGAACTGAGAGAGAGGGTGTCAGAGTCTGACATGTTGCCATTTGCAGACAAACTTCTGACTCACACCGAAGTTAAAAGATTTAAACTGGCATTTGAGCTAATCTAGTTTGGCTGACTAATAGGGTTAACTTCAGTGTTCAGCACATCACTAGTAGAGCCCATACAATTTAGGCTATGCCATCAGGTTAAGGGTGGGTGATATGGAAAAAATATTTTTTTCAGGCAGGATCACAATCCACAATCTTACTACAATTCTTTTTCATGGTGCATTTGAAGACTATTTTACAAGTCATTGAGCTAATTTCCACATTTTAAAATGTAGCCTTAAAAAGGTAGCAAAATTTATTTCACATTATTTTATCTTTGTTATTAAAAATAAGAACAAAGATGCAAATGACAAATAATAGAACAAATACAATATAAGGTACAATTTTTTCAGCTAGAGTAGGTGTATTTAACAGTAACCTTCAAGTAAGAAATTGAAAACATGTAAAAATAAAACACTACATTAGACTTCACATTAAATATACAACGATTCAACAACCATTTTTTTTTTCTTGTTTCTAGTTTTTATGCCTAATAACATTTGTCAAAGGGACTACCGATGAAAACTAGTCTTTGGGCTAATTTGGGTACATTTACATTCATGAATGTATGAGTAATGTACACTGTCCCTTGTGAAATTAATAACTAAATAAATAAAATAAATATAAATCCGTATTAAGACTACTGAAGTTAATGACAAAGACGGCAGTAGGTTTATTAGGCTGTTGTCATTTTAAGACCGAATGCGCGGATCTTATATACTGACACGCATCTGAACTACTTACATTCAATTAAGATATAAATGGCTGTTTATGTAAACCTTGTGTGTTTTTGACAGATTAAGTGCAAGAAGACGTGGAAGAGAACTTAGTTCAGTACTCACACATTGTGTGGCAGGCTTTTAGTGTGTGTGAGCATTGGGTGTACACACTTAGAAAAGCTTATGTCAGAACAGCGTGCAAATAAAAGTTTAACTGGCAAGGCTTTAAAACACATGCAATTAACAGACTTTTGTGATGATAAAGAACTAGTCTCATGAGAGTGTATCCCTACCTACTGCTTTGCAAAACATTTGATGTGAATGTATGTCACTTTGTACATTATGCAATTATAACTGATATAACTAACGTTCACTGTAGCACGGTACCACGATCTCACTTCAAAGGCAGATTCAATTTTCTCCACAATCTAAAATGATCATATCCAAACCCTTAAACCAGATTTAAGTAGCTGCTTCTGTGGAACTTAACAAGTAGACTGTAGGACACTTTGTTGTGCTAAAAATCATTGTAATGCACAGCCTCTCACTGGCTTATTTTACAACAACTACAAACACATATAATCCAATCAGATTTCAGTGCTGGACATATCTATTCTATAAATTAAAATAAAAAATAAAAAAATCAATACATTTTAGTAAAGATTTTAGATCAGATGTAGGCAAAATGGTATAAAATTGGAAGACCAAAAAATTAAACATCAAGAGCCGAGGAGGCATTTACTTACCGTGCAAATGGAATGTAGGAGATGCTGTACCTAAAAAAAAAACAAACACAAAAATGCAGTGTTAATACCTAATGCCCCATTAAAAGCTTAGAATAGATTCAAAAACAAAACAATCTGAAAATAAGACTAAATCCAAGTACGTCATAGATCCCAGTTACAGCTTGCTTTTAAAGTAATGAAATGATGTAATAGCAGATATGCTTACACTGTGAGTTCATCAAAACATTTTTTGAAAGAAGACCCTATATGCTCACAAATGCAGCATTTATTCGACCAAAAATACAATAAAAAAACATCAATATTTTGAAATTGAAAGTGACATGATGTGTAACCAAGTATAGTATCCCATACTTGGATGGGTGAAATGCGGCGCACAAATTCCAAGTTCCACACACAGTTGAACACACACACATAGACACCGTGAACACACACCCGGAATTACTCCCACCACCTACATTTCCTGCCAGTACTGAGTCTCGAACCGCAACCTTTGGGTTACAAGTCTGATTCTCAAAATTTTAGGCCACAACTGGCCAAAAGCTGTTTTCTATTTGATGTAGCGGATGGATCAATCAGACACAATTATTCATTATATTTAATAATTAATCCAACAGACCCCTCACCCAACAACAAAACTAGGGGCCTCAAAGTTCCAACTAGCCATGTTGTAACTTCCCATCCAAAAGATAGTCTGACTTGGTTGTGGTCAGGAGAGTCCTAACATTGCTAACATTTGTCATTCTTCAACCCGGAAGAACCTGTTGCAACTTCACCACCATCAACTACTGAACAACTACAAGACTTTCTTCTGAGACTACATATCCAGACGCTCTTCAACAGCTACGGCCTTGTACAAGTATCATACATTTAACTAACTAAACAGAAGTTTAGTGTAAGCTGTAAGGTTAAGTCTTACGTTTCCAAAGCTTCATTCCCCCCATTTCTGTTTCATTCATTCACTTTGGCTTTTCATTTTAGCCTTGTATGCGTAATTATGTGTATGTGTTTGTTTAGACTAGTTATGTTAAAACTTTTTGTGCACATTCATACGAGTGTTGATTCTGTGATCAACACTTGCAAAACAAAGTCCCTTTAACCACGTGATCACAGCTACATGCTCTGTGTAGTAGTGCACCCACTAAAAAGGTTCTTTTTCTGTGGCTAAGAAAACCACCTTTCTGAGAATTGATAGGCAATTAATATTGTGTTTGCTGGACAAACAGGTTATTTGATTGAATATTGATGCAGCTACATCAAGTTGATTTTATTAACTGATCCAAATATTTATAAATGAATTATAACAAGTTATATTTAATTATTCATATTTCCTTGAACTAATTTGCTGCATTGAATACATTTTGAAATATAAATTATTGTAATGTGAAAGCTGAATTTTTAGAAACATTACTCCAGTCCTGAGAATCTCATGATTCTTCAGAAATCATTCTAATATGCATATTGCATGCTCAAACATTTATTTTTACTATCGTCAATGTTAAGAACATTTGTGCTGCTTAATTTTTGCGGATACCGTGATACATTTTTCAGGATTCTTTGATAAATAATAAAATTATTAAACTAGAAATTAATTCTCACACACACACCATGTACAGTATGTATTTAAGACTGTATCATATTAAAATAAAAAGTATACAGTCTAAAGTACGTTAAGCCTCATGTTTCAACAGATTAAAAGATGATTAGCAATTTGTTACACATAAATGATTTCGAATGAAATGCTAGAGTTTCTCAGAAATGTCTAGCATCAAGGAATCTTCCCTACAGATTTCCCAGTATCCTATTCATACATATGTGGTTCAAGTGGTTGCCAGAGTGATAGCCGTTAGAGGAAGGCTGGCAGTGTTCTGTGTCACAGTGTGAAAGAAGAGAATGTCCTGACAGTGAAACTGATGGCAATTATATGGCTAATAAAACCTGGCCGAGTGACGTGTGCAAAACTGGGCAGCCAGGAGTGTTGGAAAGGCCATCCTCTCTCACACACACAAACAGTGTTACCACTCTGTTCGTCTGTCTATCTATCAAACCAGTAATTCTGTGTAAAATGTTTAATAACATATAACCTTCAATGTCCTAGGCCCTTTTGAAACTTTTATAAAACTTCCAGGCAAAGCTGTCAAATTAACATTTGGCTAGTTTTGAAGAACTTTTCTAGTTCTAACTGAGTGAAACAAAATATGTGAGATGCATATAAAATTAGACT
Source organism: Zacco platypus (assembly GCA_038088235.1). Lineage (NCBI taxonomy): Eukaryota > Metazoa > Chordata > Actinopteri > Cypriniformes > Xenocyprididae > Zacco > Zacco platypus. The sequence continues at coordinate 26,897,475 of CM076078.1, read as the reverse complement.
TTTGGGTTTAATGTAGCAAGTAAAAATCATTCTTCTCTTGTCTTGTGGAGTTTGTAGCAATGAAGCGGTGAGCCCCGTCCACCTGGTTCTGCACCTGTGCGCTGCTCGTGGCCAAGTGAAGGGGTCAAGGCACGCTTAGAGAATCAGATTATTTCTGATGCTCAGTTCCACTTAGCTGCTTTAGTGGCACGGGAATACTGCCCATCTGCCCATCTCTAACTTAGATTCTGGGCAGACAATATTCATAAGAGTTCTCCAAGTGTGAACAAACTTACAGTTCAAACGGTCAAACATGAGTGGGTCGTGATGTCACTACACTGAAATGGGTCATGAATATTTTGTGCTTTTAAAGATTCTGGCGGTTATCACGGTCACGGTATATCACGTTCTTTCCACTGGACATTTATTTTGGCATATTTTACTGTCAGGAGTACAGGGAATATAATATATAAACACTGTAAGGACAAATAAAAATGAAATGTAATCAAAACAGTTCATAAAGCTAACAATTTAGTTTAAAATGTAATCAAATGAATTTATTTAATTAAATAATAATAATAATAATAATAAGTAGGCTACGTTTTTAATGTGCAATTTCTGTAATTTCAATGAGGACCTTTGAATTTGTGTTTTAATAAATGGTATTATTATTATTATTTATTATTATTATCATCTCTATTAAATCGAAGTACACTCTATTTCAAGTTACACTGAACTTTTTGTTTGACAGGGTCATGAAGATCTTTGACTTCGTGTTTATCCGATATGACAAATGTCATTTGATTAAAAAAAACAAATTTTCCTTTTGACATATAAGAGGCCTTTGTTCCATAAAAATTTCCTCCACAGTACAAAAAAGCATTTATATATTATAACTAATATAACTAACATGCTACAACGTGGTTACTTGGGTGTTCATGGTGATTGATAGTGTGCTAGTGGTTTTGGGTGGATGTCAATCCCTTTTATGTGATCACTGGGGTGTTCTTGGTTATTGCTAGGGCATTGCTATGAGATTTCTAGGTTGGTTGCGGTTCTGGTGTCTAGATAAGGCTTTTTATTTATTTATTTATTGCCTGTTTTATCATCCAGCGTATTTGTGCAATTGCTCAGAATAGAATAAATAGCACACCTCTCCACAGCAAGCCACACAATATCACACAATATATTTAAAGTTACATGCCAATGTTTAATAGGGAAATAGGTTTGCTCAAATTCCTAGCCCTAAAGCTGCAGTCACATTTACCGTTCAGCAAATTTTCATGGGCAAAATCAAGAAATTTTTAGAATTAAGAATCTACACAATCACAATCTAGAATTTGTCACACAATCTAGAGTATTTTTACTTTAGTTTCTATAAACACTACTTTCCATCCCTTACACAGACAATTTACCTATATAATCACATCACTCACCCTGATCATGGATCTATTTTTGGCCCATTTTCTCACCTTGCCAAGGACTCAACCCCCTGCCTCTAAATCTGCAGCCAGACACTGATGACAAACTGCATGCATGGTTTAATTAACAGGTAATCAGCCTACACTAGTTGAGATGCTTGAGCAGCAGGGTTTCAGACAAGAGCAGAACAAGCTGTCAATTTGTTTTAGGTGCCCGGAGCACAGCACTACTGAAAGTGCTCAGTTCAGGGCCCAGTTTCATGAAAGTCCTTAACTTAAGAGAACCCTTAGTTATAAGTTCATGGGTACCCTTAATGAAACATGGGTTGCAAGAAAAACCCACAAATAGTGTTCACTAAAGGCTGTGTATTTAAGGCGGTCATTAAGTATTATCCCTTAATTACTCAAGAGTTTCCTTAAAGGCCCCAATATACTCACAGTGAAGTTCTTTACGTGCGAAGTAAGTGAGCAGCAATATACTGTAATCGAGCAGCTGACGCCACCCACACTACTGAGAGCAGCTATTAGATGAATATGTACAGGTGCATCTCAAAACAGAATGTCGTGGAAAAGTTTATTTATTTCAGTAATTCAACTCAAATTGTGAAACTTGTGTATTAAATAAATTCAAATTCTTAGATTTTTTTTTATTGTGATGATTTGGCTCACATTTAACAAAAACCCACCAATTCACTATCTCAACAAATTAGAATATGGTAACATGCCAATCAGCTAATCAACTCAAAAGAGCTACAAAGTTTTCCTGAGCCTTCAAAATGGTTTCACTGGGCTACACAATCATGGGGAAGACTGCTGATCTGACAGCTGACCAGAAGACAATCATTGACACCCTTCACAAGGAGGGTAAGCCACAAACATTCATTGCCAAAGAATCTTGCTGTTCACAGAGTGCTGTATCCAAGCATGTTAACAGAAAGTTGAGTGGAAAGAAAAATTGTTCCGGGTAATTTCGGTGAAAATGTGGCTTATGTGAGTGGCACGATCATTCTCCAGTATTGTAGCTGGACTCATAGAAACGATGTGCTCGAATTTTAGGATGCTCTTGTCCGTCAGACCGCATTTAATGATCCAATTTAACAAACATACAGTCACACCAATATCACGAGATCACGTGTACAATGAAACTTTATCTTCAGATGAAAGGTTAGCATGCTGAGCTTGGGCACGTGTATAAAAGGATAGTATGACATTCAGATGCCAATCAGACTGAAAGGTGCTTTTTTTCCCTCCTACCCTAGATTAATGTGCAGAATCAATTAGAATTAAAATCATTCCATAAGCTTACTTCTGAGACGCAGAAAATGGTTCTGTTTGTAAGACCCATCTGGCAAAGTCTTCTACGAAGTGTTATTGGGGTGGGATCACTAATTAGAGAAAATTACTACTTTTAACAATGAAAATCCTAAAAATCCCATTGACTCTCATTGAAAATCCATCCATCCATGTTGCTATATTACATTCAAAAAACTCAATGTTTATTTATTTATTTATTTTAAACTTTCAAGACCAATTCACACTGCACCGACAGATGCTAGACTAGTCGCAACAGATTTTATTGGCACTTTTTGGATCAGTCCCTGTCGGCGAATGTTGGCATCTTTTGCTGCCTGTTTTCACCGATTTAACATGTTGGGTCGTGGCATGTTTGATTCCACGTGATGTACTGTAATCTGATGATTGTCTGCATTGGTCGGTGTCTGTCAGTCCAGTGTGACTGGCCTTTAAAGGGTTAGTTCACCTAAAAATGAAAATTGTCATTAATTACTCACCCTCATGTCGTTATTTTTGTTTTGGCGCACAAAAAGTATTCTCGTTGCTTCATCAGAGAGCTCTCAGATTTCATCAAAAATATCTTAATTTGTGTTCCAAAGATGAACAAAGGTCTTACAGGTTTGAAAAGACATGAGGGTGAGTACTTAATGACAATTTTCATTTTTGGGTGAACTAACCCTTTAAGGCTTTGTCAAGCTAAGATTCCAACATTTTTGTCAACTTTCTTTTTTTTTAGATACTTTCAGTTCCACTGATAGCACAAATATATGAACAAAATAAAAATTGAGTGTCAAAAGACACTATGTTATGTTCAGCATGTATTTTGCTGAACATAACTACAAATCTGACTAAAATAAATCCTCAAAGAGAGAGAGAGAGAAAAAACAGTTTAATATTTGTTTCAAACAGTGATTATTCTATTTTTATTTGAAACAAACCTTGTAAACTGTTTTTTTTTTCTTCCTTTTTTTTAAAGGGTAGTTGACAGATATCCATCACCTACCATGTCATGGCCAAGAATTGCAAAATGCAGAAAATGATCGCCAGACCCTTTTTATTCCACTGCAAGGCAACAAGGAGAAAAAAATGAGTAATGTGCATTTTCTCAAGTGAATAGTAAACTAATAAGCAATAAACCTGTGTAGGAAGCTTACCCAAAACACTGCGCATAATGTCAACACAAGGAATAGCTGGGGGAAGAGCACACATGGTAAGAGATCGTGATCAAATACCCATGAGGCATAGCAAAAAGAACTTTAATATATATATATATATATACACACATGCTTGCATTACATGTGGAAACAATGACCATATTAACAGCTGATGAGGTAAGCAATAATGGATTAATCCAGATAATATGACATTAGCGTAATAGCGAGAGTGCTGTGTTTGAGTGAGTGTGAACAGATTCAGATCTGTGACTGTAAAAGGCCGAAGCATTCCTTTTGTGTATATGCTTGACAAAACAAATTATACAGTTTAGCAGTTAACACATTTCACTTGGTTTGGCATTTTGTTATCTAACACAATGACAAGATAAAAAACAACAACAACAAAAAAACACATAATAAGGAGAATATCTAATAAAGATGAGTCAACGGTTCTGCTATGAGGTTAAATTCGCCTTTCCAAAATGTCTTCTCATTAGCTCTCTAGTGCTGACGCAGTGTGGTGTGCCAGAGGCTCTTTCTTACCAGCATCATAATGGTGGCTATAAGCCTGGTGGGCTCAAACATACGCTTCAGCTGTTTAAATGGACCCATCAGGAAACAGGTGCTGTGGAAAAACAGTAATACAGAGTGAGTTCAATTCACAAGACACGCGTAACCATCACACACAGTAACCCCAAAGGTGCATTAATAACGAACAAATACAAAAGAATAGTCAACATTTTCTTGATATTTATACATTTCCTCTAAAATGACATAAATGTGTCTTTTTAACTGCATCACGTTGACAATCAACTGCTATAGTCAACAAGATTGATGATGTTTAACTTAATTTTTATTCTACTTTTGTTGATGCTGACTGCTTTCTATGCAATAATGACTGTTCTGTCTAGTTGGATACTATTGTGTATCACACTGAGCTTTTTAGACACAGATTTCAACGGTAAGTAGACGTTTACTTGGAAAAGTCCAAACCAGGCTCACTTTAAAAATGTGCCCTTTGGCAGCATTTCTGCAAAAAAAAATTATGTTGCGTTTTGCACGTTTCACGAAACTTGCAAAGTAAAATGTCCAGTGAGTAGTGCTAAAAGCATGTCTTATCTGAAACAGATGAACGTGAATCTGGCAATGTTTTTATTATATTGGTTGTTGTACGTATCACGGCAGTTTTGAATTGAAAAGTCCGGAGAGTGGGGCTAAAAGGTTAACGCTAAATCATGTTTGAAAGTAAAGTACTACCTACACTAAACCCTAAACATACCCAATAGTGTTAATAAAAGCAACTGTAACATAAAAATTGGCAAACACATTGGCAAAAATGCTTAAACTAAACTGGAAGACATTTTAGATGTTATTAAAACATCTGTTAAGGAAGCATCATCTAATGTTTACATTAATAATAATGTAAAATTTAACAGGCAAATTAAAGACGCATTAAAATCAGTGTAATATTCATGTTGCTTAATTTTATGTCACAAGCAAAATCACAAATATATAATGGATATTACCCAGCCCTTGGTTTGTAGCGGTTACAAATATTTAAATCTCCAGACCTTACAAAAGCAAAATGTTATTGATTTTCCTTTGAGTGACAGGAAGACACCAACGGCAGCAATTAGCATAATTCCTAAATCCATAAAGCCCTTTTATTAATTTATGCTGTGAGACATCAGCAAAATCAGTTAGCATCACAATGACGCAGAAGGAGGTGCAGACTCAGTGAGAGTAGATGGACTGTGCTGAGGTCTCAGGGGGCTGAACCCATCTCCCCTGCATTACTCAAGCAAGCTTAACCAGGACACTCATTAGATCACAGAAACACTAATGCATGAGCCAGCCATGAGGTCATCCTCTCTCCTATGACAACAGGCATCTAGGGCAGCCATAATCTGACATTTTAAAAAACGGTCTAACATTCTAAGAAAAGAAATGCGGCTGGCTTGCTTGCTTCTCCTCTAATGTACACTATGAGTTACTTCAAGCTAAATGCCAAAAATGGAAAGACCAAAATTCGAATGATCTATAACACTCAAAACCTGTCAAAAGCATGCCCAGGTAAGCAATAACAGACTTCAGTTCAGATCAACAGGACTTTTTAATGTAAAAGCAGAGCTGTAAATAAATGGCATGATCTGAATCATCTTTTCAGTCTGGGTTACGGCCTTTAAATGAAGTTTCCTGATCCCACTGGCATGACGTATTAGCAGGTAGCTTTCAAAACCACTACCATGACCAGAACCAATGTTGTGTGTATTTAAAGCAGGTAACCCTGACAGCATGACCCGTAACCCATAAAGACTTAACCTCTGTAACTCTGTTAGGACACGTCTCTGAATAAAGGCAGAGTCTGGTAACTAATCAAACCAGACTGAATTTTTACTTAAGTGGCCAAATGGCTCAGTTTAATGATTTCTTACAAAGTTAAGACCTTCAAAGTAAAAAGCGGTCTTCAGATATGCAGTGGTGCAGTATGGGATAATGCCAGGGGAATTCTTCTGGGTCATTATTACATCTCACTGCCCTGGTTACTAACTGGGTCTCTTCCTTCTTCCTACATCATGATTGGAAATAGCTGACCGCAAGCGTTCTGTGATACACCAATGTCATGCTTTTCTGGAATTTTAACTACATTATACACCTTTTACACTCAGAACATTCCAGGTTGCATATCACCATAAAATAAAAAGTTAAAAAAAAACATTTTTTTTTAAAAAAAAGGTACACTGTAACTTTTCATTATTTAAAGAAGAAAAAAAATAAATAATGAGTCAATGCATCATCAATCCTTCTTCCAAAATGTGTTTTTGCCTTACTCTGATTCACTATGGCAAGCCTAATATAAGCGCATACATTTTAGACAGCGCAGGATGGGTTGAGGGAAATTGGGTACAAACTACAGACTTGTGTGGCTCGTCATATCTGTAAATACAGAAAAGTTTGTTCTGGCTACTGTGATGCATGTATGGTGTGGGAGTAGCACAGATTAGTTGTCACAACGAGCGGAAAAGGTTAATATGGGGCACGCTAAATCTCCAACCTCCAAAAAATCACCCGTTTTTAATAAACTCCGAACAGAGGAGAGTCAGCAAGCAAAAAGAGATTGCGACAGAGCTCGTGATAAAACAAGAATCAACACTGGCTTGGGTTTTCGGGGATGGCGAGAACTGAGGGATTTGTAATGTTGTAAAATGCCATGTATGCATTATTACTCAACAGGTTAGTAAGATATATTTTATTGAACAGTAAATAAACTGCCATATGTAGCTCTCTAACAGAATTCATTGTAAAGCATTATCTATCATTATCAGCATTATCTGAAGGGTCATTTCACTATGGCTGTTAGCACTGTGCTGGAATTTATTTTAAACAAAGTATCTTGTCTATTAATGGGTATGCTATAGAAATACCTTCAGCTAGACAGTTTGAGATCCTTTCCATCCAAACTGGGTATACATATCTTAAGCCTAGTGAATGTTTTATGAGCAGTAGGATAATCTCTCTCTTTTTTCACATAAGAGAAAGAACCACATACATCCGGACACCCAAAACAATGTTCTTCCGCAAAATGCATGCAGTTTTACTTTTTGGTAACACTTTATTTTACAGTGTCATTGTTACACATGTTACATGTAGTTACTATAGCAATAACTATAAGTGATGAATAATTACATGCAACTAACCTTAAACCAACCCTAACCCTAATCCTAACCCTATAGTAAGTACATGTAGTTACTTAATATTACTCTGTACTAAAATGTATAATTACAGTGTAACAGAGACACCTTAAAATAAAGTGTAACCTGCTTTTTTAACTGTTAGCTTTTTTTTAGTTACATTGTGTACCTTCAATTATATTCCTATTTACAAGTTGTTGTTTTTTTTTTAATTCATGACGGCCAAAGTATGAACTATCATGAGCAATTGATGTCTTCATGCAAGAAGACATTCTTTCTCAATGTTATGTCTTCTCTGAAAGTAATAAAAGTTGATGACAACTGTAATAAACACTGAAAAATTCAACATCGACCGATTAAAAAAAAAAGAAAGAAAAAAAACTAGACCATGCAAAGAAAAATCAAACGGTAACACTTTACAATAAGGTTGATTAGTTAACATTATTTAACTACATTAGATAACACAAACTAATAATGATCTGCACTTAAACAGCATTTATTCATCTTTGTTAATGTTAATTTCAACATTTACTAATACAGCATTAAAATCTTGTTAATATTAGTTAATGCACTATGAACTAACATGAACAAACAATGAACAACTGTATTTTCATTGACTAACGTTTATGAAGATTAGTAAATACAGTAACAAATGTATTGCTCATGGCTGGTTCATGTTAGCTAATATAACTAATGTTTAACTAATGAACCTTTCCATTCAAAATAATGGTAACACTTTCCAATAAGGTCTCATTTGATAATGCACTAATTAACATGAACTAACAATGAGCAGGGAATTTTTTACAGCATTAATTTCTTTATTAATGTTAGTTCACAGTGCATTAACTAATGTTACCAGACACATGTTTTGATTGTAATAACCTATTAGTAAATGTTGAGATTACCATTAAGATGAATATTGTACATTGTTAGTTCATGGTAACTAATGTAGCTAACTAATGCTAAAAAAAATAAACCTTATTGTAAAGTGTTACTAAAATATTGTACTGATTGACTGTTCAGCCTGGTGACTTCAGAGAACCAGATAGTCCTGTTTCAGTCTTTGGGAACAGAACATCTTGCCACATGGCAACCCAACAACATTGTAAGAGGAGGAGAAAAAACTAAGCTGAACTGAAAAGACAATGCATTTCAGTGGGTGGCAAAGAACATTTCTGAAGGGAAGTTACAAGCGTCTGACAAAAAAAAAAAAAAAAAAAGTGTTATCCTGTCATCCTTTGAGTTGATGCATTGACAAAGCACAAAGTTATGAAACCACACCAAATGCACAATTTTAGAGGTTTAATCCTTTATGCAATCATGCCTCCACCGGACATGTAACAGAGACATGAAAAAATTTCTGAAGTCCAGGTTCATTTTAGGATAACTCTGGCCACTTAATGTCAGTGGCAGTTGATGATTTAGTCTTCTAACAGAATATGACAAAGTGACAAAACAGGGCAGCTTCTGGGCAATGCAAGCAATAGTGAACAGATCAAGCATAAGTTGCTTTCCACAAATAAGACAGAAAACAGAGCTTGAAAGGTTTTTTTTTTTTTGCACCAAATGGCCTGTAAAAGATGGTGCTGAAACCTCCAATTTCACACAGCTGTTACTTTAAAAATAATTTTGGTAACACTTTATTTTGACAGTGACCCTTGACTTCCTGTGTATATGATACGAAAAATGTTGACAGTTTAATCAAATGAAACGGTGAAAATGTTCATAAAGTAACTCTTAAGAGCAGCTTTACTAATTCATTTCATTCAGTTCATTTGTCCATTGCGAGCGTCACCCGTGCTTCAGTATGTGTAACATTAGTAGACAAAACTGCGCTCATTCATACAGATTTAAGACTTCAATAGCACTCTTTTTAGCTTTAATATTCACAGACACTACTCCATATCAATATCATTGTACTTTTAATTTATTCATCCAAAAATTGCTAAATTCTGTGATGTTCCACTTTATACAGTAACTTTACATTCTCGTGACTCCATGATTTCATCCGTGTTTTTTGCGTCGCAGAAATCATATGGCTTTACGTGGTATTTGCAGTATTAAATAGAGTTTTGTGAGTTATTTTATTGTTGTCTTATAAAGTTGTTTCTCTTAGTGTAAGAAGGTTATGCAGTTAATAGAAGTCCGCTCTCTATACACTCTACATAGCGCTTCATGGCCACATGACGGTTTTTGAAAAATACATATTGGTCTCAAACTTGAAATCGGTTTACCGTATAAACCGGTTTATCGCCCAGCACTACTGACACTTTACTATATGGTTCCATTAGTTAACATTAGTTAATCACTGTAATAGTAGTGTCAGTAAAATAAAAAAATCAGTACAAATAAAATTATTTGTTAATTTTAAGCTAACAGTTTTTGTAACATACTTTTCCCCAATTTCCCCAAGTTCCAACAAAAATGCGGGATTTGTGTCTATTACCTGCTCCATATCCGCGGAAGCGTCAAAACTAGACAAATTAAGTACTTTACATGTAGTAAATCACACCCACAAAATAATGACAGACTCAACATCTAAGATCCATCATATGCATGTCCTATACTCAGCCATAATTACACTTACCTTGAAATTGCTGCAATGTTTCCAAGAGTGTAGAATACAGCAAACAGTTTAATACCAGCTTTAGGCAAGAAGAGGAGTGCAGTTCCCTGTTTCAGAAGATGTAATGTAGTTTGTCAGTAATGTTCAATCATTTCTATGAAATAAAATGTCTGTTATAAAATAAAATCATTCTGATTTACAAACTGTCAATTTTGTACAAGTTTGTACATGAACGCATTAAACAATTCTGCCACCTAGTGGTATTGCAAAGCTTTTGCATAGTGGAGCACTACATAAAGGCCTGGTTTCACAGACAGGGCTTAGCCTATACCAGGATTAGGCCTTAGTTTAGTTAGGAAATTTAACTAGTTTTTATAAGTGTACAATAGAAAAAACATTACTGGTGTGCATCTTAAGACAAAACAATGGCACTAACATCTATCTTAAAATATGTTTTAAGTTAAAACAGCTCAAACATGCATTTTAGTCAAGGACTAGCTTAAGCCTTGTCAGAGAAACTGGGGGAAAAATACAGAGTGGATCAAAAAAAAAAGTTAGGACATGTAATTACACTTAAAACTGTATGAATGTTTTTACATCAGATTACAAAATATCACAAAGTGGCATGCTGAATGACTATAGAGCTTTTATTAGAAGTAGGAAGTAGCATCATTAAGCAAGGGCCTAAATGTAGTTTATGGCTGTTGGTGTTATCAGTAGAAGTGTTATCACTGTGACCAGACCACAACTGAAAGCAGGAACAGTGTGGCGTCATTAGGGCGCCTGGTTCACCTATTTGTGATCATGGTTTTACACGTGTTGCATTTCGTAAAATACAAGAACCAACAATGTTTTTCTGTCAATTGCCTTTTTTTGGTGTGAGAAACAAAAATTTGTTAAGTTATTAAAATTATTCAAACTTGAAATATTTACAATTGCACCAATTACAATTACAATGCACCAATTTTTAAATAAACTCAAGCAAGAATGAGATTTGTTGGGAAGATTAGCCTATTAGTCACAGAAAAATACTGTATGCTTCAGAAAACCATATAATTAAAATATAGCAGACAGGTCAATTTAGACTAGTGTTTTCTGCTCTTTTTGGAGTATAAATAACAAACCAATTTTGTTGTTTGGAAAAGAAGAAAAAGGAATAAAATAATAAGGGGTTGGAACGTCATAAGGGTGAGAAAATTAATTTCATTTTTGGATGAGCTATTCTTTAAAGACTAAGGTAACAACAAATGACTGTGGGTCATGGAAATCAACTAGGCCAATATGTGAGCATGGCGACTGAAAGAATAAATTACTGGACAGATAATGGCTTTAATGGAAAATTAGCGATAAAAGTTGACTCACAAGTATTGAGCACAAGATCCCTCCTGCAAAACAAATGACGAACCACCTCAACCGTGTGCTGAAACTGAGTGTTGTGCCGTCCATGATCTACAGAGAAGAATCACAGGATGTCATATGATTCATAATTCCCCACGAACAAAGACCAAACGTTCATACTTTTAGCATGCTGACTGCATCGGATTCATTAAAATGCTTCTGACCCACAGGAAGAACAAGACAGGAAGAAAATGTGCTAGCTTTTCCATTTAAATGGACACATGCATTAATCAAACTGATTAGCAGGATGGTCGCTACTTTACATAAGAATAAATGTGTGGAACTGAAAAAACTAAAAAGAATACAGCACTGCATTTTTACAGTTTTTATTTTTACAGAATTTATTAGTTATGTTTTCAATCTCAAAAAGATCAAGGAAAATGTGATTTCTCATGATATGACCCCCTTTTAGACATGTAAAACATATCTAGCATTTAAAAGGACAAAACAACTAGAGAGGGTCTACAAATGTCTTTAAAACCCAGTGTCAGATATTTCAGTTTGGCTTGCAGAAATAAAACAACATCCGGATGTCATGACCTTACCTCACATGATCCTTTCCCTCAGGAAGCATGTAAAACCAGCAGTGTTAACAAATATCATTAAAAGATAACAAACTTTTGCAATCAAATAGAAGTCAGAGCAGGTATCATTGCAGTACTGTCCGAAATAGAGCAACATTACAATATAATCACTTTATGTAGACTAATTCTCCTTACAAACATGTACCCTCGTATTACTAAGATTTGTGATAACAACTATGTTGTTGTTGTTGTTTTTTAACTTTATTCTTTGAAGGACACTAGAGTACCAAGCCATAGAGGTATGGTAATCCTTCACCTCAATGGTATTACAAACTGGTATCATAGTAATGTTCTAAGAACTAAAAGGAAGTTAAAAATACCAACACTGTCAAACTCTGTTGGCACCGCGGCCTCTCAGACGCAGAAAAACTACAAATACACGTTTACTCTCCTTATACCTGAGTTGTAAGTCCCACTTCTTCATTTTCATCTCGACCACTTAATACACGACGCAACTTATCCATCGTTGCTTGTCAGGAGAAATATTGCAGTTGAAATTATCCAACAACTTCCTCGAAGTTAAGCATGTAGACGTTACTTTTCACCACCAGTACCCCGTGAGGTCCGCCCTTCATGTCACTGCTGACTGATATGGTTGGGTGTACCATAATGAGTGACTTCTAAACTACCCAATCATAGAGAGATTTTGAAGCTCGATAGCCAATCCTAACACAGGAGGCGGGCATTGCCAAAATGGAGGTGGAACGTCCATGCGCAGATTTCATCTCTGTCTATGGCAAGCCGTTTTGACTTTTATTCATTTTCAGGATATGAACTTGTGATATCAACAATTACATTTTCACTTGTTAAAATGTTAATTCCTGATATCAGGAATTAGATTTACACTACTAACAATGGGAATTTTTGATATCAAGAATTACATTTCCACTAGTAACAACGTTAATTCTTGATATCAACAATTCAATTTCCACTAGAATAAACTATAATTCTTGATATCAAGAATTGTATTTTTACTAGTGAAATCTCGCCACAGGCTGCCATTCAAATTCAATTGTTGATATCAAGAATTAATTTCTTACTAGTTGAAATTCAAGTTTCATATATCAGGAATACAATTCTTACTAGTAAAAATGCAAATTTCAGACATTAACAATTACATTGTTACTAGTGCACATGTCTATTTCTGATATCAACAATTGAATTGCTACTAGTAAAAATGTTAATTTCTGATATCATGAATGTGATTGTTACTAGTAATTTGCATTTTTACTATGCAAATTACCTATGGCAAGATTTCACTAATAAAAATACAATTCTTGATATCAAGAATTATAGTTTATACTAGTGGAAATTGAATTGTTGATATCAAGAATTAACATTGTTACTAGTGGAAATGTAATTCTTGATATCAAAAATTCCCATTGTTAGTAGTGGAAAAGTAGTGAAAATGTAATTATTGATATCACAAGTTCATATCCTGAAAATGAATAAAAGTCAATACGGCTTGCCATACTTAGCGTTTTTGTTTGTTTGTTTGTTTTTTACGTGTGAGTGTGTTGTAGGGCATGTTCGCTGTGAACTGAAACTCAGTTCCTGGAGGGCTACAGCTCCAGGACCCTGTGATGAATATTTTAATGTGCTTGTTTTTTTATTTGAACGACTAGTCAGAGTCTTGCACACAGTCTAGTCTTATACAAGACTGTTCAAGAACGGACATGGCCAACATTTAAGTAGCATATCACACACACCATAATATTGACACCAGTTTGATCAGGTTTTTATGTATTTTATTTATCATTTTTTGGTATGCAAGCCAACACAGAGCATAAAAGTATAATTACTTCTTTAGCGAGAACAGATCCTAATACTTTTGCTGTTTGGTAGGTATCGCTGTAGGTAGTCACTGTCTCTACACCTGATGCACAGCATTAACTGTGAAGCACTGATGCACTGACATAACCTGTTTCTGAGTATTGTTATTAAAAAAAAATCTAAAACTTCACATTTCACATGTAAAAAATAAGCCACATCAGCAAAAGATAAAGTGTTTGGCTGAAGGGCCTCAGAATGTGTTTCTCTGCTTAACAGAGCTTCATTTTGGAAAAGGTGTTGATCATATTGATTCAAAAATACTGGACTGACTTCTAGAGAGTCATTTTTTATCATACAAGATTAAGGTTATTTTCATCTGTACTGCTCTCATTAGACTTTCAGAGGCTGCTACAAATTGTGTATGGCATGCAAATAGAATGTCTGATTATTCTTAATTAAGCAATGCTATGTGTGGAGAGCAGATTTCCTAATGCATGGTTATGAACTAATGTATATAGGCAAGTTGGGTTACACTTTATTTCAATGGTCTAAATTAGATGTTCTATTAGTAACTTTGCAAATACATGTAAACTAACTCTCATTAGAGTATTGGTAGACTGTTAGGTTAAGATTACTAGAGGAATTCAGAGGAATGTCTGTTGGGAGCATCAAATAAAGTGTTATAAGCGAACAGTCTACTAATGCTCTTCTGACTGGTAGTTGACATGCAGATGCAAAGTTAATTATAGTTAGAAGAGTGTTTAAAGTTAACAATGAAAACAAAGTGTTCCTGCAAGTAATGACTTCTGATGGAAGAATGATATTATACTGGTTAAGGATGCCTTTAACAGCATTTAACAGATTATAATTGATAACTAAGTGTATTAGATGATGACCTCAGTACATAAAGCATGTCATGTGTTTTCAAAATCATTGATCCAAAGACTTTCCAATGTGTGTTAGATAATTTTGGTAGTAAAAACTATATTTTTAAACTTTTTTTTTAAACATTTTTATGAAAGTGAAAATACATGCACATGTTTATATTCTAAATTTTATTTCTTTATCATTGTTCAATCCATCTAGTGCAAAGGTGTGGCACTTGTTTAGGTTCCGTGCTTATGCATAAAGGTCACTTAAAAATAATTAGATAAAAATGTAGAGATATCTTCAATAAACACATAAATAATTAAATAAACAGAAAAATAGATAAACGTGCATATCAACAAATACGCTTAAAAATAAATAAATAAATAAATAAATAAACAAACCAACCAATTTGGTCCAAATATGCAAAATGAAAAAAAATATAAACCTTGGAATTAAAAACAACTATATATAAAAGTAAAACTGGGATGTAAAGAAAATAATTGTGTGGTAAAAACAAAAACCAAAATGACATGAAAGATGTTCTTTGTGCTTTCATTAGCATGTTAGAACCATTTGTTTGTCATTAAAATACATACTGTACATAGCATGCATGTTCAAAAGATGCTAATACTGCTGGCACATTAAAGGCTCAGCACTGTCACCATGAAAGACTAAAGCATCTTCTGCTAACTTCTACATGGCTCTAATTGAAGTATCTTCATCAAGTATAGTGGCAACTTTTATAAATGACTGGGTATCCGACCGACTGCACAGTTTGGGAACAATAACTGCGATCTTTGCTAAATGCACCATTAAAAGGAAACACTCCATGATGCTACACTCCAGACAGAGGTTCACAAGGGTGGAACACACCAAAAAAAAAAAAAAAAAAAAACAGCACTGTGCTCCGCAAGATCTGTTTTTGAGCACTGACAGCTGCGATGTTTGCATCTGGCCCTCATCAATCTCAGCATCAGCGGAGTCACTTGGCAGATCATTTGTCTCTCTTTGGAGGTTGCTCTGACACTTTCTGGTCAATCCAATTTTTCCAGTCTGCTCCGGATGCTTTGGCGGTCGTCTGGTACCTTGTCCGAAGCCTGGGCGCTTTGACATTTCTTGAAGCTGTAGACGCTCCCTGTCTAGCCGGAGTGCTATAGACGAGTGGATGTTAGTCTTTTCATTCCTCTTCGCTGAGCCAAGCTGGAAGAGAGCACTGGCTCCAGTTTTGGGGCCTGAGGTGATCGATTCAAAGCAGAGTATGTGGCAGCCATCGCTCCCTGGAAAAGGAAGTCATAGATTGAAATAAAATATCATGAATTACACAATGTCAAAGCATTGGGTGAAAAGTAGTATCTGTGTAACAATACTGCATGGTAATATGTTTAAAGATATCCCCGATTGTGTTCATCAGAAAGAAGATACACTTAGGATGGCTTGAGGGTGAGTAAATCATGGGATAATTTTCATTTTGGGGTGAACTATCCCTTTAAGGCCCATTCATAAGGATGATAACTATAAATATAACAATATAGTTCTAAAAAAATAAATAAGAATAGCAGAGTCTACACCACAGCTATACGATAATAGCACAGAGATACGATATCTTTGGAATCACTTTCAGAATAAACATTCAATCAGAAACCACCCCGTTTTAGAAAGCTTAAGCAATTAAAGCAGCAGACGACAAAACTACAGCTCATAAATAGAATAATAATAATAATTTAAAAAAAACGATATCGTCTGATGGTGTGGGTGCTCATATAGTTAACTTACGGAGCCCCTAAATGGAAAGTGAAGGAAAAAAATATGTGACAAATAATTATTTTGTGCATATAATTATGCTTTTGTGTTCTCTAGCAAATGTTTTGCTTTCCCCCGAGAAACTTTGCATTTGCAATATGAGATGGGGGGGGGATAATGTGTCAATTCTTTTGTATTCTCTCGCAAAACCTTTACGTTCCCCCAAGAAACTTTGCGTTCGCTCGCAATACCTTTTAAGTTTTTTTGTGAGGGAATGCAAAGATTCTCGGGGGAAAGCAAAACATTTGGAGAAAATTCAAAAGCAATTAGCTGGGTTTCCATCCAAACGTGAAACGAATCGTTTGCTAAAAAATGAGAGAAAAAAAAAAAAAGAATGTGAATCGACCGTTTGCAAAGACCAACCCCTTTAGTTACTGTTGCTATGTCCGACAAGCCATGCGGGTCTCTCCACACATCATGTTTTCACACAGTGAAAAATACATTGCTGAGCAAAGAGGACAATGACAATGCGTCGACAGACAAAACAGAGTAGGTTACCTTTGATATGAAAAAAGTTTCAAGTTTCAAATTTTTTAAAGAAGTTTAAACAATAATGTGTCATGACAGATCGCTGTAGCTCCTTCAAGCGGCTTGTGAACCGATCATCTCTTCATACTAGTTTATTTATAGCGTTTATTTATCAAAGGAATGTTGTTTCAAGCGCAGAAAGACGTGAGTACACACAATTTTTCAAGTTCACCAACGTTAATCTACTAACCCCCCTGACTGCTTTGTTGGACAAAATGCGGATTCAGGGTTATGATTGGTCAGATCACCTGTCAATCAAACTATCAGCGAAGGGTCAATTAGCTGCGTTTCCATCAAGTTGTTTGAGCAGATGATGTGATATTGTAACCTAGTAACCGATAGTAAATCAAACACTGACTGAGTGTTCGTGAAAGCTTCATTTAAAACACTTCTGAATATGAAAACCATAAACAAGAGTTGATGAAAGAACTCTTCTCAACTTTATTAAGCGTCAAAAACATGTGAGAGGACAACCCCGAAAAAAAACCTGTGACATTCCCGTACAAAAGTGCATACAACTCTTCTTTCTATGGCAAACACCAAAGGGAAAATGGATTGCACACACACATGTACAACGAGTTCCAGTACACCCAGAATTAATAACAGAATCAAACATAAATGTATAACATGCCTGTTACAGCACTATCAGCGGAAACAGACGATTAGTCACGTGGGTTTAATGTTCGCTATGTCAGAATTTATTCGGCAAATGTGTTTCCATATCCCATTATTCACATTAACGCTTTTTTGCACAAGTCAAAAACCACCTGAAGCGAGCGTAAAAACTTTTATATTTTTCGAAATTGGGAGTTTCAATCAGTCGTTTCTGATGTGATACTCAAAACAGGGTGATGGAAACAGCTACTGACACATTTTACCTCCCATCCATTTCCGCATTATGGTTATAGTTATTGTTCTTGGTGGAATGGGCCTTTAATAAGAATTTTTTCTGATGAATTAATACTTTTATTTAGCAAGGATGTTTTAAATTAATCAAAAATGACTGAAAAGACTTTTACATGCTTACAGCAGATTTCTATTTTAAATAAATGCTGTATTATTTAACTTTCTCTTCATCAAAGCATCCTGAAGAAAAAAAAGTATCACAGTTTCCTCAAAAATATGATGCTGTTCTCAACACAGGGCAAATTCCAAATGGCATTTTTGCACCCTTAAAATTTGTAGAGGCGTTCCACATGAAAGTGAACAACTGAATCCCTTCACAAAGGGCCCTTCCATGAGTCCATTAGCGAAAGGCACATGCAATAGTCACTTCAAGGAAGTAATTTTAGCGTTTAGGGTCATGTGACACAGGGTGGCGAATCCTCATGTTTCATTTTAAACAGTGAGAGTTTTGTTAATATATAATAGAATAATTCAAATTGTTTTGTTATTATGTTTGTGATATATTACACACAATTTTGTCATACAATCCCTATGAAATAAGTTTCATAGGTAAAATGTGTTTAATAGTAGATACGTTTTGTAAATGTGACTACATGCAGGGTCCAAAGAAGACACGGAGAGATGTTTTAAAAACATCATTATGAAGTGTATATTTCTTTGCAACAATTATATTAACAGTAATAATAAGAAATACCTGTTGTAAGAACAGCTAATGGGGTAATGGACGCTGAGCTGCGTTGTTATAACATTCCAAGTGAAGATAATGAAAAAATTCCATTGTCTTTCATTTCTCCCTTCACCAAGAGCATTCCAAATCGCTACATTATGACACACAAGTGCCCTGTTCCCTCTAAAGTCCCCACTTCAAGGGCTCTGCCCTTCAGAGTAGGGCATAGGGATGCTCACTTCAGCATATTAGAATGACTTCTGAAGGATCATGTGACACTGAAGTCTGGAGTAATGGCTGCTGAAAATTCTGCTTTGTCATCACATAAATATATTAACATATATTCACAATATTACTGTTTTATTGTATTTTAAATAATGGATTAAATAAATGCAGCCTTGGTTAATGCACCGTAGCAACATTTGTTTGCTTTTTTTTCACTATATTATTTTTCTTTAGTATGCATATATGATTACAGAATTCACAGGAATGATTAAGGATTATAATGATCACCAGAATAGTTTATTTCCTTTTAATTCCCATTCCAAGTCAAAAGAACTATTCATTTGTTTAGGTGAAAAACATTTGAAGGTGAACAGATGCAGTTTTACATGTGAACATGAGGTGGCGATATTGCACTTCGATAATGGAGACTGGATCTGACAGCAGCAGATGGGATAACAGGAGTAGTACCTTCACCAGTTGCACATCCTGTCTGATCAGCTGGCTCTGAGATAACTCATCGCGGTTCACTATCCACTGATGTCTGAGAACAAGAGGCGCTGTCAGCCGCTGATGAGGGTCCACATGTAGCATTTTAGTGACAATGTCCTGTTCAAAGATAAAAAAAAATTATTATTAGTATTTTTTTTTGTAGTTTTATGAGGCTAAAAATCATTTAGATCCTAATGAAGAAGTACCTTGACAGCTGATAAAGACTTTATTACTAGGGCTGAGCAATATATCAAATACATACAATGTATTCACTATTATATTGATAGTGTAACGATCGTCAGCTGAAGTTCTCATTATATCCACTAGAGGGCACTTGACCATGGACTATGCACTACACACTCAGACTCACGCACTCATTTCAGGCAGACTACATTTCCCAGACGTCCCGTCTCCAGTCCTTGATCACCTCACCAGCTGACACTCATTATGTTTACTATTTAAGCTCTCTGCACACACACCATTGCAAAGTCTTGTTATTCCATGCGATAGCATTTCTGAGCATTTCTTACCTATCTTGTCTGCCTTTTTTTGATCCTGTATGTTTCTACCGTCTTTGATGTTTATCTGCCTGTCCCTTGGACTTTTTGCCTTGTGTTATTGGACTGTGTTAACTTGCTGCCTGCCTCGACTTCTCCGCCTGTTTACGACCATGATTCTGTTCTGCCGTCCCTCTGCTATACCTGTTTGCTGCTCCATGACCTATGCATGTGTGACTACCCTGTTCAATAAAAGCCTGCGTTTGGATCCCATTCCATTTACCGTTCCTTCATTATAGCTAGCAATATAAAATTGAGCAATATTATTGTAACCCCTCTACCCTGAGCCTACTCACTCTGCTCAGCGCAGGTCTCGAACCCAGGTCTCCACCATAGGTGTCGGGCGCTCTAACAAGGAGGCTAAAGGCTACAACCTCTAGTGCCAGTCGCTTTATGATGATCCTAACATGCTTGTATTTTGTTGTTAAATTTCCTAAAGAGCATTTCATCAGGCTAGTTTACCAATGCTTCTCAATTTAGTCTTCGAGTTGATAAGTTAAGTTCAGCTCTGTAAATAAATTCAAATCAAATTCAATAAAATAATCAAATTATTTGTTTGTGTCATCACATGATCATAGAGATTCCTACATGGGTTTAATTGCCTAAATAATCTATTTACATTGCTGTCTATTACCGAACAGTAATATTGACACACTACTATCAGAAGTTTGGAATAATTATTTGATCAAAAATTCAGTAAAAAGCATTAATATTGTGAATAATATTGCAATTTAGTAAAAACAGCTATATTGTTAAATATTATTACAGTTCAAAATAACTGTTTTCTGTTTTAATATATCTTAAAATGTCATTTATTTCTGTGATGAAAGCTCTATTTTTAGCATCATTACTCCAGTCTTCAGTGTCACATGATCCTTCAGAAATCATTCTAATATCCTGATTTTTTGCTCATTTATTTTTGATTAGTTATACTCAATTATTAATAATGCATCTTGGTTTTATCAATATTTATCATTTTTTAAAGATTTTTTGATGAATATTTTTTAAATTCATATCTTTTGAAATCTTTTGTAACATTATACATATTTTATGGTGACTTTTGATCAGAGTCCTTGTTGAATAAGTGTATTATTTTTTTCTTCTTTTTTCATCTTACCCTAAACTTTTCACTGTATCATGGTTTATACAAAAATATTATGCAGCAAAAACTGATTTTGACATTGACAACAATTAGAAATGTTTCTTGAGCACCAAATAAACATATTAGAATGATTTCTGAAGGGTCAAGTTATTTTTTGAACATTACAAAAATCTTAATTATTCCAAACTTTTGACAGGTAGTGTAAATAAAAATAAATCCAAAAATGATTAAATATGTTTCTTATGTTCACTTTGTGAAAAGTGGGTGTGGTATCCATGCCTTTATTATTTTAAACTACATTTTATGTCTTGTATTAAACAACAAAAATAATGTCTTTAATATTGAATATTGTCAAAAATCAAAGAAAATAAATAAATTAAAACAAAAACTGATACTAATTTTGTTTTATGGGCTATATATTGCCCAGGCCTATACACAACATGCAAAAATAAGAAACCTGACCTTGGCTGCATCAGACACTGTGTCCCAGTTGCCTCCTGAGAGGGCATATTTCCCACTGCCAATGCGAGCCAAGATCTCCTCTGGTGTGTCGTCAGGGCCGTTAGCGAAGGGCGTGAAACTGTGGGACAGATTGAGTGCTGAATGTGTGAAAGAACTTGTGAATGTGCCCTTTCAGAGAAACGGTGAGAAGAGAAAGAAAAGAGCGGCTTTTTTTTTTTTTTAAATACCCCCATTTCCACTTGAGTTATTTTTAGCATACACATATGGCTAGGTCGGAAGAGTGAGATGAATTTTTTTCAAATGTTCTGATTACACAGAGGTTTAAAGCTCAATCCATACTCAGGAACATTAAATTGAGAGTGCTGCTTGGCTTCTGATAGCTCTGGCATTGTGCTCAGTACAATTACTCTGTGACTTGACCCGGCTTACCCTGTAATCCCCTCCACCCTGCTTTAAAAATTAGTCCCCTCATCTGGGCAATGCGGAAAAGGATGTTCTACATAGGGTTTTGTTTGTTTGTGTTGACAAGTCACTCATAATTGTGTAGAAAATTATGAAAATTAAGGTTGTGCTCTTTGGTCATGTGGCTAGATTGATTTTTTATTGAAATGATTCTGATGGTAGAAAGATGTTAGCTTATATCATGCTGAATACTGTCGTATTCGTATTGAGATTAGTTAAACATGAAAAAAACATTGGGCTACACTTTATTTTAAGGTGTCTTTGTTACACTGTAATTATACATTTAAGTACTGAGTAAAATTACGTAACTACATGTACTTACTATAGGCTTAGGATTTGGTTTGGTTTAGGGTTAATTGCATGTAATTATTCATCACTTATAGCTATTACGACAGTAACTACATGTACCATATGTAACAATGACACTGTAAAATAAAGTGTTTCCAAACATTGCAGGGTAATATGGTACTATGGATTTGTGTATATATACTAGGACTGGGTTTCTTTCTAGTGTTTTTGAAAGTGAGCTTTTAACTATTACTGTTGTGGACAATTGTTTTATCAATAGTTTTTGGCAAAGCTACTTATTCTTTATTATTACTATTTTCCACACATTAGAATAACATTAAGGTCATAAAATACATGGGAATTATGTAATGACCACAAAATCAAATATTTCAGCTTCCAGCTCTCATTTCAGGATGCTTTTATAAAAACACTACTAAGGATTCACAAGTATGCTTAACATGTGATGAATAATTTTCCTTCATTATCTCAGCTATTTAATTTTCTTTATTAAAATTACTGTATAGTTTATTAAAAAAAAAAAAAAAAAAGAATATATATATATATATATATATATATATATATATATATATACACATACATATATATATAGATACAATTTATATTTGTCTACAAAAAAATCAAAAAAGTACAGAGTTTTTCGCTAATATAAACTGTGATTATATATTTAAATACTTCATACACTACCGTTCAAATCTTTGGGGCGAGTAAGATTTGTAAGTTATTTTTGAAACAAGTCTCTTATGCTCACCAAAGCTGCATTTATTTAAATAAAAATATTGTGCATAAATATTACTACAATTTTAAATAATTTTTCTCTAATCTAATATATTTAAAAAACAAAGCATCATTACTCCAGTCTTTAGTATCCCATGATCCTTCAGAAATCATTCTAATTCTAGTTATGACATATTTTTTTAGAATTATTTGATGAATAGAAGGAATGGCATTTATTTGAAATAGATATTTTTGTAACAATGTAAAACTCTTTACTCTCACTTTTGATCAATTTTGCAGTAGTATTATATATATTTTCTTTTCAAATTTTCAAAAAATAAAATCAAAATCTTACTGACCACAAACTTTTGAACGGTAGAGTACATGTAATACATAACATATATTCACTTAAGACTCAATTTACCCTGCCAGCATGGTGTAAAGTAAGATTCCCAGACTCCAGATATCACAGGCGGCATCATATCCCTGTTTCTTCAGGACCTGTATGAATCACAGATTTGTTGTTATAAATTGGACAACATATATTATAAAACAGTTTTTTAACAAGCAAATGGTGCATTTAGAAAACTCGGTACTAATCAGATCATACAAAATGCACTTTTTTCAACCATTTCAGCATATTTTCAGTTATGTTAGTACAATACACAAAATGACAATGCATCCTTTTCACTAAAAGCAATTGTTATTTTAAACAATTTTAAACATGTATGATGTTTTACAATCATTGAAAAATAATTTTCTTTTTAGATTAATAAATCATAACAGCACAGAACAGAAAAATAGATCAAAAAAGTACCTCTGGAGCCACAAAGTTTGCAGTGTAGCATGGTGTCATGAGCAGACCATTTTCGGCCCTTAACTGTTTGGCAAAGCCAAAATCACAGATTCTGATGGACTCTGGATCACCCGTTTCATCGACATACAGGATGTTACTGGGTTTCAAGTCTCGATGCACAACCTGAACACAGATGTAGAAAAAACAACATAAGAAATTTTACAATGTTACTTAAAAGTGACCAAAATTTGTGTAATTTGTTATGTTAGAACATTTATGGTACATTTATCTTCAGTAGAAACTGAACAACTAACTATCTAGTGTCCCCTCTGTGGCCACTTGCAAACTGACCCCCTGTGAATGCAGATACTCCACAGTCTTGGTGATGGTGCAGAGCACAGCTGAGGCCTCCCGCTCTGAGAAGCACTTCTGCCGCAGGATGCGATCCAACAGCTCTCCCCCTCTCATCAGCTCCATCACCAGATACACAAACTTGCCGTCATCGTAGACCTGCAGCATACAGCACAGCGCTCACTCTCTCCATTACACTGCAGTGATGCAGCCTTCACTCACAGACCAGAGGGAGCCCAAGAGGACTTATATAACCAGAAGAGAACTTGTGAAATTGGACCAAAGGTAATGCAGGTTAACACGGTAAGACAGCTAAGATAAAGGCCTTAAAACATTTAATATTGTATTAGTGGGCTGTCGTGTTTTGTAAAATTCTGAATTCCTTTCCATGAATTGGCCACAACAAACAGGATGTTGAAATTTGAAGAATTTCAACACACAGCAGAAGAGTTGCATTAGTCCGTTAGCTAATTTGGACTAATTATGTCTATTTATTTCCTGATATAATGAATAGATTTTTTTTTCACCTAACTGATTAGACATTTCTCTAAACCAAAGGGTCTCTCCACACGGAGCCCCGCACATGACATGCAGGAAAAAAATAGTGGAATGTCTATTTACACTAAGTGCAAATAGAGTGCCATGTTAGCAAACGCTATGTACACTAGTTTCGCTAGTGGCGAAGAAATATCTTTAGTGGCGGAGCAGAACCACTGATTTGAAACAAAAGATTCGTAAAGCTTCAAAGCAGTGTCCATCACTAGATATTGTTGAAAAGTCGTTATTTTGGCACACAAAAAGTATTCTCATTGCTTTATAATATTAAGGTTGAACCACTGTACTCACATGATTTGTTTTACATATGTTTTTAATAGCTTTCTGGCCATCTGGCCATCTAAAAGTGTTAATTGTCAGATTTGATCAAAAATATTTTAATTTGTGTTCTGAAGATGAACGAAGGTCTTCTGGGTGTAGAACGGCATGAGGGTGAGTAATAAATGACAGATTTTTCATTTTGGGGTGAACTAACCCTTTAAGTGATGTGTCAATAAATATGTTAATGGTTTTGAAGTATTCTTAGTATGAAATAAAAGTATTTTAAATAGATTTTGGTATAGGGTTTTTTTACTAGGGTATAGAGGATATGCACATGATGTCACAGTAGGCGGAGTCACTGCGGTTACACCCACTGAGTGGCAAAAAGACTGAGGCAGTGTTGGTGTTTAACTTCAATGCAGTGAAAGCACATAAAAACACACCAGTGGTGTGATCGACTGTACAAAGACATTCGACAAGTAATCTGAGCTATCTTTTCTGTAGCCGAAAAAAAGAGAAGCAAATGGATGCAGAATGCAGAAACAGCAAAACTTCAGGCAGCGAAATGTAGATTTGCAGTAACCCAGGTTTCCTTACAAAGCGTGTTTAGATAGATAGATAAACACAAAGCAGAACACTGTATGGTCTGCCTGATGGTAAGAACTGACAGTTATCCAGATAACTTTAAAGGCTTCTACAAAATATATTGAAACAACCAGAATATCCATTGATGTACTTGTCACTTGAATTTCACCAACAAATCTTCAACCAAGTGTCAAGTCAAATTTATTGCTGCACAATACACATCGTTTCCAAGCAGCTTCACATTAAGTCATAATGTCTATAAGGCTGGCCGATATGATGATATATAACAATGTATATATAATAAATATAAGTAATCATTCAGATTTAGAGCAACCTGTAGTATGTATAGTGTTGTCTAAGAGATAAAGCATTCACAGACAAACAAAATCAGAATGTTCAAATCAGGTGTCTAAATCAGGTACACATAAATATCAGGGAACCTGACACCTGGCCACATGTCAATGTCCATGAACCACTGGTTCTTTGTAAGTGGCTGAAAGGATCACTGTCAAGTCCAAATGCCTTTAATTTAAGCAGATCCACGTTTTTGCAGTTTCCCCTATTAAGGCCAGTCATGTAGCAGGATGTTTTGCAACTCAGTCTGGCTGAGGGGGCATGTCTAGGCAAGAAAGTGACATCAATGCATACCCTTTCTATCGAATATATAACATATTGTGGAAATTAGCATTCTTCTACTAAGTTGATTTAATAAACATATGGGCAAAACAGAAATGTATTATTGAAAACTACATTTTATGAAACCGTAAACCTCTACTAACATCTTCATGATAAAACAATCTACAATCCAACATAAACCAAAGACAGAAAAGTTACAAATTGTTATAAAATCCAGTTTAAAAACACTAAATACAGATTACAAAACTGTGGAAACAGTGTAAACTCTCAAAAATAGTCAAATACTAGTAGGGGGTCTCTATAAAACTAAAGTAGCATTTCTTTCTTTTTCAAACTGTGACTCACATCTTTCAGAGTAATGATGTTTGGGTGCTGGCCGTATCTCAGAAGAATCTCAATCTCTTCAGACGGGTCCTTCTTGGCTCTGTCAATAATCTGAAATGAAGTGGGCTGGTCAAAGCGGTGTCTGATAAAGCTTCGACTGACACTGAGAGATGCTGTTCTCTTCAACAATTTATCAAGAGGCTCTTATGAAACAGCCTCTACTGTTTACTGAATAATACTCTGCACTGTGTTTTGTCACTCAAAGTACATTTAATGAAATCCAGTGCTTTTAAAGAGTAGATTTTTATACTTACTTTAACAGCATACTCCACACTGGTGATTCTGTGGACACAGCGTTTGCAGACTGAATACGCTCCAATGCCGATATCCTCCTTCAACTCATAGCCGTCAGTGAAACGAATGTTGTTGCCATGAAGCTGCTGCATAATAAAACCACCACATTTACAAGACATTATTTATTTTATTATAACAGTGATGAAATGACAACATTACATTAACTATGGGCCTGTTACACTAACTTTTGAAACTGTCTTCATTTTGAACAGTGTATTCATTAATAATATTTTTTCATTTATTGCAATGCAGTGGCATCACTTATGATTTTAACCCCCTAGCAACTTACAGCACGCAGCAACTGTCCTCCAGGAATAACTTGAGGCTAAGTGTCTTGCTCAAGGGCACAATGATGACAAATCACAACTACCTTGAGAGGTTTGACCATACAACTTTTCACTTACCAGCCCACATCCCAAATATTTCCAACTATTTGCAAATCGTGAGAAAATTGCTATTTTAACCAAGAATCCGGAATGTATGAATGAGTGTCAATGGCATCATATCCATGTTAACCTCGGTTTCTGGTTTTATTTTATAGAAACCGTGGAAACATAAAAAACGCTTTAATATATTACATGTTTTATTAGACAAGGGAACATCTGTTTGAATACATTTATTGACAGAAAACTAATCATTGTTAAACAGCTAGTTCAACACGTTTAGTCTTATTGTTTAAATAGCTCCCACAACACTTGGTCCTGCTATGCTTCATACTACAGTAACGTTAATTATCACAGCCATGAACATGATTTATGCCAAGTCCCATCCCGATTTTTTTCCACCGGCTCTGAGGTGAAGACCACATGTCCCAAGATTCCTCGCTCAAAGTTGGCATCATCAAGCTACTCCTTCATTTTGAATAGGTGACCTCTAGCGGATGAACAACTACATATTGCACAACACCCCATATATCTGATATTGACTGAAAATTTCATCATTTGG
Source organism: Zacco platypus (assembly GCA_038088235.1). Taxonomy (NCBI): domain Eukaryota; kingdom Metazoa; phylum Chordata; class Actinopteri; order Cypriniformes; family Xenocyprididae; genus Zacco; species Zacco platypus. The sequence goes on along the minus strand of CM076078.1, from coordinate 26,869,717 downwards.
TTTTCAAGTCACCTTTATTTATATAGCACTTTTTACAATGCAAATTGTGGCAAAGCAGCTTTACTGTAATAATTGGCAAATAATTTTGACTGCACAGCAGCTCCCAAAGAAAATGGTGTCATTGTCCAGCTTATTCTATATATTATTGATTCATTCCATTGCAAAGATCAATAGTTATTAGTCTAGTTAATTTATGTAAATCTGCACTGGAGAAAACAGTGACGTAATCGTCCAGCTCAGCTCAGTTCACATACAACGGTGCCAATGCAGGCATATCAAAAACACTCCTGAATATCAAGCAAGTGTCCCCAACTTTTCAGCCTCACATAACCTTTTTTTTTTAAGTAAATTGTATTTTTAGAAAAATGGAAATATACAGACATTCATCATTTTTATATATAATTTGAAAATCTACCATTGACTTTGTTACAATGTTCAATTACATTACTGTAACATTAACATGCTAAACTGTGTCCCAGAGATCTGGACCTCATATTTTTTCGGAGGTGTATGATAAAAGTTGTGAAATAATTGCCTACTAATAGCTGTACTTTAGTGTTACAAAGATAAAATCCCAAGACTTTCTTATCTGAGCTGATCACTCATCAACAACTGAAATGCCAATTAAATCATGATTGCAAATAAAAATCACAATTATTAAGTGAAATATCCATTTAATCCATTTAAACTTCCCTAAAACTTTAACACCATTCTTTTGCTGCTTTGCAAGCACTGCTTTTTCCTTAGGAAATACAAATTTAGTCTTCAATGCTTTGTAACAGTGCATTTAGATTCATTGGATAAAAGTGAAACAGATACAGATGTCAAATATGCAAATAATCGACAGCATGTGAACGAGACACTTCCCAAAACCAGAAGCAATTCACAGCACAGGTTTAGAAATCTTCTACAAATAGCTGCACTCATGCATCTTCATGAGCCAAGGGTAAGTTAATATCGTATGCTCAGCAGATGCCACATCAGATCAGAATGATCTAGACAACCACACCGCAGAACAGATACCCGCTTGTGTGCCAGTGTGCTCCTGCCAATCAATACATTTCATTCCGGTCACTGCCACATCAGCTCAGACACTTCAATAAAGCAGCTCTTCAGGTATGAACCATCTGGCAGAATTAGTTCAGATTATGTAACACGGGTCTCTTTTTCTTCTCATTTTGTGCTGTGCTACACAAAAGTAGTTCCCTGAAGAATAGGTCGGAATTGACTGCATGCACACAGCCGGACCAAGGTTAAATGAATAAAGAAAACAACTTTGGCTAAGGTGACAATATGTCCTGTATGTTAGTGACTAGCCCTCAATATAGCAAAGCATGCTTTAGTGAAATATTGATTGATTCTTGTATCATTATGACCACCAAAACTAAATAAACAAAATCTTGTACATTTTCTGAAGTAATGGGAGTTTGTCAGTGCAAAGCCGTTGCCAGTGTTGTGGGTGGTTACTAAGATACTGTTACGCAGTTGCTAAAATATTTTGAGTGACGATGCTAAGGTATTTTTAAGATTTCACTATGCAGTTGCTGAGGTATTTTTGAGTCGCTCAGTTGCTAAGGTATTTTAAGGAATTTTTTGCATGTCGTTACGTGATTGTTAATATATTTTGAATGACTTATAGTTGCTATACGTTCACTAAAGTATTTTAAGTTGCTTTTAGAATTTAACAGTGCAGTTGCTGAGATTTTTGGAGTCAGATTTAGCATGTTTCCAGCTAGCAGGGAACGTTCTCATAACTTTTGCTAATGTTTTGGAAAGGTTCTCTCAGTTAAGTTATGAACAAATATTCTTCCAGTAACATTAATAAAAACTTAGTTTTGTCTGTCCTTCAATAATAGGTTAGCACAAAAACATTACTTATACATTGTTTGTAGATCTGCTTTTTTTTTTTTTTAATGTCCTTATAATGCCGGGAGGATACAATCTTTGAAGAAATTTTTTTTGATTGTCCTTTAATATAAAGGATCAATAGCTTTTTGGCTAAAAATGGCTTAAGTTTGGATGTAACAACAAAACAGCAAAATCACTTGTATTCATTAGTGATCATACGTGAAGCAGTGTTGGAATTTATTAAGTGATTATTGATAATTAAGTGATTATTGTGCATTAATGATGACACTGAAGGAAAGAGGATCAAACATTTGAAGTCACCATTGTGCTGATCAGTGCATGTCCAGGCCCGTCTGAAGTTTGCCAATGACCATCTGGATGATCCAGAGGAGGAATGGGGGAAGGTCATGTGGTCTGATGAGACAAAGATAGAACTTTTTGGTCTAAACTCCACTCGCCGTGTTTGGAGGAAGAAGAAGTACAACCCCAAGAACACCATCCCAACCGTGAAGCATGGAGGTGGAAACATCATTCTTTGGGTATGCTATTCTGCAAAGGGGACAGGACGACTGCATCGTATTCCGGGGAGGATGGATGGGGCCATGTATTGCAAGATCTTGGCCAACAACCTCCTTCCCTCAGTAAGTGTATTGAAGATGGGTCATGGCTGGGTCTTTCAGCATGACAACGACCCGAAACACACAGTCTGGGCAACTAAGGAGTGGCTCCGTAAGAAGCATCTCAAGGTCCTGGAGTGTCCTAGCCAGTCTCCAGACCTAAACCCAATAGAAAATCTTTGGAGGGAGCTGAAAGTCCATATTGCCCAGCGATAGCCCCGAAACCTGAAGGATCTGGAGAAGGTCTGTATGGAGGAGTGGGCCAAAACCCCTGCTGCAGTGTGTGCAAAACTGGTCAAGAACTACAGGAAACGTATGATCTCTGTAATTGCAAACAAAGATTTCTGTACCAAATATTAAGTTCTGCTTTTCTGATGTATCAAATACTTGTGTCATGCAATAAAATGCAAATTAATTACTTAAAAATCCAGAAAATCACATTGTATGATTTTTGTTTTAGGTTCCGTCACTCACAGTTGAAGAGTACCTATGATAAAAATTATAGACTTCTACATGCTTTGTAAGTGGGCAAACCTGCAAACTCGGCAGTGTATCAAATCCCTACTTCTCCCTACTGCAACATCATTGAGAGGTTACGGAATGGCACGGGCTATACTGGCTAAAACAGCTGATTTCACTGGATTTAGACATTGCTGGAAACATTTGGTTTTTTTTTGTTTTGTTTTTTGCATGCCGCTATGTGATTGCTAATGTATTTGGAATGCAATTTTGTTGCTATACTTTGTTAAGGTAGTTTGACTTTTTTTTTTCTTTGTTTGTTTGTTTTTAATAAGAAGTATTAATAATGTTTTTTGAGCAGTTTTTAATACGTTTCTATGCAGTTGTGCATGGTTGCTACAACTTGTCAGAAAGTGGTTATTAGAGTTCTGCTCACCTGTACAATGGGGTTTACGGAGATTTGCTTGATCTCGGCCAAAGGTTGTTCTTGACCCAGGTTAGAGGCCACAAAGCTGAAGCCGCGGAAGAGTTGGTGTGCGTTAGCGCTGGGTGGAACACCGGGCGAGTCTGTGGACACATTCAGATACAATATTTTTAGAAAGGCAACAAGGACACAGTCTCCCTGTGGAATGGAAACACACAATTGATCTCATCTGAGCACTATGAATAGTATGCACTATGTGGCAGGACCTGAGGGCTCTTGGTAAACAGGTTCCACTGTTGCAGTTCACTCTAATTTGTTTTTGCACTCTCCCTGTGCTTGCTGGGCACAGACTGTTATGTAAGAACAGATTCCAGCTCGCTGTCTATCACATTGTGTCTCTAACGTTTAAAAGCAAACACTTAAAATGATTCTTCCAGCCATTCTTTAAATGAAACGCCATACAAGTACTGCAATGTATAATTTACATTACCTGTCGGTGTGCGGGATGTAAACTCAGGATCAAAATGAAAGGTGTCCTCTGGTCGGCCCACTGCTGGTTTGAACGGAGGCTTGATTTCTCGTCTGTACAACTTCTGTTAACCAAGAAGACAGAAAGCCCACAGAATGGTCACAATTTACACCCTTTAAGACACATATGATGTCTTAAATGTTAAAAGAACAAAGATAAAAATCATTTTCCTCAGTGGACATTCAAACTGATTTTGTTATCATGAATATACTCTAAGATTGACCTGAACAATATCAGCTAGATGCAGGTAATGTACTCGCTCAGGAGATCTCTCTCTCATAATACTCTACATATTACAATGAGTTTCAATAAAGCGACTCAACGTTCCTTTGTTACTATTTTAAAGTGATGTTTTAGAATTTGTAATGGACGCTTGGGCTCAACTGTTATACTGTCAACCTGAGATCTGAATCTATGGCGGAAGGATGTTGTTCCTCACAAAAGAGGGTTTTTAAAGACAATCCGTTAATGTTTTTATTTATTTACACACTCATGGCGTCAAACTATGGTATAAAAACAATATCACACTTGTAGCCGTGCGATTTGGCTGTATATCAGCACAGATGTGATTACCTACAGCCGAATCATAGCTGTGCTGATATACAGCCAAATCACATGGCTACAAGTGTGACATTGCGTTTATACAACAGTTCAACGGCACGAGTGTGTAAATAAATACGAAACTATAACGGATTGTCTTTAAAACCATCTTAATATATATATATATATATATATATATATATATATATATATGTATTATATTGTTATTATTTACTTACATTCCAGTCTATTGTTGCGAAAAATATATGCCGTTTGATTTCTTCTACTCCATCAGGTCCTGCGCCTGCAGAACAACCAGAGGACAAATATTCAGTCAGGTAACAGGTTGCATGGACATTTTTTTTTTTATTTTGTATGGGATGAAATGCATCATAAAACAAACTCCTCAAATCAAAACAAATCTCCTAAACCCCATCTGTCACATACAACTATTTAAGGGATGGGATTCCCATGAAGCATCAGTCTATCTGTGAGTCAGAAAAGTGTTGAAAGCATTCTTCTAAAATCCTCTACAGCTCTGTTTCCCCTGGTCAACCTAGCTAACCTTTTAAACCCACAACAAATGGGAATCTATAAATGCTGTTCTATAGTGCACAGCCAAGGGATCAATGTTTTGCTGGTGACCAAGTTGGCCTCTGGTAGCAGATGTTGTAACATCTGGCTGCAAAAACCATCTTCCATTATTGACGGTGGTCATGGCTGAGCTCTTGTTTGGCTGAAATTCCTATTCATACTGTCACAGTGACTTCTCTGATTGGTGAATCTCTCTTTAGGGCTATGGGTAGTGTAGTTTTCAACAGGAATTCAACAATTAAACAATTTTGAGAATGAAGCTGAAATAAGGCTGCAAAAGCATATTTCATCACTTTAAAGATAAGTTCAAAAATTTTCAAACAACTTTGTATTTTTGCAATGTTGTTGTATATGTACTGTAAATTAACAATGCACACTCTTTCTCCATGTTACCTACACCTAGATATTCTCATTTATTTGTCAGTAAAATTCCGCTGGATGGCGTAAAACATGTGACAGCCTCAGAGCTTTTGTTGAAACTACATATTGATTTTCTGTAGGATTGACAGGGGGTGGCGCCAAACTGCATCATAGGTGTTGAAATTTTGGCTTAAAGGAAATGGCGCAACACTTTTTCTCTGTTTTCTCTAAAAAAATTTTTTTCACATTTCTACTACAGAGACAGAAAGTTTTATTCAAATCTCCATCTTGCCAGTCGTAATTTACCCCTTTAACAACCTCAGAACTAAGTAAGTATGTCCTAAAAAGTTAATATGTTATCGCTAAAAATGAATTTCTTTCTGAATAAAATGAATAGGATTTTTTTCTTTTGAACTCCACCGTGCAACAGTATTCCACCTCATTAACTATTCCATGATAACATACTAAAAGGTTCCCTTTCATTTTAGCATTCAAACTATGTTAGTAGTCATACACAAATGAGTCAGGACTTGGCTGGGATGTATACAGCTTATCTGAAACACAAGAATATTAAGCCACAGTCAACACTGGGTCTCGATGGCATTTATCTGTGCCTTATAAATTATGGATAAAATGATTCAACCAGCTAAATTCAATCTCAGCTTGACAAACATTCAGCAGCAGCGTTTGGAAGTCTGACTGCAGTCATTCACACAGGAAATCATCTCTGACTAAAATAAGATTCATAAGAGCCCACTGCTGCTGTCATAAGAACAATGTACGATACTTTGTTCAACTAAAAGAGGTATGTGACCAACATCTGATACATTTGTTGAGCAAAGCGTTTCATATTATTTACACTATGCCTGCTGGAAAAATAGTTTAAACCAGCGATTTGTTGGTCTAGTTTAATGTTTTAAGAATGGTTTTGTGCACTAATCAGCTGACAATTCAGCAGAAAAAACAGATTGGGAGACCAACTAAACCAATATAGATAAGCTAAGACTACTAAACCACCATGGCTGGATAAGATCGTCTTGTGGAGGAAGGATGGAGAGCAGGTGAAAATCATATTTGATATTCATGGTTATGTACGGTAGCCTTACCTAATCTATTGGAAGGGTTTCTTTTGAAGAGAGCCCGCAATAAACTCTGGACTTCAGGGCTAAGGAACTGCGGCATGCCCAGTTTTGCTCTTTGAAAAATAATACATTAAATCTGTTATTAATTTCTGAAAATAAATGAGATGCACAGCCACAAACATCACAAATCATCTTCACATGAGGACAATATATTACAAATCTTTAATTAATTAATCAAATAAAAAAAAGAGTACAAATGCACAAATACAACAATAATTCTTACTTGAGAATAAGTGCCATGGTCTCTTTGCGGTCTTTGCCTTGAAATGGCAGGGATCCAGTCAGCATTTCAAACTAGGCACAATAATAGAAGCATCAGGATTTGCTGTAGCAAGTTTATTTATGGATGGTACAATAATTGTGTATTCAGCACTGTTTCACAGTATCAGCGCATACTGAAAATAAATCTGTCTCCAGTCAGCATGCTCACTCTTATGTAACACTTTTCCATGTGAGTGAATTAATTTTAAGGCTCGGTTATGGGGAGGATATTTGGAAGAGAGCTAGTTAAATGGACTGCAGTTCTGAAGTGACATTTTAGAACAAACATCGACTGAGATTAGTCCAGGTCATGCTTATCATATTCATATCACATTTAGCAGATTAGAATGGTGAGAGAATGTAGTTTATATATAGTTAATAAAGTAGAAGTTTTAATCCAATGATAATTTATCAATTGGTTCCAGTCAACAGTCATTTATGTCCTGCATTCACTCCCAAATTTTTAAAGTGAGTAATTTCTCCACATCAGGTTGTTCTGTTCCAAACTCACTCCTTTGGCTGAACCAATTGTGATTTGTCAGTTCAACTGGTCAGGGTTTGTCAACTTAGCATGGTCCAATTAGCCCCCATTGGTAGATTTGATGTGTGCTGCTATACTTCAGCTTTACACATTTCGAACTTGAAGTCTCCTCCTTTTAACTGTCTTTTAACTGCTTTTTAGTCAGGTGTCATATCCATCGGCGCTCTTGATACTTTTAAACGTGAACCTCTTCAAAAATTATTTGTTCTAACAATGGCTGTGAGTCAATTGCTTCTGAGGAAATGGAAATTCTCAAAGGATGTACCCTCATATAGAAGCAATTACCAGCAACAGCTCAAGGCAATAATAACTGTTTTTGCCTAAGAGGATATTTTTAGCATTAATAGAAAATTCTGTGTCCCAGTGCAGCAGCAAGAAGATATCCACTGATGTCCTTTATCTAGTGAGGATATGTCCAATCAATATATAATTTTTAGACCTATTGCTAACTGTATTGATAGCAACCCCAAAGGTTAGCAACTCTTGCTAATGCTGTGTTCCATTCAAAGTCAGATTTGGGATATTCATACTTAAAATAAGGTGACCAGATTTCTAAAATGGAAACCGAGGATAATTTCTAATTCTAAATATCATTTAAATCTCACTTGTTATTAACTATGAATAAAAAACGGGGACAATAAATACCAGCGTTCAGCCTCACCCGTTTGTGAACTCGCCTTCTTCATGTTTTGGTCTCTTATCAGTCTTGTTTTCGCCCCTGTCTTCTGTCCAGCTTGCTGATTTAGCTTTGATCCTTGTCTGACTCTGTTCTTGCCTCACCGTTGGATTTATTGTTTGCTTTCCTGGACTGATTATTCATGTCTGTCTCTGCCAAGGCATTTTGGACCCAGTTTGAGACTTGGTGACCTGCTGGACTTTGGTTGTGTTTTTTTCTTTTTTTCTTTGCCCATGCCCTGCATGGTCTGGAGCTTGCCACTTTCACTCGAATTACAGCGCTGATGAGTCTTATTACATCTGGCAACCACAGGGAAGAGCTAGTTTTCTACTTGTTTGAATCACTGTGTCACCCATTGTGTTGGGTCATCCCTCGCTCTATCAACCCTCTTGTTAAGAGAACACTATTCTTGCTTGGAAATCATACAGATTGTACTCTTTGTCGCTTTCTCTTGTTTCTAAATGGAATGGAAGGCCAAGAAAACTTTAAAAATCTGATGAGAAGTTTCTCAGAGTTTCTTTTTTGAGAAAATGGAAGAAGTCCAGGAAGTCAGACTAAAAAATATTTTTGTATGTGTTTCATGTATTTCTGTTTGTATCATAATAAAGAGACTGAACAATAAATAGAGATTGTCATTAAATCATTGCTAAAACAACAAAGCTGGTGGCGGCCTAAGACTTTAGCACAGTCCTGTATATTTAAAAAATACATCACAATAAACAGTATTTCGAAGTTGTCTAAGTAAACCAAATTAAACATTGACTAATAAAATATTACCTAATGCAGCCTTTGTTTATCGTAAAAAGAAGTTGCATAAATGCTAAAAAAGTTTTTTTATTATAAATAAACTTTTTACTTGAATGTTTTGTCTTTGGGAAAATAAACGTTTTTGATCAATATTAAATCAAAATTAAATGAATAAAAAAATAAATAGATAAATAAATAAAACAAATTAATTAATAAATAAATACATTTAGCTATAACAAATTCAGGTATTTTTTAAGTTGGTCCAAAGTGCATTATTTATTTGCATTTCTTCCTTCAAGTGACAAAAAATATTTCAAGTAAAAATTTGACTTTCTGGGTTGAATGGACTGCAGCATAGCAAGGTTAGTTACAGCATTAAAATAACATTAAAACAGTCTAACACTAATGAAATGTGCTTAGAGAACCCCACAGATCTATGGCCACATTATCCTTCAGCCCTAGGCTAGTGCTGCACATGTTCAACACCAAAACACTGCAGTGCTCACATAGCCGTCTATGATCCTTCACAATCTGCAAGGACACTTACCATTAAGACTCCAAAGGACCACCAGTCAGCACTTTGTGTGTGACCTCGTCTATTGACCACCTCTGGGGCCATGTACTCGATGGTCCCACAGAACGAATACGCTCGTTTGTCATGGTCGATTGCCTCTTTGCTCAGGCCAAAATCTGAGAGGGCAGAGAAGATATTAAACCATCAACATATGGCCCCTTTAGTTGATGGCAAATGTAGAGTTTCTGGACTGTGTGGCGAAAGCACATGGACAAAATTCTGCTCACCTGTGATCTTAATGTGGCCTTCTTCATCAAGGAGAATGCTGGGAAGGAGAAGCAACAGTCAATTACATTTCATTTCTATATTACTGTATAGAGAGCAGCTACAGCTACAAAATTAGAATGAGATAGAGGGGACATTAATTAGATCTTTACAAAAGTACAAATCTCTATGTTAATAACATCTTAGAAAGAGTTAGTTGTTTAAAATGTCACAACTCTCTCTATTAATACAGTAGTAAATAGTTGCAATAAGGAATTATATTCAACAACATGAACAAATAATAACAATTTAGAATTATGAATAAGATTATCCTTTTGTTTTTATTCAATGCATTCCAAATATGCTTTAATATTTAATTAAATATTTAATTCATAGGATTATCCGTGAAAAGGAATTCCAACTGATTATTAAAATATAAACCCTTTTTACTGTTACTGTGAAATAAGATTTTGCTCATACTGCCCATACCTACCAGTACACCCCTGTTTATTCATAATTATTTTTATTTTCATTAATACATGTAATTTTTTGTACAAATGCTTAATTTCTATTTACATTTCTCCCCAACTAACATTTACATTTACATTTACATTTAGTCATTTAGCAGACGCTTTTATCCAAAGCGACTTACAAGTGAGGAAAACAAACAAGCGATTCTTCATGAATTGGCAAATAACACAGGACGTGCTCACAATACAAGTTTCATACATTGCTCAGTACCATAAGCTAGAGTAGGAAGGGAAAAAGGGGGAAGGATAGGTTTTTTTTTTTTTTTTTTTTTTTTTTTTTTTTTTTATGAGGGGATTAAGTGACTAACCCAGAACAGACTTATTTTTATTTATTTATTTTGAATAAAAAAATTAACTGTTCAATTAATATGAATATATATTCTTATATTTATTTTTAATAATATATATATATATATATATATATATATATATATATATAATATATATAACAATAATGATATATATTAAAGTAATTAAAACAAAAATAATTTAGAAAAAAAAATTTATTTGAGAAAAATATTGTTAAAATCGAGGAGTTCAACAAGGTATTAACAGATATAGAGCCCTCCACTGAGACCTGCTCTCCAGCCGCCTCCATTTTCAACTTCTAAGATGAGAACCAGAAGGAATATCTCTAATACCATATAGACTGAGTGTTCCTTTCATTATTTCCAACAAAGAATTTCCCACAAGAGTCAATTCAGTGTGCAGGTGAGCTTGGTTTTGGTCCATTGTTTGAGTAGAGAGAGACAAGCCCTTAAAGAGCATTAGTGTAAGTGGGAACATAGGAAGGATTATATTATGGGGACAGTAGTCATACGCCACGGCACAACAATAAGGATGTTTCTCTGTTGGTCGGTCAGGCTAGTAGTTCAGGTGCTGGATGTAAGAAAAAAAAAAAGGAAATAAAGTTCTATTTTTTTTAAAGAACATCTTAATATTCTTTTTAAGAATAACATGACAGGCTTTGGAATTGATTGAACTCTAGCCTACTCATGTGGTTTCCTTGTTTAGTACAATAAATTCAGTATCTAAACACTATAAAAGCTAAACAATTAATTGATCCTTTTCTTTAAGAGGTCTCCCAGATTCTGTTGAATACCCATAGCATTTCTTTTTGTCTTTTGGAAAAGTCATCTGATAGCCCTACAGGTGTGCTAGATTATAAAATATTATAGTAGAATGCTTTATACATAACAGTTTAAAAGTTTAGGATCGGTAAGATTTTATCATATTTTTGAAAGAAGTTCCTTATGCTCACAGAGGCTGTATTTATTTAATCAAAATTACAGTAAAAACAGAAATATTGTGATTGTGAATTTAGAATAATGTTTTCTATTTTAATACATTTTAAAATGTAATTTATTCCTGTGATAGCAACGCTAAATTTTCAGTCTTCAGAGTCACATGATCCTTCAGAAATCATTCTGATTTTTGATGCTTTTTTTATATATCAATGTTAAAAACAGTTGTGTTGCTTAATGTTTTAATGGAAAGGGTGATACATTTTTTCATGATGTGGACATTGCTGCAATGCTTAATATTTTAAACAACCCAATAAATTAAGAACAATAATATTTTTTTCTTAAGTTACAAAACATAAACAAAATAGTAGTTAAGAATCTAATTTCCTAAGAATGCACTTCCCCTTCCAACATTTTCACCATATTTTTTTATCATATATCAACTCATATTTATGTATCTGTCAGAAAAATTCATTAATAACTTTCAATTAACTTTTTTCTTCTTTTTTTTGGAACATTAATGATTACAGAACATAATGTTTAAAGGTAGGGAAGGCAATTTCGTAGGCAAGCATTAGCAAGCTACCTTTGAAAGCATGAGATTCCACCCTGCCTTCAGAGCCACACTTCCTTCAAAATGCATGAACGCAGGAACTGTAAAAGGTGGCTGCTGTTGGTTTGCGGCACTCAGTGGCTGTCTCTTTCTACAACTCTGCTTAGCCTTATGGAACGCACTGATGATATGTGATGGGTGCGCGAGCAGGGTGCTTGGAAGTATGGACATACATATACTGTATTGACAGGCAGGTAGGACATTGTATCACTGCATTCAAACATTTTTTTGGTTCTGAAACTTTAATAAACAGTGTTGTGAAAAACTGTTTGCCCCCTTGCTGATTTCTTGCTTTTTTGCATGTTTGTCACATTGTAAACACAAAATGCAGTTTTTAAATGAAGGTTGTTATTATTAAGGGGAAAAAAAATCCAAACCTACATGGCCCTTTGTGAAAAGGTGATTGCCCCCTAAAATTAATTAATAAATAAACTGCATTTGCGAGTCTTTTACAGCGCTGTGGAGGAAATTTGGCCCACTCATCTTTGCAGAATTGTTATAATTCAGCCACATTGGAGGGTTTTCGAGCATGAAGTGCCTTTTTAAGGTCTAGGAAACTCCAAAGTCTTCATTTGTTTTTCTTCAGCCATTCAGAAGTGGACTTGCTGGTGTGTCCTGCTGCAGAACCAAGTTCGCTACAGCTTGAACAGATGGACATTCTCCTTCAGGATATTTTTCTTCAGGACAGCAGAATTCATGGTTTCATTTATCACAACAAGTCTTCCAGGTCCTGAAGCAGCAAAACAGCCCCAGACCATCACACTACCATCACAATATTTTACTTTTGATATGATGTTCTTTTTCTGAAATACTTTTACAACAGATGTAATGAGATACCTTCCATAAATTTCATTTTTTGTCTCGTCAGTGCAGAGTATTTAAGTATCAAGATATTTTCGGGCAAAAATGAGACGAGCCTTAATGTTCTTTTTGAACAGCAGTGGTTTTCGTCTTGGAACTCTTCCATGCAGGCCATTTTTTCCCAGTCTCTTTCTTATGGTGGAGTCACGAACACTGACCTTAACTGAGGCAAGTGAGGCCTGCAGTTCTTTGGATGTTGTTGTGGGGTCTTTTGTGACCTCTTGGATGAGTCGTCACTGTGCTCTTGGGGTAATTTTAGTCGGCCGGCCACTCCTGGGAAGATTCATCACTGTTCCATATTTTCGTCATTTGTGGATAATGGCTCTCACAGTGGTGAGAAAGCTTTAAAAATGGCTTTATAACCTTTTCCAGACTGATAGATCTGAATTACTTTCTTTCTCATTTGTTCCTGAATTTCTTTGGATCTCAGCATGATGTCTAGCTTTTGAAGATCTTTTGGTCAACTTCATGTTGTCAGGCAGGTCCTATTTAAGTGATTTCTTGATTGAGAACAGGTGTGGCAGTAATCAGGCAGGAGTGTGGCTAGAAAAATTGAACTCACATGTGATAAGTCACAGTTAAGTTATGTTTTAACAGGTGGGGCAAACACTTTCACACAGCGCCATGTAGGTTTGAATTTTGTTTTCCCAAAATAATAACAACCTTCATTTAAAAACTGCATTTTGTGTTTACTTAAATTTCTTTGATGATCTGAAACATTTAAGTGTGAAATCAGGAAGGGGACACCTTTTCACACCACTGTATATGATTAGGACTGTCAAGACATTCAAATTGTTAATGTAATTAATCACATGATGCGGCGATTAATTAATATAATTAATTGGAATTTAATCGTACATCAATTTTGGCCCCAAAAGACAATTTGAAGTCATTATTGTAAAGCATCAAATAGACATTGCAAAAAGTAGCTTCAGAAAGAAATACTTAATTCGATTCAAGAGAAATTTTTACACATGAACTTTTGGATCATGAGGTTGATTAAATGATAACTGAATTTTAATTTTTGTGTGAACTATACCTTTATTTTTTTTAATTAATATGGAAATATGAAATTATTTTTTTAAATAAAATTAGAAACTAAAACTTCCAGTAGGTGGTGAAAATGTCATGATGAATAAGTCCTTCATTCATTCATTCATTCGATTCATTCAAACGGCTGGATTCGTTCAGGAATGAAGTAAATAAATGGTTCTCTTCAGGCATCTTGAACTTGAAGCGGTGCTACACAGACTGATGTCATCGTATGACATCAAAGTAGTAAAGTACCGGGAAATTAGAGAGCAGACGGCTCCGTATGCTTTCTCGCTGTACTTTGAAATCATACACCGATCAGTCTGTGTAGCGCTGCTTCAAGACCAACAAGTCTTTTATGAACGGTCCTCTGAATCATTGATTTCACTCGGTTCGTTCAAAACGCAGATTCAGCAATTAACTGCTGTGCATTGCGCGGAGACAAACAGTTCAGCTTTGTCTTTGCATTTTCGTTGGCAAAATTGAACAAAATAGACAATATTTTGATAAAATAACACAATATTAACTTATTATTTACTGAACTGTTGTATAAAATCAGTATTGCATTTGCACTCGTTATGTAGGATATGGGATGAAAACAGAATTCGTACAATATTGCACTCGTTATCGTGTGATATTGCTTAACTCATATGATCTAAATATATATATATATATATATATATATATATAGAGAGAGAGAGAGAGAGAGAGAAACATATGTACTGTGTATATGTATTTTTTTTATATTTAGACCACTTCTATTATTGATTGCTATGTGAAGAGAGTTTCAACCAATATAAAAAAAAGTGTTAATAAAAAATTGCCTACCAAAGAACAAAAACATCTATGATCAATAACTTTCAACATGGATAAAACTCTCACACCGTCATCCTTATTGTTGAGCCCTGTACACATTTAAGTCGAATGTAAGGGAAAAAGCTTTAACAAGCACTCTAAAATCAACAGAAGGACACAAAACAGATGTAAATGCACTAAAAAAAAAAAAACAGGAGCAGCACAGGAAGCTTTCTGGGTAGTTGCATCACCCAGTTTGAACCTATGAATTATGATTGTAATTCACAGAGAACTCTTGACTCTAATCCAGATGTGGATTATACAGCTGCTTGAAAATACAGGACTTAAACCCTCCTGATCATCGCATCCAATCATGGTTCTCCTGAGGTTTAAGTTATCAACACAAGGTCACTCTTGTGACCTTACAGCCATAAGGTCACTATCTAGGGCACTTATATGCTACAATGTAAATTAGAACACATGATCGTTATTTACTGATAAAACATGGGGCTTGTTCTTACTTCTCTGGTTTCAGATCACGGTAGATGATGCCCAGACTATGAAGATGATCCAAAGCCAAGGCCAGCTCAGCCAAATAGAACTTCACATCTTCTTCTGTAAACATTACCTAGAGAGAAAAATATCACAAATAACTAATTTTTCATTTTGCTGTTGCTTTTACAGAAATACAAATCCTTTTAGGATTAGGGATTTGAACAAGACCAGTACATTTTGTCATGTACCTCGGCCCACACAGTTTGTACTTTGAACATAAATGATACCTCAAACCATGCGGCTTATTGAGGCGAGGTGTGTTATTACTTTTTCTTAGAAATCAGACTTTTGACTTTCGCATGGTGAAAAAATCCCACAGACTGCAGACTTGTGGTTGGGCTTTTTTTGAATTTTTTAAACCCCTAGCAACCCCATAGAAACTCCATGCAACCATCCACAACACCACTTATAATGTAAAAATTTAGTTTTTTAATTAGCTGATGCTTTTACCCTAATCTTAAAGTAAAGATTACTACAAAGACAACCTTCTTGGGCTTTACCTGTAGATAAATGTCTTTCTCAAACACTTGGTTTCACCTCAAAGTGAAATGATGATGTCATACGATATTACTTTGAAAAATATTGCTGATCATTTCCTAAAATAGTATTATCAATTGACTGTGTTCTGAGTTATAACTTAATGACTATCAGCAAGACTCAACCTGCAGTTTGTAAAATGGGAAATACATTTATGGTAATATACTTAGAATGCACAATAGAAGCTAGTAGTAAATAACCCAGCATATTCATTTAATGTAGGATCTGAGCAGTGACGCATCTTCAATAAAACTGCAGGAACACAGAGTGTACTGTATATATGGGAGACCAAAAACTGCTCTTTTCACAGCTAATTTTAATCGTTGGGAGATTAATTTAGACTGCGTAGAGAGCATCAGGGGATCGACAGTGCCATATTGGGGAGAGTAGATTGGCGTAACAAGTTCCAGCCAGGAGAGCAGCAGCTGTTGCAACCAGATGAGAGATTTGAGCACCATCGGTAATTAATTTACGTCTCACTTCTTAAGCATGGTTCTGCTCGGAGAATCACGATTAAATCAAGAACACAAATCTCTAGGTGAAAGTGCTCCAGTTTCTTTAAATTACTTTACAGAAAGGCTGATTAGAGGTAAATGTGCTCTTACAGTGTAATGCAACTGTAGTTAGTCTATACACCTTTTTCTCCAACTAAATAGTCTAGAGTGAGATGAGAATGAATTTTAACAGACCCGACTATTTGTGGGTCTGTATTGTTGGTTAACAAAGACCTAGAAACGGAGATTGTTAACACAGTCTTTATTGAATAAACTGGCAATGAACAGAAAATGCAGATAACGGGTAACTGAGCCCATGCCTGGTTTCAGAATTAAATTGGGTGCTCTAGACTTTTGTCCCATTGCTATGGCTTCTATGCCAATCATTGCAATTATGAGAGTGAATTCCACATTTGCAGCCTGTACTTGGCCGTTAATCAGTGAAACTGTCTACACCGCACAATAAATCTTTTCACATTCTGTCTACACTTTGTTAAAATGAGAGGATTTGTGAGCTTGCATAACTCAGCACCGAAAAAAACTTCAGGACATCCAAACGAAAATGTTCACTTTGAGCACTGTTACACAGAACATGAAAGGTAATCCCCGAAAAAGCATAATAGGTGCGCTTTAAAGAACTCTTAACACAATGAAAAATTATTCTGTTCTAGGTTAGTGAGTGACTGATTCTAGATGTGATTCAGTCACCTTTTTATTTAGCACATAATTTTCACTTTCTAAAATTATAGCAGTTAATTAATAATTGAAAGAGACCTGGGGGAGAGAAGTGATTTCAACAATTCATCAGTGATTCTATATAATCTTGTTATCCTAAAGCAAAGTGGCCTATATGATGTACAATGACACAAAGAGGTCCACAAGCAATTAATAAGGATAACTATCTCTACGCAACCAGAATAAAGACTGAACAATGTGACTGATGAAGAATGACGTGTTCAATAAAGCCTAGACAGGTGGAGAAAACGGGCTATTCAGCTGAGCGAATGAGCATGGCCAATGAGTCACATTAATCAAAGTCTGAAGGAAACGTCTGCTCCAGATAAGTGTGGGGCTGTTTTCATCAGAGGCCAGATATCTCAGCTCTCTTTTACTGGGTTGAAAGCATTATGTGCTGTAGCTTAGTAGAAGATTTTAAAATATAGGTAACAACAAAAACATCACAACCTGAGTGGAAGAATCCCACAAGAATAAAGTGAAAGTTGCATGTGAAGGTGTATGGAATTTGTCCTCTGCATTTAAATTAGTTAGCGTACACTGCAAACACATTGTTAGTGAGTAGTAAACACACACACACTGCAAACACATTGTTAGTGAGTAGTAAGCACACACACACTGCAAACTGGACACACACTTGGTAAAGTGGGCAGCCAATTTGGTTGTGGCGTCTGGGGAATGCTCAAGGGCATTTCCTTCCGGTATTGAAAATCGAACCAGCAACCTTTGGTTATTAGTCTAACTCTTTAACCATTTGGCTACGACTGCCTTGAAAGCCCAGACTGAGATCATGGAATGCAAACATGATCTAAACTAAATCCATAATGCTACAGAACACAGTAGAATTGCCATTAAGAACTGACTGATCAATTGACGTGAAGCATTTTCTAAGCAAAACTTGATAGATATTATTATTAATCAGATTTTTACTTATTCTGAAGAAAATATGAGCTTGTGCCATAATACACTGAAAACTTTACAATCATTTCACTTTATATTTCAGTGTTCTGGGTAACTGTGAGGGTGTCGCTAGAGTATGTGGTGCTCTGGGTCGTTTCTATAGCATTGACATGGTTGCTAGGGTGTTTTTGGTGGCTGCAGAATGAAATCAAAAGAGCCCAGTCTCTTTTCTATCCACCAGTCAAATATCACAAATCTGATTGCTCAGTAAAGAAGTTGCTCAATAAGTCGCATGATTTGATGTATCATTCATGCTTATTAGGCTTATGGATTTTGATCAAACTGTAAGTATGAGCAACAGTAATAATGGTGCTTAAGGTAACAACACTGAATTTCCATAAAAGGTACATCAAAATAAAGCACATGCACTTAATGTGAGGCATCTGTTGAGCTTTTTAGAATAAAACAGCTGTCTTGTCAAAGATAATGCGAATACAGAATTTCTTCTTGCTTTCTATGCTTTGAAACTTCAAACACAGTACATGTTTGTAGAATAGGCAGATTTAGAATTTCATAAGGAGTAGGGGAAAAAGGAATATAGCCTAGATCAGTATAGCAACAAGAAATGATGTCACATCTTAAAAGTCCAATTTTATGCTTTTAAAGAAACCTTGCCATCTCTCACCCGATCACCACAGCAACAAAGTTATTCTTGGTGGTATGCTGCGTGTACTTTTTATAGATTTGAACCACTCACTTATCAGTTATAAAACTCAGAGTTTCTTATTATGTGTGAAACTCATTTTATTTCAAAATAATGTAAGAAAAGTCATTCTTACTATGCTGTACATTTCCATCACCCTATGTCTTAATATATTGGATATAATATAAACATTTTTTTTTTAAAATATGGAAATCACATTAGTTATTTTTCTTTTATCACAACATCATAAAAATGTTAACAAAGGGGTCAATTTTTCTACAATAAGCACATCAGAGGGAAAGGTACTGGATAACAGGAAAGATCCAGAAGAGCTCAATAACAGCATTATTCTGTACTATCGTAGCTACTATAAAGAATGACCTTGGTTTCAGTGGCTGAGAATATCCTCCGCACACAGGGGAATATCTATTACAACCTCTACATAGCCGCCAGACACAAACTGTGCTAATCAATATAAAACACATTATTTGCCCTTAATCCTTACCAACACCGAGACAGCAGTGTATTATCCACTGACTTTCCACTGATCACCTCAGATGTTATAATGTGTGATACAGAAATTACAGGCTTTGGCAAACGTTGCAATCAATAGATCAATAATGAAAATGTGCAAAGGGAACAAATCCTTGAGGGAAGCTTTTATTGAATGTGTGAGATTAGAAAGTGGTGTGATCAAGAAAATCTCCATTAAGGAGAATTAAAGTATAGTATGTGTTAAGAGGGACCAATTACATCATCCATCAGAGAATAGATGCCAGACATGTCTTTTATGATCATTTGTCCTGAAGACTGCAATTGTACAATGAGTGGACACTATAGTGGACAATAGTGACTATAATGGTTTTATCCGTTTCACTCGTTTACTCACTCTCATGTTGTCCCAAACCCATATGACTCCCCTAGAACACAAAAGGAGAAATCTCCTTTTAGGTGTTGTTTTACATAATCTGAATGAGAATGCTGACCATAAAACTGACCATAAAATGATCATAAAAGAAGTCCAGTCAACTTGTGTGCTCTGAAATCTTCTTTGCATTTTCACACATTCAAACTTAGCATGTTGCATGAGGTTTAGAGAAACATGAGAACATTGTTAGTTTTGGAGCATGACAGTGTCTTTCCCCATTCACTTTGTATGGAAAAGAGCAGCAATAACATCTCCTTCTGTATTCCACTGAGAAAAGAGAGTATTTCGGGTTTGGAACAACATCATTTTTGAATGAATTATTCCTATTTGAAACATTTACAACTATACAAGCACACCATTCCTGCCTGTTCAGTAACAGTATATTTAGTTGAATAAAAACTGACCTCTTTGGAGAGACGCGTGAAAAGATCTCCCCCTCTGAGAAAGTCCAATATAAGATACAACTTTCCTTCTGTCTGAAATGCTGTGGGGGGGAAAGGGAACAAAGGTGACATTTAAGCAGTATTTTACACCTGTTAGAAGCAAAAGTAAAGAAAAAAAAACTGCTTTTGGAGAAGAAAAGTAACTAGTTTAAAATGCTACAGTAAAGCAATCTATTTTTAAATAAATAATGATTAGATGATATAATTTTTATAATCGGACACTATCAAACTTGACTACTAATGAATACATGATAGCTCATTACTGTGAAGCCTACCACATTATGAAAAAAGCTCGATCAACTGTCATACCACTGAAGAATGTAGTTAACTTAGTATCATTGTTAGATGTGGTTAGTCACTCCACAAAACTGCCTGATTGCCATTGAAATAGAGCATAGGGGGTTCAGAGATTGATGTTGTTGGGTAAATGTCCGTGCTCAGTTATTTACAATCTCCTCCTGAGAGACAAACTCACCATAGTGGAGTTTGACAATGAAGGGATGATTCACTTCTGCGAGGATGTCTCGTTCCATTTTCGATCTCACTCGGTCCCGCACTTAAAATACATAGAGATAAAACATAGAGACACAAAGACATGTGAAACTCATTAATTCTCACTCATTAACTTGGCTTTGTGCACACATTGTGAACAGATTATGGGATGATTTGTATGTCGATTTATGTTCACATTGATATTTCTTTTTTTTGTGAATATAATTTATTTAGGACATAACCCAGTCTGGCTTAACCAAGTATTGGCAATGGGTTAACAAGTTTATATGACCATGAATAACTCAATCAAATTGGTCACAACTCATTCCTTTAGATTTTTGTGGAAAAACTTATAAATAATAAATAATAAATAGTAATAATTAATTAGACTAATAATGATTAGTCTCCTTTTTGCTAGTTTTGTGCTTGACATTTCACATTTGCAATCTTTTATCTCCTAATTACTTAGTTTGGATATGCAGATGCTTATATGAATGTTTTATTGGTTATTAAACATGACAAATTCTTAATTAAGAAGAAAGACCTAAGTGAATTTACTAGATCCACTATATGGACAAAAGTATTGGGACACCTGACCATTACACCAGCAGGGACTGTAGTTACATGTTACATCACATTCTAAATAAATAGACATTAATATGGAGGTGCCCCCCCATGGCCATGTAAACCCATTCCAAGAAGCTCAGCCGCACAGTTTTTGTGGTGATATTAATGCCAGTGGAAGTTTGGCTTCAGCTTTGGAATCAACAGTGTGTTGACGCCTTTATGCACCATGCGCCTCAGCACTCAGTGCCCCCGCTCTGTGGCTTTACATGGTCTTCCGCTTTGTGCTAGAGTTGCTTCTGATCCTAAACGCTTTCACTTTCCAGTAATACCACTTACAGTTGACTGTGGAATATCTAGCAAGGATGAAATATCACAAACTGACTTATTGCAAAGGTGGCATCCTATGACATAACCAAACTAGAATTCACTGAGCTCTTCAGAATGATCTATTTTTTTCACAAATGTTTCTAAATGCAGAGTGCATGGCCTGTGGCATTGGGTTGGATTGAAACACCTAAATGTGTCTCAATACTTTCATCCATATAGTGTATGTAACAGATAAAACCCGAAGCAGCAAGAGTGGTTTTCAATGAGCCGAAGAGAACGCACGTCACACCTCTCTTCATCAGTTTTCACTGGTTGCCAATAGCCGCTCACATCAAATTCAATGCACTTATGTTTGCCTACAGAACAACCACTGGCTCTGCACCACTACACCTAAACTCATTACTTTAGACTTAAGTGTCCTCCAGAAGCTTGCGTTCTAAAAGTGAATGGCGCCTTGTGGTGCCACCCCAAAGAGTCACAAAATCACTTTCGTGGACCTTTACCTAGACTGTTCCCTGCTGGTGGAATGACCTGCCTAGCGCAACCCGAGCAAGAAATGGCTGAAGGCTGTCAGTACTTGACCGTTAATACAAACACTTACTACTCTATTATGTTTCTATTTCCTTTTTTATTATTTTTATTTTTCTTGCTCTGTACTGTGCTAGACTGACTGGGACTTGTTTCTTAAACACGTCTGGTTTTCACACATCAGGTTTCTTAAACATGTCTATTACTGTTTTGCCAAACAGGCTGTCTGACTCCAGACTTATGCCATTGGTTGCGCCAAACAAATAGCTTTGTTAGCTTTATAAAGTCATTGTTTACATTTAAGAGTTAGTTCATCCAAAAATGAAAATTTTGTCATCAATTACTCACCCTCATGTCGTTCTACCCCCGTTAGACCTTCATTCATCTTCAGAACACAAATGTAGATATTTTTCATAAAATACGATGCCTCAGTGAGGCCTCTATTGCCAGCAAGACAATTAACACTTTCAGATGTCGAGAAGGGTACTAAAACATATTTAAAACTGTTCATGAGAGTACAGTGGTTCAACCTTAATATTATAAAGCAATGAGAATACTTTTCTCATTGCGCCAAAAAAACAAAAGAATGACTTTTCAAATATATAGTGATGGCCAGTTTTAAAACACTGCTTTGAAGCTTTATGAATCTTTTGGTTCGAATCGCGTATCAAACTGCCAAAGTCACGTGAACTATTGAAATTTCAAAACACTTATGACGTAACGAAGCCTCGTTTCCTGAAATCACGTGACTTTGGCACTCTGAATCACTGATTTGAAACAAAAGATTCGTAAAGCTTCGAAGCAGTGATCGGCCATAACTAGATATTGTGGAAAAGTTGTTATTTTGGGGGGCTTTTGCCGCATAAAAGTATTCTTGTCGCTCGTCGTACTCGCATGAACTGTTTTAAATATGTTTTAGTGCCTCTCTGGGCATCTAAAAGTGTTAATTGTCTTGTTGGCAATGGACGCCTTACTGAGCCATCAGATTTCATCAAAAATATCTTAATTTGTGTTCCAAAGATGAATGTCTTACGGGTGTTTAACGACATGAATTTTCATTTTTGGGTGAACTAACCCTTTAACTCATACAGTAGTTGCCTAAAAATGCATCTAAAAATGTACATTCTTCAACTTTAAGTCTGCAGGACTTAACTACAAATTTCTCACAAATCTGAAAACAAAAGCAGCATGATGGATGTTGCATTCGTAACGGATGCTTTACACTGAATGATTTGTCTTACGTAACAGCTGCAGCATAGCTGTGGTCTGACAGTGAGGTGCCACAGTCACTAATACTGTTATTTTCATTCACAAGTACATGAAGAACTTGCACAACATCATCCGCCGAGAGCAAAGACTTTGGTATGTAACCATGGTTACAATGAGTGAATAAGTTATGTGGGTTGTGAACAGGTTGTGAAATAGATTACCACTCCAAACTGAGCAGGAATCACTACAATAACTACTGTTTCACTTAAATTTGTGTTTGTAAAAACAAAGGGATGAATCACAAAAAGGATGAGGAAAGTCAGTTAGCTGCTTAAGTCTTCAGGTTTATCTGCTTTGTAAGATAGATTCATTCATTTTTTTTCTTCAAAGGAAGCTGCTATGGATCTTAAGTATGTCCAAATGAAAAATTCTCACTCTAAAAAATTACCTGATTGTCTAAGAGGGACCTTATTCCCATGTTAAACAATTTGATGATTCAGATACCCCTTTAAAAATCAACCAGAGAGCACTTCAGGTCTCCTAGCAGCTTAGCTGTGACTCACAGGTTAGATTTCATGCTGAGCTAAAATAATAACTGCAGGTTTTACATCAGTACATGCAAGGGAGCGAATGATCAATGTAAGGCACACAAATTATTGAGTAGAAATCATAATTCAGATCACAATTTATGGGCTGAAGTGTCAATTTTACCTTTCAGTGTTGCCTTTTTTAAGACCTTCATGGCATAGAGTTGTCCTTTATCTGAACCTTTGATTTTTCTCACCAAGAATACCTGTAAATGAAAAGTAAGGTCAAAACCCCACAGTATTCACTTCTTAGTGGATGTCCAGGGGCTGTAAGGCTCCAAAAAGAGGGGGTAAACACCATAAAAGGTTCACATGTCCATATGACAGTACATCTGAAGTCATCTTCAGCCATGCGACAGCTTTGTGTGAAGACTGACAGACAAAAATTTCTTGGAAATTCCTGTTGTTCTAAAACCTGCGGAGCTACTTACAGTATATAGCCAGCATTTAAAGAGTAAAATTTTAACAGTTTTCTTCACACAAAGGTATCATATGTCTTCTGAAGACTTACACCGTATCCTAACCAGACGTGATGCGATAAGATTCCAGCGATAAGCAGTTTGCCTGTCCACACCAGATGCGACACGACTATGAGACACGACAAAATCAATCAAAAATCACAGGTAATCAGAAGAGTGTTTGGACGGAGTCTCTCACTGCACTCGCAACGAAATGAATAAGTACATAATCAAATTCATACATATTACACCATTTTAAAATGATTAAAAACATACTGGGTGACTGTTATGATCTATATCTTACAGTCATAGAATATATTGTTTGTTCACATTGAGTTTCAATATTTTTGTTCTGAGGTGAATTCTCAATTGTTGTTTTCAGTATTGCTATAAAGATCATGCAAAATGGTATTCAAACTCACATTAAACAATAAGTAAACATAAGCACATAATCAGTACCTGAGATTATCGTGTCATACTTTCTATGTTGTTCCAGCTGCAACGTTGCAGAAATAGAAACCGTTTCTAAAACAGAATCGTTGCGTATCGCCATGGAGGCTGGTTAGGAAATGTGTCGTATGATACTTTTTTTTGTCATTTTTGCAATTTTGAACATGCCTGACATATTTTATGTTTCATAGAAGAAGAAAAAAACAGGTTTGGCATTAAATGGGATGAATAATGACAGGCTTTGTCCCAAAAACAATTGAATTAAAGCAACATCCTAACTGAAATGGAACACGAGTGAGCAATTTGAAACATTCTAGATAGGAAACAAATAGTACAGAAGACTCAACTCACAATTGATTTCAATGGAATTTGGCATTAGCATTTTTCTAAGCTAACAACAATGCATTACTGTACTAAGCAAATATATAGCACATAAATAATGGGTAAAAAAAAGTATATTAAACTTTTCAATATTGAATGAATTATAAATATATTCATAATCAACATTTCTCATGTTGTCCACCATCTTAGATTTTTTTTTTAAGATCATCACATTGCATTCTGTGATTGCCTTTTCTGCTAGAAAATACATGCGATGCTGCCTTAAATTTTCTCCAAAGGTATCTATGATTATGCGGCCTACCTTATTGGACGGCCTTTGTGTTGAGAGTGTGATTATGATGTCTTTTTAATGCTGCCTACATGAAGCTTAGATTTTAGAACAGGCAGGACAGAAGATAATCATTTAAAACTATGCAATGTAAATCCTACAACAACTGATCCACTCTGTCTAAAAATGTTCCCCTCAGTTCAACTGAAGGGTTTATAAGGACACAGAAAAGGGTTTTACATCCTTTACCCCAAACCTCAATACCATTTGCATTAACAAAATTACATCCAAACAAATGGAACATCTGATCTTAGTTATCGATGGCAGTCTGCATAACAGTAGCACAGATGTAACGTTTTCAAAGCTCACCTTTCCATAGGAGCCCTGGCCCAACACCTTGAGCAGCTCGAACTGTGACGGGTCTGCTTTCTCAAAGCCCTCTTTCACATGATTGCTGATATCAAACTCCTTTAAGATGCTGTCATCCTGCAAAGGCAACAGATGGTACAGCTCAGTGAGAAATAAACAAATGCTTTTGCCATAAAGCTGTGTGTTTAAGCATATTTGGCAATATGGATGCCAGCTGGGATTATGAATAACAGTAGTAGACAGGTCACGAATAAGAGTTCAGATGGTGTGATCATAAATGCATCTCATTGCCATATTCATTTAATAGTGTTTTCTCACAAAGCAAATGACAAATATTAAAGTGTGCAATATACAAATAACAATACGAATCACAGTTGGACCTTCTTTGAAATTACTGAGAGCAAAAAGCAAGTCCATATGAAATGCAGAAAGCGCCACAGATTTCAGTAGGATTAGAAAACCTGTCATTTACAAACATCTACACATTGACTGTTTGTTTATCAAGTATTTTTTGCTAATTTGTTAATCTACCAACAGTAGTAGAGTATGGCGGCATACACTGTCAATGAGAATTCAAACTGCAGTCGGGTAGAAGTTGTTCTTCAGTTTGCTAGTCTTAGATTTGATGACATGTTATCACTTTACTGAAGGCCAAAAAAGCAGTTTATGGCCAGGACGATTAGGATCTTGAATAATGGCTTTTCTTTTAGCTGTAGATGATGTGGATCTTGTCTTCTGCAGATGATTGATCTTATCTCCTAGGCGCTTGACACCAAGGAAGAAAAGATATGTCGCTACTTCCATTTCATCTGCACTTTCATATAATGTATTCAGTAGATTTTTCCTCCAACTCGGTATAGAAAATGTAGCAAAATTTGCTGATTTTTTTCTGGGCCACGTGAGAAGTTATGAAATGGCAGAAAGCTTAATAGCAATAGGGATATTCTGTTCATCAAAAAAAAAAAAACTTCAGAAACATTATATAAATGATATAATCATTAAAAAAGCATACACTTGGACATACACATAGACTCTTAAAGAAACAAAGCAGTGTTAAATATCATGTTCAAATAGCAGGCTGTCATTTATCCAAAGTAATTTTCAATGTAATTAGAATAAAGCAATCTGAGGTTTGATACACACACACACACACACACACACACACACACACAGGTTTGTTTTGCTATCTTAGTGAGGACATTGCATGGACTTCCACTGATTTTATATCAGGTCAATGATTTTCTATCACCTAACCCAACCTCTACTCCTAAACTTAACCATCACAGAAACTTAAGACCATCACTGGAATTTATAAGCTTTTTAAACTAGTGAGGACCAGTCAATGTCCTTACTGGGGTTGTGAAAGTATTTCACAATATAAGTGAGGACATTTGGTCCTCACAGGTATAGTCATCACAGAACATTTTCTGCATTTTTACATTTTTCAAAAAACATCACGTAGATTGATTTATATTCTGTCTTCCTCACTGAGGACCAAAAAATGTCCCATAACATAGGGTTTACCAGGACCACATACACACACACACACACATATTGGTGTTTTGTGTTTGAGTGTATGGCATGTTCTACATATTAGTATATAAATTAGCTTGTGGAAAAGCTGCATATGATGATTCATCATGTGGATTTCTCATTACCACCTGTGTTTTTTGATGTTGTCAAAGTATATTATAAAGTTAAAAAAGATGTTAGTAATTTGTTATATGAGCATTATTTCAGTTAATGGAATATGTCTTTTTTTATTGTAAATTTAAAGCTCATTAGTGCAAACTAATCTCGAAACAGTGATCAGGTGCATAACTGCTTCTAAGTGACAGAAGTGACATTTCATTCTGAATTTTTAAAGGAAAAGGTGCTTTTGAAAATTGTCACATTTTGTCTATTCAATTTTCACCACTTTATAGGCCCATTTTATTGAAAACATTTTTGGAAATTACAGAAATCTCCAAGGAGAAATAACCATGGAGGCCAGGGCTTAGTAAAGGGTCAGTTGTGTTCCAGATGCAGTCATCTTGCAGTAATAGCCTACTCTCTTTTTCTCTCTGCCTTTGCCAGGTACCCCGGCAGAGAGGGTGGGCACCGGCAGAGGGGACAGTCTGGTCTGCCACACTGCAGACATGTGCCTGTAAACTCAAGTGCTGACTACAGCACAATAACGCACCCCGCACTGAGACTGAGACTGACACAGCTCAGAGACCTTAAACCGGCTTATGTCAAGCCATGGAAAAAATAAATAAATGTGCAGCTGAATTACATAACCAAAGTCCAGCCCAGGCCACTCCCGTGACATGATGATGACTACACTGAGGATATACAATCTTCAACCTCAGCACAGGGGCCTGATTACCAATTCTGACAGCTCATGTTGAGCTATGCACATAAAAGCCAAGTCAAGCCAAAGAGCCATACAACACCTAAATAACATCGTCTTCAAGATATAACAAACAATTATAAACTGTGATAATTCACCTTCAGATCATGGGGATGGTGCTTCAGTCTCTAATAGAGGAGAGACTGGGGCTAGTTGTCACATATAAGATTTGATAGTTGTGAATTCTATTCTTTAAACCGAAACTCCAATATCATCTTACTTTGTTAATAGCTCTTGCTAACAAAAATAAAACAACATTCAGAACAGACTCAACATTAATGATGTAGTATAATTAAGGTACATTTTAACTGAAAGGTTGTTCCTATATCAATTTTATATATAAAATAAACCCACCTTAAGAAATGTTCACTGAAGTAAAAAGTGTGACAACTTGCCCTGGTCTCCACTTTATATAATGAAATGACTTATATTCTGAATTCAATTTAAGTGCAAGGAAATGATCTACAAAGAAAACCTTCAACAGACTAAACAGGTTTTTCAATTTAGTTTTCAATTTAGGATTCGCGCTCAGTGGTTCCATTTTCAGACTCATCTCACAAAAGAATTGTCTTTTGATTGTGTGAAAGCAATCATACGAAAACAGATACACAATTCATTTTATTTTGCTCACCTAACCGAGGTTTAATGCAAACCCTTGGGGTGAATTTTATGTCATTACAAGCGCACTCCTATGTGAAGTCTGTTCCAAATTGAAGGAACCATTATGCAGCCTTCTAAGATAACTGATTTTGGCTTTACAGCATCCAAAACATATAGTATTTAATTTGATTATATATGTACTTCATTCAATAGCATACCAAAAAGTATTGATAAGAAACTGTTCAATCTAACTGATGATGATTTCACGCAATATTTATGTGTCATCTGTTTATTCTTTTTTTCAATAAAATCTTTCATTATCCAAAGAAAAAAGTAAATCCTGTTAGTATCTAACGTTTAATTTTATGTCACTTCCAAAGTTTTTCTAGTTGTCTTTACAGTCTTTAATGATTTATCTAAAAAGTTAACATGCAGGAGATAGTAGGAGAATAATATAAACACATTAACAAAAACAATATGGGATAAAGAAACTGAGGAAACTAAGGGTATATAAACAGGGAGATAATGATAAATAGAACAGAAAGAGGTGTGTAAAATCTAATTAACAAAGGGAAACTAACTATTCCCTATTCCCACCCCCATGAAAATGGGAAATGTTCAAACGGAGAGAAAAAGGAACTAAAACAGGACTTAGCAGACCGTAACTGTTGCACTTATTAGGTTCCATTTCATTTTTGAGATTCTGCCTTAAAAGCCAAGAAAACTTCTGGTATTATTTTCTGCTTAAATACACTTCCTTTACATATAAATAAGGCTTATTTTTTAGAAGACTTGATGAAAAATTATATGAATAAATCACACATAAATACTCAGTGGGACCATATGAAATATCTGAGTAGACTGTAGATCAGAACCCTGTCTAGACACATCACTGGATATCAACACCATGATAAAAGTGAGCTGGTGTGACCTGCATTTCAAAACTGATGCATTGCTTGATCAAATGAATGGAAATTTTCATTTTGGTAACACTTTACTTATTTCACAGGTTCCTTGTATTGTTTGTGTTACCCATGTGTTTGTTTTGTGAATTTAGGGAGCCGTTTTCAACTAAAATGGAAAACTTCATGTGTCTTAGTTGTTCATTTACATGACCATGACGTTTTCGGGGCCTGAAAATGGAAACTTTTGAATAAAGGTGCAAACGATACCATTACTGTGTCCGTGTAAACTACAAAAACACAAATTTATGAAAGCAGTGCCATCATGCGCATACATATTACATGTTCAGTCTGTAGGGTAGTGTTTCTTTACAAAACAGACATCACAGCCAACTACTTGCCTGGCAGCATAATACAGAGTTTTTAGTCGTTTTGACATTATGTTGTCATCTGTATGCAAAAAAAAGCAAAGGAAAATTTTTACCGTTTTTATTACATAGTTGTTTAAACGTACCCTTAATGAATAAAAGGTTGTGTAATGTAACTCTAGCTGGTGCAGTCTGATAGGCCCTTAAGTCAATCTGCTTGAAATCGCATCATTCTCTATAGGGCAAAGCTGATTGGTTCCGGTTCTATCAGTAGCCAATAAGCTTGCATGCTCAACCTTCAAGTACTTGGTCAGCATTTGCTTTAGCAGTTGCAGAGTGCTTTCAGAAACCCCTCACCTTCCTCAGCTCCACCTGTATGGATCTGCAACAGGGAATTCATATATGACAACAGCACATCTTACTTGGCCGTTCTTGCTCTGCAGCAGCAGCAGCAATAACCAAAAGCAGCAGAAAAAACAGCAGCAGCAGCAGCGTACCAGATCTATTCTGCCAATATCAAACATATCAACATTGCCATATTCTTTACCATGCCAAACACTCTGAGAGTTATCATGACAAAAACAAGTTGTTCTTTAGCTCTCCTGCAATGATGGTGTCAAAAATCAATTAACATCTTCCTGCAGAACACTGCAGCATAACTACTGTGATGGTACTGTAATCTAAAGATGGATCTTGAAACATGACACACTAGTATAGTAATATCCGATATACTCTACACCAGCTTACACAATACACCAGCTTCTGTCTATGCGTGAGAGCTCACGATCTGCCACAAACAGCATGTAATATTAATTTATTGTGTTTGAATGGAGAGATCAGCATCACAAACAATAGGGCATTGCTATAACAAGCTATAACTCTAATTGCTTTATGCTCACCATAAGTCAAATTGTATCAGTTTAAATTACAAAATTCCAGTCCTTTTAATTTGAAAAATGAAGCAATAAGTCATTATGTGCGTCACAATGATTTCTCCACAGGTAGAGGGAGCCGTCACTGTGGTAAAATCTTTTTAACGCATAGCCTAGAATCCCTCCATGAGGGAACTGATATTAAACAATAGTTTATAAATATGAAGCTGAAATCATGGCAAAAAATTTTCATGCACAGGGTGAGATTTTTTCTTATTTTACATTAACATGAAGCTGCAGTTTTAAAACACATGAATGACACTTACATAAAAAAACAGTGAAATCCTTTTTTTTTTACCCTTTTAAATCTTAAACTTACACATATAAATCTTTGTGGCATCATTTTAACTCTATACTGTATATAAACCTTTAAGTCTTTAAGACCTGCTGTGAGCTATGAGGTTGTTAATCGATGGTATATGCATTTGCATATTACCCATGATTCTGCAGATAAATCTCCACCAATCACAGAAATGCAAGTAATAAATCATGCCAAAAGAACACTTTAATGCCCACTCACTCCTATGAAGCACCAGGAATGACGTAAGAGTCAGTATCCCTCTTAAAATACTTTGTACAATATGCATATTTTTCAATAAACGTAAAATAGCTTCTACATATACAATCAACCTCTTTAAATCAATCAATAAAAATATTTCTCCATCCTTTTTAATTCAATTATGAAAATGTATGTCTGTTGTGTAGAAAGGTAATAGCACACCTCAACAAGCTGCATGATTAGAGATATAATTAATGTCTGTACAGCATGTTGTGGAATGAGGTTAACAGTAAATTTTAATATTTGGGGTTAAAGATCAAATGTTGAGGTCAAACACCACTAATAATCGCATTTATCAACTGCTTTATCGAATCAGAATTTACAGTCCTAAAAATCTGTTTTATAAGATATATTTTCACATAGTCCTGGATATCTTTTACACATTTCTAAACATTTCTACAGTGCTCTCAAAACAATTAGGATTGCTATACAAACACTCTTATTTTAGTGAATGAAGTAGACGCTGCATTGTTTTCAGTCAACACATTTGTTACTGTAAAATCTCTCTCTCTTTCAGGCAGGTTAGAGCTTTTATTATTACACACACTCCTAAGTGCTATTATTTCACATTATATGCTCAAAATTCCCAGTAGTTCTTGGCATGTACAGATTTAAGAAGATAAATTTTGGTGCACTGAAGTAACTCCATTTGTTTGAAGACAAGCCCATGTGTCATAATATAATCTATAGTTGAAAATCTTGCACGTGACAACCTGGACAGTGTTACATAACCTGATATGGATATAGATTTGTTAGATCCGTGCATAGAACTAAATGCCAGGACTTTATCTTAGATTTGACTCCAGCTCTTGCATAAGTAGATTAGCCATATGATGAATAGTTTATAAACTCAACATCAAATTATCTTTCTTTTTTTTTTAATCTAAATTTTTGAAGAACGTGTACATAACCCTGAAAATAGAATGGTGAGAGCAGAAATACATGGCTGTACTTTAAAAATGGAATTTCTATAAGGAGTCATATGATATGGCAATGGCTATCATGAACACAAATTAGGAAAATACGTTTATGTAATGTTAATATTCATGTATAGTACAACAACA
Organism: Zacco platypus; assembly: GCA_038088235.1. Classification (NCBI taxonomy): domain Eukaryota; kingdom Metazoa; phylum Chordata; class Actinopteri; order Cypriniformes; family Xenocyprididae; genus Zacco; species Zacco platypus. The sequence goes on along the minus strand of CM076078.1, from coordinate 26,837,417 downwards.
AAGACAGAAATATCAAAACTGTCCTTTGTAAAAGACGCATCTGCGACCTTTACATATCTCATTCTCTGTTCATGTCTTTTATTCATGTCTGTATTTCTTCAGTATTGTAAACACAGATAACAGAACAATGTTTTTTTGTTATGCTACCTATGGGAATTGTTAGGAAATTTCCATAGCAACTCAATTAACAATTCAGACATTCATCAGACATCCTTTCTGAAAATGTTACTTATAGATCAGTCAACTAATTCAAAGTGAAGTCATATGTGTTTTATGTGCAATGTGGTTCTACCACACTTACATTTACTTATGTTTGCATAGACACTAAAACGTAGAATATTGATGTATTTACAGCCAGTGTTGGGGTAACGCCTTTACAAGTAAAGCGATTTATGTAATCAGATTTTTTTTTTCAGAGTAACTAGTAAAGTAGCAAATTACTTTTAAATTTACAACAAAATATCTGAGTTACTTTTTCAAATAATCAATGCAAGTGGTATGTGGAGGAGTTTCTGGACTTATCAGTTAACCTGGAGTAGACAAATGCTGAAAGCGTGTTTTTGAGAGGGGCTGGATGATGAGTTGTATGTATTTCTATCGCTCAGAAAGGACAGTACAACCTTTGTCCAGTATATAAACTATGTTCCATTGTGTAACCATTGTATGAGAACTGAACTGAGCTGGACGATGACATCACTGTTTTCTCCAGAGCTGCTATATAGATAAATAAACTAAATTAATAACTAATGATTTTTTTGCAATGGAAATTAATCAACACTGAACTTACTTAGCTGGATAATGGGACTATTTCTTCTAGAGCTGCTGTACAGCCAAAACAAACTTTGTTGCATTATTTTCCTGTTATGTCTGTACAGCTGCATTGAAACAATCTGTAGTGTAAAAAGTGCTATAAAAAATAAAAGTGATTGACTTCTCTGGGTGAGTGGTTCTACTTTCATCATGGAGGAGATGAAAGGTAAAGGACTACTTCATGGACTATACAGCTCTATCCCAATCCGATATCTACTACAGCCCACCCAAAAAACAGCATCCAAGCCCTCCACTGACTTAAAGCCAATTCCAGCATTGGACCCTGAGCCAATGCTTGCCACAAAAACAGAGCCAATGTCCACCATGGAGCCTGAAGCCATGTCCGTTCCAGTGGGGTTATTAGTAGAGCTGAGTGATGAAGATTGGCTTATTGACTGGGATCCCTCATCCCTCATCCCCGCCCACGACCCTCTTCTTCCTCTGGTGTTCCCGTCCAGCTGGATGGATGTCCCTGTCTCGTCTGAAATCCTCCCTCCTCCCTTCAGTGAATGTGATTTCACCAAGTACAACATGTTCCTGGATCAACATCTTTGTTGATCCTGGAACAACATTCCAATCAACCACTCAGATTTGAGGGACAGGTTTACAGCTTATGTCAAGTTTAGGCTTACAACTAGGGTTAGGTGCTTCTACATCAGTGTTATTCATCTATTATTCCTCTCTGATTTTAGGGATAACCTATGGGTAAGGTTAGGTCAAGGGTAGGGATATGGTTAGAAATAAATTTTCAGACACTAATGTTGTTGAAGAATCAACAAAATATGTTGATCCAAGAACATGTCTTACTTGGCAAAACCACGATGGCAAAAAAGTTCACTGGTCCCATCCAACCTCCAGCATGTTTTGTAGCCACTGGTTCCACTCAGCACCAAGTTTCCACCTGATAGTCTTGAACAGCCTAAAGTCTTAGTTGCTGTGCCCCCCTTTCGCCTTGGCCAATCTCATCCAATCCCTTGACTGCTTGGATCAGCCTTGGGCTTCTCGGTCTTCAGCTTCGCCTCGGTGTGTGGATTCCCTGACTCTGCCTCAGGCCTCTGAGCCCATTACTCCACCTCGGCCTGTTGACCAATCAGCTCCGCCTGGGCTCCTCACTCCCTTGGCAAGGCACTCTCACTCCACCAGAGCCCCAGTGGTTTTGTCCACGACCAGCTCCCCCATGGACTGTTCCGTCTCAGATCTCGCCATGTTTTTGGTTTCTATTTCATTTTGATAGACTCTTAGTTATTATTATTTCCTTTGTTTCCCTTCAGTTGTCATTGTTTCTAGCTTGTGTTCATTTGTTGATCATAAAATTATAAATACATTTTTGTAGAATATAAGTAAGTCTTTATGACCATTTAAATGACTATTTTCCTAGCATTAGTGCTGCTCATTTGCAGGGTCTGCTTCATCGGAATTATGTGCACACACACACACTGGATTTGGCACAGGTTTTAAGCCGGATGCCCTTCCTGACACAACCCAGCACTGAGCACTGAGAGTGCTGGGACACACTCACACACACTCCTATGGCCAATTTGGCATGCCCAATGCACCTAACCTGCATGTCTTTTTTGGACTGTTTGGGGGAAACTGAAACACCCAGAGGAAACCCACACCGAAACGGGAGAACATGCAAACTTCAAACAGAAAGGTGTCCTGGCTCAGCTGGGGCTCAAACCATCAGTGAAGCCAGGCCTTTTTGCTGTAAGGCGACAGTAGTAGCAACCGTGCAGCCAACTATTTAAATGACTACATCTCAAAAATGATTAAAAAAGTATACTTAAAAAGTAGAACGTGGAAACTTAATTCTTTAATTTAGTGCATAAAACTTAAATGGGTTTCTGGGATCAAGCAACTCAAAATGATGGAGCATTTCATAATCACAAAATAAGTACTATTTTTTATGAAAATGTTGATTTCACAATCTGCCCAAATGTATTATATTGAAAGATAATTATTATATTGTAAACGTTGTTTGACTTATACATTATGTGCTGGTATTACCTTTTATTACACTGAACTGTGATTACATTATAAGTTGCTACAGTGTGCTCATATTGTAATAAATTATACAATATCCTATTACATTATGTGACAAAATGTTATTACATTGAAAAATAGTTTGGCTATTTCATTATGAGACAATTATTACATTATATAAACATTTTATTACATTAATAATGTAATCCTTATTGCATTATGTGCACTTATTACATTATGCAGTTATTATATTATGAGTTGTACAGGGCTAGTTCTGTTGTTTTAAACTTTTTAGCTGCCATTATTTTAAATCATTCAGTCTTCAGAGATAAATGTATGACTATAGTCTTGCCTCAAACACTTAGTCAGCCTATGCTATCTGTGTATACTAATTTACTAAAATTGAAGGGTTGATATTTTAGGTGTTTTCACAGGTCTAATGGAAACCACATGAGGCACACCGGAGATTGCTTAGGATACTCTCAGGTGTCTCTTTGCATGAAACAAAAAACTAATTATCGAATAAACGCCTGTCTCCAGCAGATTAAAAATGTTCTTCACAGATTGACTGGCTGAAATGTAAAGGTGAAGACAGCAGAAATAGACAGTTTACTTGACTTCTTGTAAGTCTAGATTTATTAGCTGTATAAACATGAATACCTTACTGAGCAGCTTGAAAGTGTGATGTAAAAAAAGATAAATATTTTTTCCTTGTGTTGTTCAGCTTTACATTTAAGGTATCACCATGCACTAACAAAACATCAATGTTTCTATAAATAAAGTTAACAACAGATCTTACTTTACTCATAAATCAAAAATAGCTAAATAAAAAAAACCTTTTGAAATGTAATATATTGCCTGTATTAGAAATCACATCGGGCAGTTGTTTGCAATGACATCACAGACTGACATCATACACTGACCATTTCCTCTTGCAGTGTTCAATGTTGATTACTGATCTCACATTTAATTAAACCTGTCTTCTTATCATTTTACCTCCACATGACTGCTTTTGCCAAACCTGATGACTTCAAAGCTAAGCTTGGTGATGCTGAGGCTGTGCTAGCGCTAACTAAATTGCTCCAGCCATTTCATTTCCCGGGCTGTGTTATATGCTGACTACACTTATCACTGGTGTTAAAATAAAATCAACTCTCCAGGGCTCTGTGACCGCAGACTGTCTTTCTCTGCAGTAAAGGTTACCAGGACCTTCTTAAAACACTGAGAATGATCATCTAAACTCATAATGCTCAGAATCACTGACATTTCAAATCTACGGTTAATACATAATTTTTTAACATGATGGAAAATATCTTTTGTACAGAGTGGGACTTTATTATAGCCTGAAGATCATAACCTTTAGCAGTCAGTTGATTCTAATTTTTTTCTAACGGTGTCAGAAATTTATAGCTAGCTGTTTATTGGCCATTGAATGAAGAGAAAATCCACTGCCATGAACATTAACATGCATATAAAAATGTGGTCACATACGTGTCATGTAAATGCATAACCAGATTAAGCCAATATTCCAGTTTCTAGAAACCTGAATAAGTCAACTAAAATATACTTGTATTAATATGAATTCTGTATCATGTAAACTGCTTATCAACAATGTGTCTGGTTATTTCTGCACGTCCAAACAAATGATACATATGCAGTTGTGAAAACATCTATCAGAGAAATTTTTGAACACAATTTTGTTTTGACAAACATTAAAAGAAATGATCAATATAAAGATAGGTGAGAGTCTCATGATCCAGTTCACTGTTCTCTTTTATGCTGTTGTCAGGAAAGTTGATTTAATTACTGTGCAGAATTACTATTATAAAAATACAAAAAAAATGGAATATTATAAAATTGGAATATCCAGAACTTTGGAATATTCTGAAAGCTGTCATGCACACGTCTTTTCAGAATAAAGAGCATTCAGAATACGGATCTTGTGCAAAGTAGAAAGTGATGTGCATGTAAATGTGTGAGTTTGTAGCGTACAGTACATACAGAACTTTGTCGATCTAAAAGTGAGCAACATATGGATTTCCAATATTTCAATCCTGTTCTGGCAACTGAACATTCCATGAAATGTCATTTCAAAAGGCTGTGTTTTGTTGGGTTCAGTGGTGTACAGAGCGTTAACCTTCCACATCAAATCAAAAGAGGGCTATCCGTCCAGTGGCAGCATATAGCTGCATAAAATTGCTTTAGGGACAGAAAGCATGCTGACTCAATTTAGGCCACATCCACACAAAGCCAGAGCTTTCCCTATCCAATCTTTTTTTTTTCCTCACTGAAAAAAAAAAAAAATCCGTAAACACGGCATTGTCTCAAGAAATATCTGTGTACACATGAAACCACTGAAACCGACTCATAACAATGTAGTATACAGGCTAGACTAGTATGTAGCGCTGTAATTCTGCCATAGAGAAAATGAAGAAGAAGACTTGGAGCATGCGCATAAACCTAAAATGTTTTCATATAAACACGTCTTTGTGTGGACGGTCTCTAGGGGAGCTTGTCTCTTTAAAAAACATTCGAAAATACAAAGACAAAGGCAATAAAGCAGTGGGTGTCAATATAATTAGTTACTGTACTTTACAGTCTTTTTAGCTACTTCGTTGTTTTACCAAGTATCAAAGATAGCAACTTTTACTCGCTACTTTTTTGAATAAGTAAATGTACTCTTTACTCCAACACATTTGTGATGAGTAATGCAATTACTTGTTACATTTTGCATGACCCTTAACTTTTTCTGTGGCAATTATTTCTGTTTCAAAAGAAGCATTATCGTCATCTACAGGGCATTGAAGGTACTGGTCAACAAGGCTACTTAACGCGAATGTGAGTCCATTAACAGGTGGCAGCTGAATTGCAAGAGTTTCATGTATGTGATGAGGACATGATGATGAGGCTGAAACCATCACATCCGGTGCAACTAGGCTTTGACTATTTCATTTTATAACATTATTTTATTTATCGGTTATATGTTGGTTTACTTATGACCTTTTTGAGCACTTGATCTTAACTGAGACTTGTAGATGTTTAAGAGGCTGTTGTGTTGACTTTCGTTTATTACAAATTTGAGGTGTTCAGCTTTATTTTGATATTACTTTTTTTATTTAGAAAATAAACGTAATTGCTCTCCTCACAAATCAACCATTTTTTGATTTTGACTGGCATGTCTCTTAGGTGTTGAGGAGTAGTGCATCTTTGAGCGTACAATCAGTATGAGTAAAATACTGTTAAAATCAGACACTCTACGACTTTTACTGAAGTCGTATTGGACTTGGTGACATTTTCGGTGTAAGGCATCTGTACTTTTACTGAAGGATGGTTTTCAGGTACTGTTTAGACCTCTGCAATAAAGTAACAAAAACTAAAAAGTACTTATATTTTAATCAAGTGAATGCAGGAAAAAGCGATGCTAAAGTGTATACAATTTAGACTACGTGTTCTATTGTTGTCATTACATTACAAGCACATCAATTTTATATACAGGTATTAGAGACATAAGAAATAAAAGTTGGGTCCATTTTATCAGGCACTGGAGATCAGCACATGCAGGGGAACAGATGCTTCATAGAATGCAACTCTTCTGAGTCCTTAACTATTAATACTGAGAGACAGGTATGTCAGGTTTGATCATTGTTGCCAGCAGACATGTGAGGGTTCAGCAAAAACAGCACAGGACTGAATGACGAAGCATCCACAGCTGTTCGAAAACCAACCAGGGCATGCTGTTATATGTTGCTATACTGCTGATGTTGGTGTGTACTGCCTCCGATGAAAATCATATTGAAGTACTTCTAAAATTGTATAATAATAATTAAAATAGTTCAGTCTTGAGCCTAAAAAAGTGGAGTACCTATCATAATTTTTAACCAATTGTAAGAGATATATTGTCTAATAGGAGGGGGAAAAACTAAAATAAATCCCCAGTACAAACTGAATTCCTTTGGCAGAACTAAAAATACAGTTACGTAGTTAAAGACATTATGGAAAATCTTTTTGAGGAGTATATTGTAAATATCGTAATTGTATATATAATTAAATTATATAATGTCAGTAGAACAACTTATTCCAGCAAATACAATCCTCTTTGTAAATATAAAATGTACTGATAATAACAGGTGGTATAGGCTACAATGACTCCAGCAATTGTGGGCAATAATAATTGTAAGATTTATACTGTAAAAGTGATGCCCAGAGACAAAACACCACTCATAAACACTCTGAATTTACAAGATAACGAGAATAAAAAGAAGCTTTTAAAATATACAACATTAAAAATTGTGATTTTTTGTGTGCAGGGAAATATTTTTACAAAGATAAACAATATACAAACAGAAACAATTAATAGGCTACTGTAAAAACTGCAGTGGGATTTCATTAGTTTCATAGCGAATTATTTGAGTCCTTCAGGATTTAAATTACAAATTATAATAGAAATTCTAACAGGAATTCTGTACACATTCCTATACTGTATGATTTTTTAACCTATTCAGGAAATTTCAAACCAAACCAGTGAGAAATCTGATGGAAAATACAACACATGTTTGAAAAAAGCTTTGTTAATAAAATCTGAGCAATAGCTACTTGAACACTGAAATATTTGCCGTTGCGTTTTCACATTTCGCACTTCAGCCCAACTTTACACCGCAACGGTCAGATTTCGACATTGTTTACAGGCACTTCACGCATTTAATTCAAGGATTTAACACACATGTTGGTATACGAAGCAAATAAAGCGACACCAACCTCTAGTTTGCATAAACTCGAGCTTTTAGATCGCGACTTTCGGCGCAGGTAGACGGAAAACCATCTTCTCACTGTAAATTTGCGCATGTTTGTGTCCATTGTCCCGGTTCGCCTGCTATCCTCTAAAGACAATTTATCTGTCCAGCGTTTAAATCCAGATCAGCACAACAGTGGGGATTTACAGTCGCCTCCCCTCCACTAATCCATAATGCTCACTTATGAGGGGGTGAGGCCATGACCAAGCCAAACATGCAGGTTCGGGGACGGTTGCTGACGCTGACCCGTCCCACTCAAAAGGACTCGCTAGTTCGGTTGTGGCACGGCAGAGATGACGGGAGCTGTCCTCATCAGAACCACCTTCACACTCATGCTGTAGGCAACCGAAGAACCCTCCCCAATCACTGAGCTCCTTAAAGCTGAAGTGTCATTTTTAATGTTTTTTTTCTCTCTTATTATTCCAAGTAAATATGCTAAGTGAACTATAAGCAAGCTATTCATATGTCATAAAAACGTAAATGCTGTGGCTCTGTGGTGCTAACATTGCTCTGATATAGTTGTCTTAACATTGTCACAACCAATGAACGAATTTGGGGCAGAAGTAGGCTACTAGCCCTCTTTTTTTATTTTCTTTTTTTTTCTGGTAAATGGAAGATGGGGTGAAAGTGTTCTTTACCGCATTTTTGGTGCCAAAGTGTAAACAGCTTGTAAAGAAATGTAAAATAAAATAAAATAAAATAAAACATAGCCTTCCCTGACTTCCTAGGTTGTCTATGAAAGCCTGTAGACTGATTTTTATGTCAAGGACTAGGGACGTTTTGCCGGGAAAATCAAAAGGATGTGACGTTTGTGATCGAATTAATGCTTGATTTTTTGCTATAAATTATGGATTTGGCATCTGAGGACTAATTCTCATTTTTCTCAGTTATTTTGCTTTATTTCCCGATTCAATCATAGGCTCGTTCTTACTAGAGCACATACGCAAATGCACTCTTCAAAAATGGTGCTTAAAATCTCTTGACAAACTAAAATATGTAAATGATATTTGTATATGTGACAGGTGGAGTATTTCAATATTTGTTTTGGCTTTGTTTAGTTTCCATTTTAAGATTTGTGCACGTGTCAAATGGGAAGACACGCCCAATACTGTAGCTGAGCCTTGACATTGAGCACACCTGTGCAGTGTAATCGCGGAGGCGCGTTACTGGTAAGAAATTTTAATTGGAATCGTTAATGGGAATCATTTTAAACTGATGCACTACTTGTTTTTATATTTCAGGTGCGGCCTTAAAGGTGCTAGCTGCTGTTTCTTTCTGTTTCTTCCGGTTTATTTTATTTGTTACGGTTTGCTGTCCTGTTATACGGCTGATTGTGTGGACGTCGCGGGTTCGAACCGCTGAATTACTGAGTGTTTTAAAATTATTTCGCCTATGTGATTTAAGCACTGGCATATATAAAGTACATACTTGCATGCTTGTATTAAACTAACACACTCGTATTTGTCTGTAGTGAAGACGTTTGTACGATTAGGCTACTTGTTTATTTTTGATTATCGATAGGGATTTACTTGCTTATTGTGTTTTGATTCTTGGGTTCCTTTTCTTTTGTGCTTAATATATATATATATATATATATATATATATATATATATATATATCCTTGCCAGTAGGTCTGTGAATGCCTGAAGAGCAGTGATATTGAAGCTAAACAGAAGGGTAGAGTGTCTTTTTATTGGTGTTTCTCTTTTTTGGGGTCGTTACTTGCTTTAAGAAATATGCACTTATTTGTTATTTGGTTTGTCCCTTCAGTTTAATGCCGAATATATTAGTTTCTAATCAACTGTGGGTATGTAAAAGGTAAAGAATTTAAGGTAGCCGAGTTTAAGTAAATTTTTAGCACTAATTATTTTTTGTGTGTAGGAAATAATTAATTTGTATTTTTGGAAAGTCACCTCTCGCTTTCATCCAATTCAAACTGGAAGGGTAGAATTGAGGGTCATCTTATTGTAATTCCTTTTTTGGGTATTACTTTTCCTGGGTTGTAACCTAGGTGGCGTAGTCTAGTTCTTTGAAAAATATTTTCCGCCAACAGTTACAATTTTGGCGTAGTCGACAGGGTGTCATTTGGTGTGTAAAGCAGAGATGTGACTTTTTCTCTATTTTTGTGATCCCAATTGATTTGTTTTTTTAAACTTTAGCTAGCGCATTAGTATTTTGTTCTTTTTCTCTCCTTTTCTCTATTCAGACCGTCACTATGGAAGATGAGATGCAGTAATTGCGAGACTTGGTTGCCCAACTTAAAGCTGATAGTGAACGCCTGCGTCAAGAATGATTTGAGGTTCAGGCAAGGTCTACCTCCAATGGTAGTTCAGTAGTAACCGAAAAGTTGATTTATGTCCCTCCTTCTAGGTTTAATGTCAAAAGTAATAAATGCTCCAAATGGCATGCCTAATTCTGAGATTCTTCGGCCTGTGCAATGCACACAGCACATTTCAGAGATTGATAGAGTGCATGTTTGGCTCGCAACATTTTCAGTCATTGTTGCTTTACCTGGATTATGTTAGTGTTCTCTTCCAAAGTGTCTGAGGGCTTGCAACGACTGGAGGTCGTCCTGAAACGTCTACAACAAGAAGGCTTAAAGGCCAAACTGTTCTTCCAATCTGAGGTGAACTACTTGGGGCACGTGATTTCTGACCAGGGTGGTGGCTGACCCCAAGAAGATTGAGGCAGTTGCTAATTGGCAGCCTCTACAGCAGGTCTCAGAACTTTTTTTTTCTGGGCTTTGTAAGTTATTACAAGAGGTTCGTGGCGGGTTTTGCCTAGCTGGCTGCCCCACTTCATCGCCTAGTAGCTGACCTGACTGGGGCTAAGAGGAAGAGTACAGCCTGGTCTTGTAAGGAGGCTTGGACAGAGCATTGTCAGATGAATGGCAGTTAGAAATTAGCATAAACCAACACTCATCAACCATTGTTTCAGGGTATCAAAACTCTGCTGAGAAGTGGATGCAAGTCACAGTGGAGTGGGAGCAGTCCTTTCGTAGGAACAGGAGGGCAGAGTTCGACCAGTAGCCTATACTAGTCAGGGATTAAGACCTTCAGAGAGGAACATGTCTAATCATAGTCATATGAAATTGGAACTAATTAGATTTTGTGAGTATTTAATTGGACATAATTGTGTGGTATACACTGACAATATCCCTCGGAGTTACCTCAATACCGCTAAACTGGGTGCTTAAGAACAGAGGTGGACTGCTCAACTTGTTGCTTTTGATTTCAGCATTAAGTATCATTCTGGACGTAGTAATTGGAATGCTGATGCACTCACAACAGCATCCTGCTGGACCTGTACTGGAGGGTATATACAGGCATCCATTACTGCTTTCCCTGGCTATACTTCTGCAGATTTGCATGAGCTACAGGAAGCCGATGCAGTGTTGCGAGTGTTTCTGAAGTTGTGGAGAAAGGGCAAATATCCTTTCAAGTGAAGAGCGACAGGAGTTGTGTGCAGATGTAAGACTCCTGAAACTGTGGAAACTGCTAAGGATGAAAGATGACATATTGTATCACCAGCGCCATCATTCCCAGGATGGTGAGGCCTTTCTTCACATTTAGCGCCCAGCATCTTTAAAGGCTACAGTGATACAGCTTCATTATGAGTCATCAGGGAGTGGTCAGTTATATAGTCATCAGGGAGTGGAACGTACAACAGAGCTGGTACGACAAAAATGTTTTTTTTCATTGATTGAGCCATCACAGAATGGAATGGAGAATGTTCTTGTCTTGACTGTTTTCCAAATTCACTGAGACGCTGCCTACTCGTGACGAGAGCATCTATGGTGGCGAAGGTGTTGGTGAATGAGTGGTTTTACAAGTTTGGCGTTCCCTGTCACATCCACTCGGATCAGGGGGGAATTTCGAAAGCCTCCTGATTCATCAATTGTGTAAATTGTATGGCACTGAACGGAGTCGGACCAGCCCAACCTATGGGAAATGGTCAATGCGAACGATTTGATCACACTCTACACAATTTACTACGCACCTTACCTTCTTGCATGAAGAAAACCAATTGAGGGAGATATGCATCCCAGTTTTTCTCCTATAATACCACCCCACATCAGTCTACAAGCAAATCCCCATATTTCTAAATGTTTGTGCAAGATCCACAATTGACCATTGACTTTCTCCTGGGTAGAATTGAGGCTCCCAATCAGGGTAGTGTTCACAACTGGATTTATGACCATCAGGCTAGGCTTCAAGTGACCTTTGAGGGGGCCTGGAGTTACATTAAGGCTGCAGCAAACGTCAAAAAGAGTGACACGATCAGAGGGTACTGGATGACCCTTTAAGTCAAGGTCAGTTTGTGTATTTGCTGGACCTTTGTGTGCGAGCCCAGGCAAAGATTCAAGATTGTTGGAGTTCTGTGGTCTATAAAGTGCTGCGAGCCCCTACATCTGGTGGGTCCGTGTACACTATTGCCCCCGTTGATGATTTGGAGAAAGTTTGACCCGGGCATTGTACTCTGTTAAGAGCTCAACGATCTGGGTGGAATGTTGCCGAGCCTCCTAACTCCCTTATAGAATCTGACTAAGCCTCCGTGGGATCTGGAGAATATCTATCGAATGACGATATGTGTTTGCTGGTGTCGTCGGAGCAAGAAATTTCTCCTCCGGTTATAGTACCAGTTGCTGTTCGTTCATCTTCGCCTCCTTCCAGTCATGCTCTGTCCCTTCCTCAAAGCCCGGAGAGTACCTCCATATTATCTATTACCCCCTGGAGTAAGTTTATGGTGGATGTGGATTAGGCTTGGGCGGTATCCAAATTTTGATACCGTCAAACCTCCTCCCTATTTTACCTCGGTATACGGTATTACCGTGAATAATTAAAAAATTATGACGTAAGGCTCAGACAGCGTCACCAAATTGTTGGCTTGTGCCTAAACCGTTCAGAAACTGAATACCAAACGCTAATACTGAAACAATAACAAAATAACATGCACAACAATATTAAGTTAACAACTTTTATTAGCAACAAATAGCAGTTTATAAAAAAGTGCACAGACTAGAAATAGAATTAAATTAACATAAACATCCAGAACAGTTTTCGCTCAGAGACGCGCACACAAATCAATTAAATTAAATCACACCGCCCGAACAACTTTTAATAACAAAGCAATAGGCCTAAATAAAAACTTCTTCTTTCCAGTCTTCTTTCCAATATTGTTTTTAACGAAAACCAAATAAAAATACCTGAATCAATTAAATAAATAAAAATAAGCACAGTGTGAATAGGAACGAATGGCAAGTGGCATAAAATCTAGTCAAGATTTTTCGCTAAAAAAACCAGCATGTTTACTTTGTCCGGCTTTAACAGGGCATGTTGTGGACCGACAACTTTACCTGCGGTGCTGAAAACCCGCTCCGATGGTGTGCTTATGGCACAGACGCACAGGTACTTTCGTGCCACTCTCGACATCTGGGGATAACGCCCAGCAGCATTTTTCCACCAGAGAAGTGGGTCCTCGTCTCCATTGCATCGGCATTTTTTTGCAGCATACTTCCCAGAGTCATCTTTTTTCGTGAGGGTTCGGGTTGCGCCTCTCCCTCTTCCACTCTGATGGCCACTGGACCTACTGCCTCTAAACTCACGATCTCAGCCTGTAATTCAGCCTTGGTCTCAACCAATGCGTTGTCATCCGTCTCAAATCCTCCACGGTAACGAGGGTCGAGGAAAGTGCATTTTCGCATTATTTTGCACACTGAATCGGATTCATACTTAGCCTCCAGCTTTGTTAGAATACCAGTTTTTATTGACTTTGTTAGCTGGAGGTCATTTTCTGACGCAGCCAACACATTGTCCCTGCAGAGCTGTAGTATGGGGAGGATACAGGAATTGGTCATGTAATTTTCTCCTGACAAAATATCAGTGAAGTCACCGACTGGTTTCAGTGCTTCGTGAACAGCTTTCAAGACGTCCATGTCCTGCCAGGTCAGGGACAGGCTGCTCCTTCTGTCATCAGACAGGACGTGTCTGATCGCTTGGGCCTGCTCGAGGATGCGCTCCACCATTGCCAGATTGGAGCCCCAGCGAGTTGCGCAGTCCTGCCGATGGATGGATGGATGAATTAATGAATAAACGATTAAATCAATGAATAGGCCTAAATAAACAAATGAATGAATAAATAGGCATAAATGAACAAATGAATGAATTGGCCTAAATAAACAAATGAATGACTAAATAGGCCTAAATAAACAAATGAATGAATGAATTGGCCTAAATAAACGATTGAATGAATGAATAGGTCTAAATAAACGAATGAATGCATAAATAAATAAGTCCATTAATGTATATTATTCAATTTGGTCAAATTTGCATGCACATTTTTTTTAAATAAGTCCTTTATGCGCATCAAGCCTGCATTTATTTGATAAAAAATACAATTTAAAAAATGGTTTTCTATTTTAATATAGCTTACTTTTAAATATAATTTATTTATGTGATGCAAAGCATATATATCCTTTTTTTTTTGTTTGTTTTATATTTGAGCCCCTGCCCCTGAGGAACTCTCTACACGTTTTATGCTTACCGTTATGAGACTATGTTTTGGGAGTCCCAAGTCCACTTGCTTCTTGTGGAGTTCATGCTTTCGTTGCCAGCTGTGTGAAAAGGCCCCAACAATATTACAGCATAGTCCGAGGGCACGCTCGGTTTTTTGTCTCTGGTCATGCAATGCATTTGTGACAGCCAAGTTTAGATTGTGACCGAAGCAGTTAAGCCACGGCCAATGCAGGGACCTGATTGCGGCATAAATGTTGGCAGCGTTGTCAGTGGTTATGGCTGAAAGTTTTTTCTCATCAAGTTGCCATTCCTGGAGTGCAGCTCTGAGCGCAGCAGCAATATTGTCCGCCGTATGACTCTCAGGAAAATACGTAGTTTGGAGGCATTTGGATTCAAGTTTCCAGTCAGGTGTAATAGTGTGGACAGTCAGGGACATATATGGTGTCATGTTAACTGACGACCACATGTCAGTTGTTAAGGAATAACTGTCTGCCGCTGACAGCAGCACTTGAACATTGTCTCTAACTTTACTATATAAATGTGGGATGGCTGTTTGTGAGAAATGTTTCCGTCCAGGCAGCTCGTACTGGGCATCTAGGACCTTTACCATGTCTTTAAAGGACTTTTTTTCCACTGTGTGGAAAGAGACCATTTCCTTCGCCAAGTATTTGTCACTGCATCAGTACAGGTTTTCCAACGGACACTGTCCCTTTTGTACTTTGTTGTTTTACCGAAGGCCCCCATTATCGTCGGCTGCATACTAGCGGTGGACCTAGATGTGGTTGGTCCTGCATCGGGAGGCGTTGAAACTGTTCCACTGAGTGAACTTGGGTCCATCCTCGCAGCAGTGAGTGGATGGTGGTTTTGTATATGCGACCTTAGGTTCGAGGTATTTCCATCTCTCGCGGTCACCTTTTTGTAGCACAATTTGCAAATTGCCTCGTCCGTGTTTACTGCCTCTCCCGTTTCGTTCGGTCGAAACCCGAAATACTGCCAAACTGCAGAAGTTGTGTTCTTTTTCGAGACCAGATCACTCGGTGCGCGACTCGCCATCTTTCCCACTCTCTTTCTCCTCCACGCTGTCACGTGATAACAACCATGCATACGTATCTTTAGGCATTAAATAAATTATATTTAATATTTAATCCTTGTCTCCTATATATTGTTTTTTTATGACGGTATGACGGTACTGAAACTGATACCGTTGCTATTTTTAGATCCCGCGGTATACCATATTACCGTATTACCGCCCAAGCCTAATGTGGATGGAAGGACTTTCTTCAGATCATACTCGTTAACCCTGTTCACTGCCATTATAAAGCTCAGATGCGTCAGGACATTTATTAAAATATCTCCAATTGTGTTCATCAGAAAGAAGAAAGTCATATAAACCTAGGATGGCTTGAGGGTGAGTAAAGCTTGGGCTAATTTTCATTTGAAAGTGAACTTATCCTTTCAGTCCACTTGTCATAAAATCAAGAAGCTAGCCTATGCTTCTAACGAATTGTGGTTCTAACCACACAAGTTTGTGAATGTTGAAGTTTGATCTATAGTCCCGGGAAACACCAAATTGTTGAACTATGTTAGTCGGAACTTGCGATGTTAGTTGGCTAATGACGCTTTTGGGAAACGTACCCCTGTACAGTAATGTCAATATATTGTCAATATGAGACTATAGTCTCACATAGCCAGTCTATATTCTCAAATATACTTTATAATCAATCTATCATAAGTGCCATTTTAATTACCTCATCTATTGACATGATGCCATTTGAATTGCAGAGCTTGTGCATACATATCCACGTCGCTATGATCAGATGCTTTCTTCACTGCTGTTCTCACTGCTGTCATTTAAGTGTTTATTTTGTTATTGAGAGGACTGAGGAAAGGGCGCAGCACCTATTCATCTAAATGACGTTCTTAGGAGCATGGATGGCATTGGGATGTTTGTTAACGGTATTTCTGGTGCGAGACTGGAACTGTTATTTGACATTTTGTATCAAGCTTCTTGTGGGCTTACATTTTTGTGCGCTGATCTGCAGCGAAAAGGAAAAAAAGATTATGGAGGAGGAAATCGTTGGGGAGACGCTCGCTGATATTTTGGTCTTCTCCACCGAACTTCCCGCTGCCCTGTATCATGCTCTCTCATTGGCTGTAGGTCATCGCCGATGTAATTTTCAGCCAGAACACATTTCACACCGCAGGATTTTCAATTGCAGACATAGCATGCCAACTACCTCACGGGCATCTGTGACGCATCATTGATTCTCTCAGATTGCATCTTTGATTGTCAGCACTGATTTGCTGGCATTTGTCTGATTGTGCAAAATCTGTTAGCGAGTGAAAATCAGGGCTAAAATCGTACTGTGTGAACTTGGCATTACATGTGCGCAAGCTCGAGCAATGAATTACTGGTTGCAGTTACCTGGCACTAATCATGGGAGTAACTTCCATTAAACTGTAAACAATCAGTGAAAGGCTCGCACTATGAATGAAATACAATGAATGGACATTCTATCCACCCTTGGACAATCGAGATTACACGTAAAAGTGTAAAAGCATCAACAAAGTACGTTCAACAGACCATGAATTACCTCAAAAGCTTGATTCTTTCCGCAGCAATATTACGGACGTGTTAAATATTACTAATATATGTAATGTAATGCCTTAGTATTCAATCATTATTGTTAATTAACTTTAGCATTGTCTGATAATATTTCAAAGTGCTCTCCATAATTTTGACGGATAATAAACTGCTTTAGAAACATTCCAGTAAGCACAATATTGACAGCTCATTCAGTCAAACTAATGGATAAGAATTATTTGTAGTCCAGCCCCATCATTTGAAATAAAGTCATTTTGAGTGGAAGTTGCCCAAAATGGAAGTGCCTCCCATAATTCAAAACACAGTAGACTTGTCAGGAAAAATGTGGATGGCCCCTTTAAACTTAATTAAACTTTTCAAGTCTGACAAATGGCCCCTCTTCTCCTATGGACTTACGGGATATCAAGGTTTACTGTGATTGTGCATTTAATAATTTTATGGATGCGCTTGGTCAAATAAATATTGTGTCTCTCATGAATATTGTATATTCAGACATCCAGCTTATTTGACATACTACTTTTTGCACACTATTGTAGGAAAGTTTGCATATATAAAAGACAGGGAGTCATTATTTTTGCAACTGTGCTAAATTTGATTATCATTTAGTCACATTCCAATTTACTTACTGATTCTTCTGTGGAACACAAAAGGAGATATTGGGTAGAATTTCTGACCAGATCACATTAAACGTTACTGTTTTATTAAGATATGGCGATATGAATTCAATACGAAAACTTATATTTTATGTCCATCAGCGGGTGGCAGATTGTACAAAAATGAAATGGGAAAAAATTCTAAATCACTGTTGCTAAATTACTTTATAAAAGGTATCAAGAACTTTTTAATTTCCAAAGAACCTCATTACATATACAGCTGTATTTTATGTACTAAAATCAAACTCTGTGAACTGAATCAGTTGAAATGAATGTTTATTATTGCAGCAGGTTTTCTGTGATGCCTGGAGTGTTTAAACCATTTATGCCAGGTAAGTGCTCTGACCGCCACTCTTTTTAGCCACAGGGGTTTTTGTGCTGAGAGCAAAGGAGAGATTGCATTGATACAACCCCCCATTGAACAGTTTACAGGTGAAAACATGTTGTGTTTTATAACAGTGGTGCTTTATCCTGCAATCATTTAACTGCTTTTTGGGTATTGATTTTACTGTATTTTATCAAGCTGCATAAAAGACAGAGGTTAGGTATTTCTTGGCAATTACAAAATAGAAATGGCCTACAGTATTCAACAACATACAGCAGAATTTTTACCACACCTAATTTGTCGCATAAAATATTAAGAAAAATATTGTTTTAGAAAAGTTTGACACTGATTGGACATATTTCGTGAGTTTTATACTGATTGGCTAAATGAGGTGGTGAGTCACTGAAGAGAGCTGGCTGTGCTCTATAAATAGAAACAACTGACCTGGCCTCACAGGCTAATCTTGCTTTGAAAAGCTGAGCAGGGACATCTTCAGACGCCTGGTAGTACCTGCAGCCTTAGTTGTGAATACTACTCAATGCTTAAAGGTGCTGTATGCGACTTTTCTTTGAAACCTCATTACAATATGAAAGGTGTTTTAACATTACACCTCCCTTTGTAAAAGCCTCAAGAAGCAAAAAAAAGTTGAGTCAGTTGAGTAGCCTGCTGTAGGATTTACTTTGAAATAATATTCATTAAGAAAATGTTATAGGGAATTTCACAAATACAAAGATACTACAAGTAAATGTTATTTTTTGTTGTTTGTTTTTGATGATGGAAATAATATTTTCTTGTACTACAATAATCTTTATTTACAACTTTGAAAAAAAAAAAAAAAAATAATAATAATATATATATATATATATATATATATATATTTATACAATGTGTCCTTTTTTATCCAATCAGAAAGCCTAGCTCAAGGCTTCTCAACTCTTGCCCTTGAGGTCCACTTTCTTGCAGAGTTTAGCTCCAACCTTGATCAAACTCACCTGCCTATAAGTTACTAGAAATCTTGAAGACCTTTGCTGCATCCCATTCGGCTACTTCTATTAAAGTACAGTTTTGGTGAAGTTAAAGTACATACTTTTAAGTGTGTAGCAAAACAGCAAGCTTTGGGACACACACTACTTCATCATAATTGCGCATTTAACGGGCAGTTCTGTCATTTAGTTAAGTGCATCCTGCCACGTTTAAACTGCCCTGTCAATCATCTTGTCACAGATAAAATCCTCCACATCCAATTCAATTGACTTTTCTACCGTTTTGGAGAGAAATGTAGTAGCACGTGGATCCACATAGCAAGCAGAGTTGGGCCGATTCCGGCTGAAATGCGGCACTGTCGACTCACAACAGGTGTTGTGCCGAAATCCTACCCCTGCCAAATTATTACCCCCCCTAGTATTGGTAGGTTTAGGATTAGGTGTGGGGTTAGGATTGGGCAATAAAATGGCGACTTTAACGAGGGCGGTAATAATTTGGCAGGGAGTTGAAATTCGGCACAACACCTGTATTGGTGAAAAGATAAAGGGCATAACAGATCTGGCTGACAGACGTCTTTTTCTTTTCTTTTTTTTGCATGGGCCAGTGTCTGCTGTAAGCAGTTGTACTGGTGTCAGATCCAAATTCGGTTTAGCTGTCTGTATTTTACTGAGTTTGTTTTGTCACAGGCGGGCCACTACTAGAATTAAGGATCTTAGCTGCCTGAAAAAACTTTTTTGCGGTTAAATCCTGAGGATGCTGCAAACGCAGACCAGCATTTTCAGTTATTGTACTAGTGGTGTTTGTTTTAATTGTGAAGATAAAATTTTTTTTTATTATTATTATTATTTTTATATATATATTTAACGGGCATAAAATCTTTACAACTTTACATATATATATATATATATATATATATATATATATATATATATATATTTTAAATTTTTATAGATGGTTTGCGATGATAATTGGGTTACGTAACATCAGAACACGTTCGGTCCCGGAAATGCAGAGTGTTGATGAGAAGGCCTAACGGTCTCTTTTTAGGATAACATTGTGTATTTTATTATTTAGAAAAACTAGTGAGCTGTATCCAGTGCACTGTAATGATGGCAAATGAAATTAGTTATATTCCATTTTGTTTGCTAAAATTTAGTCAGTCAATTAATCTCTTTCAATGAGTGATTAGTAGGACTACGCTTTCGGCACCCTTTTGTTTCAAATACAGGCAGGTGGCTCTGTCTGGTTTGATTCAATAACATTTCAAAAGAGGTATTTGTTTGTGAATCGAACGACACGGACCACCACGTAGTTGCTGCATTACTCCCGCAGAGACGACTCGTGTGCAATCTGAAATTAAAAATAAGATGTATTTTTTCGTAACACTGTGATGAACTCCGAAACGTAAAAGCGTTAAAGATGCGTAAGGGAAGCTGCAAAATAAGTGCAGCTTCTTAAAGTGTGTTCTTGAAAGTAACAATCTGCTTCATTAGAGCAGGTGCACTTTGTTTAGAGTGAAAGAAAAATATTGAAGCGTATATATCCCGTATAATGTGGTTAAAATCGCAGGTTAAAAAAACTTAACATATTTGACCACAGTGAGGATTACTATGATCACGAGCGAACAAACTATAGTTCCCTCTGAACGCACTGTGGAATATGACAAAAAACAGATATTTTGGTAACTTTACAATAAGGTTTAATTTGTAAATGAAATTTGTATTTGTAAACATTAGTTAACACTGACTAAAGAATGCACAATACTTAATTTTCATTTCAACATTTACTAATTATTACAATGAGAAATTGTATTTGTTAACATTAGTTAATTCACTGTGAACTAACAAGAACAAACACTGAACACCTGTATTTTTATTAACTAATGTTAACAGAAATTAATACTGTAACAACTATTTCTCATTGTTACTAATATTTTTAACAAATGAGACCTTATTGTAAAGTTACCGAAATTTAAAACTGCTGCATGAAATCTGTCTACAACATTTATCAAACCTATGCACTTAAACTGTAATGCTTAAGATTTAATAATGACAATATGTATTCCCTTTTTTTAAAATATGCACTTCAGAGGAACCCTCTTAGCTAATCCTACTGAAAAGGAGATGGAGGGGTCCATGAAGTGGTGGCTCCAGCCTCCAACTGGAAGCAGATCGAAAGGACAGACAGACAGTGTGTTATGTTTGTGCTATCACATTTCTATCATTCAAATAGCCTGCATGAATTTGGTCAACCAGAACCAGAAACCCTTCCCAAAACACCAGATGTACTTGTTACATCGTAAGAGGAATGGAAGGAAGCTATGCTAATATTAATTTTAACTACTTTCGGTCTCATTCATATCCCAAGGTTACTGTAGTTAGTATCCAGACCAGATGGTGGACCTGCACCCTAAAGGCAGTTTTTGTTCTTCGGCCGACTAAGGTTTCTCAGTGTGTTCGGCATCATCAGCTGAAGTTGGTCCTCGTTGGCTGTTTATCGGCCGATTCGACATGATGAATCGGCGTCGGGCCGTCGGTGAGAGAGAGAACTCTGATTGGCTGTTCAGTATAGCAAACGAGTCGGTTCATGCGAATATAAGCAAAAATTATGAAAGCAAGCAAAGAAGCCATGACTCCACAGACAGAAGGTTGTTCTAATTTTACGTCATCTTACCTGAGCACTCGAATGCACAAACTGAAGCTGAACTTTTTCTCATTTTTTCACAAGAGAATTTAAGGCAGTTTTCAGTAAGCGGGCCGAATCTGGGCCTTATCATTAAGTAGTCATTTTATAGGGTGTGAGCCACATCTGGGCCAGAGGAAATTGTTTGTGTCGGTTCTCAGTGTGTGGGCCAGTTCTGGGCCGGGAACCCAGCCAGAACCAGGCCAGAACTGAAGGAAGGGTGAGGCCCAGAGGTGATAAATTCATACACGCTTGGATACATATATGATTTGCCTTTTATTGCTGTTAATATGCAAGTATTTTTACGTTTTAGTGCTATAAATACGTCAATATTGTACGGTTTTGTGTGTATGAAAACGTAAGTAAATTTACCTGTGGTAGATCCACACTTTATGTAAAAATACACATGGATTCTCATGAGATCACGTTGAATTTGGGACACACAAATCATAATTTTGAATACTATTTAAGATGCATAGTAGGCGAATTGGGATACAGCACTTGGTTAGCTTGTTCAGCTGTGTTTGATTAGGTTTGGAGCAAACCTTTGCAGGGAAGTGAGGGCCAGAGATGAGAATGTCTGGTCTAGCTGATCAGAAATGTCTTTGTCGATCATTTTTTTGCATTTTCCTGACATAGGGTTTGCAGACCTGACTTGGAGTATCCAAACCCAGTAACAGCAAAAGTTTGAAAAAGTTATTTTTTTTCCTCATCTTGGAATACAGCGGTTTCAGCAGTGTTTTAGATGTTTTCAGTTACAATAAGTTAGTAAGAGTTTGTAATTTCTCCTATCACCAAATAAGTGAGGAAATGACCATAACAACAGTATATGCTGTTGGCACGCTTTCTATTGCAATCAGTTTCAGACTGCACATTGATAATGCATGGCAAATACTGTCATTATATTTCACTTTACAATAAATTTACATTTAAATTTAATTTACATCACAGAAATGTAGTGTAGTTCTTGTGTTAGCAATGGTTACCTCCAAAGAAAGACATGCTGCCATCAAAATGGCCTCAGATGCAAGGTAAGTGCTACAAAGAATATTGCACCTGAAAGAGCCATTTACTAGATCAACAAGAACTTCAAGGAGAGAAGTTGAGGCTTCAGGAAGTCCCAGAGTGTCCAGCAAGTCTCAACTCTCAAAAAAAAAAAACAAAAAAAAAAAAAAAACCCTGACATGAATAAAGAATGTTATCAAAATTTCCTGCAGGAGCAACTTCTCCTAATGACCCAGGAGTAATTTGGTGATGAGCCATGCATTTTCCAGCATGATGGAGCTCCATGTCACAAGGCAAGAGTAAAAATGAAGTGGCTCTGAGATCATTGCATTGATTTGCAATTTTGGATCTTTATCCCAGAGAACCTGTTGTAAATCCTCAAAAGGCGAGTGGACAAGCAGAAGCCCACAAATTATGATCAACTCTGAGCACTAATAAAGCAAGAATGGATCACCATCTGTCAGAATTTGGCCCAGAAACTGATATCCAGCATGCCAGCGAGAATTGCAGAGGTTATGAAGAAGGGTCAATACTGTAAATATTGACTCTTTGAATGTTTTTCCAAATAAAAGCCTTTAAAACTTACGAAATGCTTATCATTGTTTTCCAGTATAGGAACATAGAAACTTGTGAAAAAATATTCTACAAATACTGAAGCAGCAAACCTTGTGAAACACAAAATTCATGCCACTATACTTTTTACTACAGCTTTAGTTATTTACTATGGTATTTCTGCTGTAATTAGGACTTTTTGAAACCTTTTTTTTTTCACTAACAGAAACGGGACTATAGTCCTATTTAAGTTGGCATTAAGTGCTCTATTTTACTTCAGACAGTCTTTTTTTAAAATATCATGTCCGCCTGCTGGTGCAGCCTTAAGCCAGACATTAATTTGTCCTTGTTTTAAGATCATCACTATTTTATACTTTTTCCAATGGCTTATAATAAAGGAATAAATAGGTTATGTTAAGTTGATATTAAGTTTAGACACAATGTTGTTAATATAACTTTTTGTTTTATTTTGGCAACAAAAGATCCAAACATCAACATTTATTATTGAATACATTTAAGAATGGGGCAAAGGACTATGTTTGAGTTCCTGATGGAGTAAACTACTTGCCCCTGCATAAGTATCGCAGAAAAAAAGCCAATTAACTTTAAAGTTAATTCAGGCTTGAAAAATGAAGTGGTCCTTCAGGGGGATTTCAGGTGTCTTCTGCCCGGTCAAGTTACTGCATAAAGGCATCTACACAGAACACCTGCGCTAAGTGGACCATTCTGAAGCACACTGGGCTGTGCTAGGACTGGAGCGTGTTTATCACAGCCGTTAATGTGTGTAAGGGTGTGTAACTCCTGCTGTGGGGTAATGTGCCTGTGGGGGCTAAATGTACACTGTCTGACTGTAATAGCCCTGAGGTTTAAAGATACAGACGCTGTAAATTATCCTCAGCTCTGCAGTCAAGCAGTAAGTGTAAGAAATGCTGTGTATGAGAATGCAATATTTGCTCATTCAGTGTGTTGTTTATACCAAGGGCAGTGTGCTTATTATTTTCCAAAGGTAGCACAGGGAAAATTCCAGTGCTGATTAATCTCAGTAACTGTAAATAAGTGTGCATAAATGTATTATTGCTGCAGAATGGCATTACAAAGAACAGTAGCCAGAAGGGCAGATAATAATTTCTGTTATGCATTCAAAAAATTACACTGTGTGGAAACCCATTTGGGTAAAAAAAAAAAAATACTAATTACAACTTTAAATCTCACAAATTAATTTTATTGCCTGCAATTATGGCTTGAATTCTCCCAATTGGGACTTTATATTTCACAATGTGCCTTTCTCATTTCAACTTTATGTCTTACCAATGCTACTTTATATATCACGGTCAAACAATGTGCATATTATGTCACTATTACTTTTTTATTTCTTATTCTGAGGTGTAAACAGACTTCCGTGACACTCGCTCGTTGTTATTTTTTACACTCTTTAAAATAAAAGCTCCTAAAGCCCATAGAAACAAAATTATTGGGTTCCCCAAAGAACCTTTTAGTGAACACATTAATTTCCACTATAAAGAGCTTTTAATCGCATGGAAAGATTCCATGGATGTTAAAGGTTCTGCATGGAATTGTTGATGCCAGTATTTTTGACAGTCTAAATACAAAGTTTTGTCATGAAACATAGATGGCACATGCTGATAGGCCCTTAACTTAATCTGCATGCAATCACATTATTCTCTATAGGGCACAGCTGATTGGTTATTGCTGTATCCATAGCCAGTGAGCTCGCTGCTCAACCTTCAAATACTTGGTCAACATTTGCTGTAGCAGTTTGCTGAGCGCTTTCAGAAACCCTCCACCTTCCCTAGCTCCACCTGTTTACAGTAGATCTGCTATGGGTAATTCATGTATGCTATATTGTACAGCAGCAACATATCTTACTTGCTCACATCAGCGTGTTGTGTATGTATTGGTAGTAGAAAGTCCTGCTCTTCAGCATTCAACAATAGCAGCAGCAGCGTAGCAGATCTAATCTGCCAAGACCAAACGTATCAACATTCTCATATCCATGACCATGCCAAACACACAGAGAGTTGTTATGAGAGAAATATTTTTGTATAAAATGAAAAGGTAAATTCAAATTTGAATTACAAATCAGCCTTCGGTTTGCTCCCTAAATTCAAATTCAGGAGTTGAACTGGAACTTAAAAGGCCTTCTAATATCAAAATGCAGCACATCCCTGAGAGTGACAGTGTTCTGGCAGATGAGATAAAGGTCCGGAAAGAACTCCGCCTGCTGTGTCTGTCATTGCTCCATATGGGTTATCTTACAGGTGCACTGCTGCTTCCATTCATATTGAAAGTAATCCATCAGACAAGAGAGAGCTGTTTATTTCAGTCTTTTTTGACATAATCTCTCTCTCTCTCTCTCTCTCTCTCTCTCTCTCTCTCTCTCTCTCTCTCTCTCTCTCTCTCTCTCTCAGAGAGTGAAAGAGTGAGACTGGATACAAAAGCAGACATTTATTCTCAGACACTCAGTTATATTTCTATCTGCTGTTGCAGTCAAGGTCAAAAACAATGTATTATGTCAATAATTGTGCTCTCTCAGAACAAAAGTGCACGAGTGGACAAATCCTGTACTTCAAAGAGCACATTTATCCCTTTCTATTAATCGTACCATTAAAAGTACATGCAGCACCTTTGATGATATCATTTCGTACCTTTTAGGTCTGTTTAATTTTCCAGAGAGGTACATAACTGCGGTCATCTATGAGTTTATATGTGGCTGATGCAACAGCGTGGCTTTATAACAAAATGTAATGTCACTTTAACTGTCGAGTAGAAGTCCTCTGCGTAGCTTGCAGTCTTGTGGGCTCAGCAGAAGTGCACATCGAGGGCGCACAGCGGCCACAAAGGGTATGTACATGAAGTGTGTCATTTGGGACAGGACCTTTGATCGGCGTTGCAACCGCCTTACAATCACGTGCCATTAAAGTACAGCAAGAACAAAACGAGACTAGCTGCCTAGCTCAGGCGCTGCAGTTGCTCAAAATCAGCTGCGAAAGCCTTGATGACGACACACTTTACACTGATGACAAGGACGATGTGTGTTGTGTGTTTTTTCTTAGACAATTTCCTGCAGGCTATTTAACAAATCTTGATATTAAATATCTGATATTCAAACAAAACACAAAACATTAACAGAAATTAAGATTATGCTATCTAGTAAATATATATTCTTATTTCTATCGCATCCACTTCTTCGGCTATAATCAACGCAAAAATCTTGTTGTCATGAATGACGTTAGTTCAGCACACTATGGAAAGTACTCTTCCCCCGCCTGCAGGCTAGTGTAGTTCATCTCGAACAAGCCTATTGGTTGGATCGAGAAAGGACCACGAGCCAGAATTTGAACTCTGATCACCTGAGCTGCCCACAAGGCTATCAGTGCAGACAATACATTATTATTTTCAATGTTTTATTCTCCATCGTTCAGTACATTTTGCCTGTAGATAAATAAATCCTTATGTCATCGCATTTTAAAATCTATAAATCAAGATTTTTATTGAATTTATGAAGATCGCCTGCATAGTGTCTTCGGGCGGATTGCTGAGGCGGATTGCTAGCAACAGTCATTTTTGGATTGTTTGTGATTTGGTCCTTAGGAGTTAGGAGTCCTCTTGACTACT
This sequence comes from Zacco platypus, assembly GCA_038088235.1. Lineage (NCBI taxonomy): Eukaryota > Metazoa > Chordata > Actinopteri > Cypriniformes > Xenocyprididae > Zacco > Zacco platypus. The sequence continues at coordinate 26,810,877 of CM076078.1, read as the reverse complement.
CCTAACTTTTCACAGATTTAGGAGCTAGTTTTAATAGTAGTAATTTAGGAGTACTAAAAGTAGGACTGACACAGCCATTATATTTAAGTGTTTCCCCATAAATTGGCAAGTTAGGAGTTACTTTTAGCCTTAAGCTGTTTTGTGGATATGGCCCCTGATCTAAATGAACCATATTATACAAGGGCTTGTACTAATCTTGGTTTAGCTTTCTTATTTCCGGATGTGGGCTAACTGCACAAAAACAAAGAGTAAAAATCACATAATTGTTCATGTAAGTGGTAAAGTAGAGCATCCGAAACTGGTACTATACAATTTTTTTATGTCATTTTTCTAGTTCACCAAAGGATTTGTCTGAAAATCTTCAAAGCTATCCGACATTGTCTATGATTTAACGTTAAGGGATTAGGTGAGGTTAACTAGATTTCATGGAATTAAGAGTGTTTTAAGGGTTTGTGGTTTTATAGCAGGGCAGATACAGTGAAATCTGGAGCACAGACACTACAGTGATATTCCACAATGTTCCAAAATGTACATATCCATAAATTCAATGAAACAGAGCTTTTCACAAACCCAGTTGATTTTCCAAGTAATCTGTTGAAAAAAAAAAATTGAATCGGCAGGTACTCTAAGGACCTTGCACTTATGTGTTTTTGAATGAAATTGCCTTAATTTGGGTTCAAAGTAAATACACCACTTATTTCTCTTGTAGATCTGCTCTAATGGGTCTGAGAAATCTTATTCTGTACTTATTAAAACAATGTTAATTATTCATTGATCATCACATTTTACTTTGCTAAATAAAATGTATTATAAAATGTATTATAGGCTATTTAACAAATAAAAATTGTATTTCTGTAAGTAAAACAACTAGGAACTACAGAACAATTCATGCAACAACATGATATCAGGATAACTTGCTACTTATAAGCCCACCAGTATCATGAATACGGTATTAGCTTAACAGCATGCTAACATCATACTCTGTATGCTGAACTGTGTGGCTGCCTGAAAGTTCACTCAAAAATGAAAATTCTGTCACTAATTGACCCTTTGTAAACAGTCTGACTGACATAAAATCTGACGAATCATAACCCCTAATTGGAATTTGTCTGACAAAGCTGATGATTAAAAATTCATTATTTTAATATTATTTATATTCATAATCAAATGTATAATGTATTTTAGAAAGTGTAAGTGCATGAGAGTTAAGTTTGTATGAATATGTTAGTGTCGTATGGCATACACAGGGAGGAGAGATCATTTTGGCTTCACAGGAATGTGTGTTACATGTACATATGTTTTCAGCTGATGCAGTTGTTCCATGATGTAAATATCTATTTATGTATAGTATTCCCTATAAGGAAGTAGAATATGCCATGTGTAAGTGTGACGAGCAGGGCGGAATCCGTGAAAGCCGTGAGGGAACGGTGTGAGGCCGGTGACGTGATTGATAATGATCGTCAGCTGTGCACTGCACCGGTCTCGTATCAAGCGTCACTACTCCGCGAGAGACACGAGACCGGTGCAGTGCGCAGCTTACGCTCATTATCAATCACCTCACCGGCCTCTCGTCACTCGTCACAGTAAGCATGAAGCATACGCTCTATTTTAAAGGAACCAATATGTTTCTCTACCTTGTAAGGAATTGCAAAATCTCTAGTCATGGTATATAATGCTCGATGATAACGCACTGCCCCAGAGAAGCGCAACAGATGGCCTGAAGAAAATAGAACTATGCCTGATACATATGACAACAAAGAGTTTTTCTTGTCAAGGCAACTTGGTATCCGGTATGTGATTCAACTATAATGGGGACAAAGCTGTAATTTCATATCAACAAAGCAGTCAGGGCAGTATGGTAGATTAATGTTGGTGAACTTTAACTTCAAAAATTGTGTACTCACGTCTTTCTGCGCTTGAAACAACATTCCTTCTGATGTTCATTCATGTTTATTTGATGCTATAAATGAACTAGTATAAAGAGATGATCGGTTCACGAACCGTTTAAAGGATCTGTCACGACACATTAAGGAGTCACTATATGGTATTTAGTGTTTAAACTGCTTTAAAAATTAGTCAGTGTCTTGTTTGCTCTGCAATGTATTTTCACTGCGGGAGAGCATGGGTTGTCGGACATTGCAACACGGGGTGGGTTTTGCGAAGGGTCAATTGTCACTGACAAAAATGGGAGTTAAACTTCGTAAGTTGCAATAAATGTGCAAAAGTGTTCGTTTACAACGGACATAAATCTGGCACCTCTGCCCTGAGGCGACATAGCCTACCTGCAGTTTTGTGTTTCCAAGTTACGTTTGGTGAGTGTGTATGCAGTAGCCTAAGAACTGAGGTGCCGCTAGTTGTGGTTATGATTTAACAGTTAGGCCTAATGTTTTACAACCATAATAATAATAATAAAAAAAGCCTACTCAATATGTTTGTCATGTGTGGTGCTTTGGTTTAGCATTGGTTAATTCATCTTATTTAAACAATCAGGTTTAAAGTCTGTTATTCTGGATGTTAACTTGAACGAATATTTAGTTTGAGTATATGTGCAGCTACATTATGTCAGATAAAGTACGCGGGAGTGGACAAAAACATTGCGGGAGCGGGCGGTCCTGGGGAGTATTCCAGAAAGGAAGGTTAACTTACCGTCACATATACCCCGAACTCTCGGTTGATTAACCCAAAACTTGCTTACTCTGGGTATGTTGGTTAATCGCCAATTTCAGGAGTCACCATGGAAACGCGTGGAGAAAAAAGGCGTACGACATATTTCCAATAGAATCTGTCTGCGGACTGCAAGAGAGGGGGCGTAACAGGAAGGAGGCGTAACCTGTTGCAGGGGGCGTAATTTGAAGTTGTCCAAGTCACACAGAACCACGCGAGATGTCAAAAAGAGATGATGCAGCCGCTGGACATGCGCACATCAATACTGCGCCATTTAATATTTATTTATTTAATTTAATAACTGTATTTGCAGTATTGTAAGGGTAGGTTTAGGGTTGGGGTGGGTGTAGATGTTAATAAAACACAATTTGATAAGTAGCACATTTAATTTACTGTTATTTATCCAAAGATTCTGCCTCACTTCTGGCCATAGCTGTATCCCTTCTAGACACAATCGGCACTAGTACTGATCTTCTTCTACTTCACTCTTCTTGCTTTTTAAGCTTCACTATCGCCACCTAGTGATAAGGGATCGGATCGGATAACAACTACAAGGCCACAGTCATGCTGTTTGTTTTCGTCATTTTTTAAGTATTTTAACTATGAAACTCTACAGTACATTTTTTATGGAAGGGGTAGGTTTAGGGAAAGGTTTGGGTGTGGGGGTAGGTTTTTAGCTATAATTGCATGAGTTTGTATTAATTTGATAGTATTTTTTTTTGTTTTACTACTAGCTTGTTTCATACTTAATATTCGATAGCAATATAAGCTCATCTTACACACATTTTCATTCATAAAACATAAAATAATTTACTTTAAAAGATTGTTTTAGTCAATGATGTCCACGCTTGTTTATTCGCGGAAGGCTTAACTTGAAAAGGCATAACTTGGAAGTACGTTGTAGTACTGCGGGATGCAGACAGACCCTTCTCCATATTTCAACGAGATTGAGTTGGAGATTTTAATGCTTGATTATGAAGAATATAAGCCCATTACAACTAAAAAAAAAAAGCAATACTGCAGCATCTGCAAAAGAGAGAGTTGGCTTGGCAAAAAAATAACAGTATATGCGTGAGTTTATAAAATTATAGAATACATATTTATATATTTGTCCCTTTTCATTGTGACGCAAAATTCTTTGGGGCATGTTGTAAATATAGACAAGCATTTACTTTCTGGCCTTCATAAATTTCTTAATATCACTGTAGTAATGTACATAATTGGCTGGTAATATGTTGACAAAAAAAAGTGTAATTTATTGGCTTCTTTTATCAGGTGTGTCACATTCACACAGAAGAGAATGGATGCGCAGGATCTCTTTCTAAAAGTGACATTAATTTACAAACAAAGACATAAACAATCATGATTTTTCTCTTTTATTCCACTCTATGTTCTATCCAGTTTTATACCATGACTAAAAGTTGAGAGTTTTTCCATGGCACAGTATATCTTTTTTTCCAGTGTCTGTCAGTGAGAGTTGATTCCTGCTCCTTGCTCTGGAGTGAACCAGCTTCCCTCGGTCCGTATACTCTTCCCATGACTCCCTGCAACATGAAGTAAACAAACACTTCCCACTCAAACCTTTGATACAGACAAAACAAACTGCACACTGAGTTCTGCACAGACTGCTGCATTACACACATCAGTGCAGTAACATACCTGATGCAAACCTGTTTTTGTACAGGGTCCCAGTAAGAAAAAAACAGATGACTGGTGGAGAGGGAGCCTGGAAAACTGACAGATCTGTCATCTCCTGCTCCTCCTCCTCCTCAACCCTCCCTCTAAACTCTATTCCTCCTCCTCTCCTTCCCTGTTCCTCAATCTCCATCATCACTTTCCTCATCTGAGCGAAGCTGGTTTCTGAGTCTTGAGGAATAAAACATCGCTGCATTCAGACAGACAGCAGAGAGCGTGTGAATGAGCGTGGAGGATCGGTGCTCACCTGTGCTGGAGCTCTCGGCTGAGCTGACAGGAAACAGCTCTTTCATGCTCTGCAGGAAGGAACATAGCCACTTAATTAATGTCAAAGGAAAAACAAAACCTGACATTTTACAGACAGAGACAAAGTACTTTTGGGGCACATTTCCTCTTTCTCCTTTCCATCGGTGGAGACTGAAGATGCTTCTCCTGAAAGAATGAGAAGGGAAGTGATATCAGATCACATATTTATTTGAAGGGTCTGCTGTATTTAATGTAGCTACATAATTTACCCACACATGTTTTAAACTTAGATATTGTACTGCTGTTGCTTTGTATTAGAAGCACATGACTTGTATAGGCTATAAGTTTTATAACCTAATATTATTTCCAATAGGAAAAGGTGTGTTTTCCCTCACAGTAACGGTGCGGTCACATTAACTTTTAAAATATTTTGTGCATGTATATTTATTTTCATAAATATTGTATATTGTCGGATGCATAAACATTGAAATATTAAATAATAAATACAACAACCAAATATTTTAATATCTTAAATTATATTAATATTACATATATATATATATATATATATATATATATATATATATATATAATGTATGAAAGAAAATTTAATATAATGTAAAAATAAAACAATAAATGCTAATAAGCAATTTATTTGTATTAGACAATTAGAAATAATGTGGGGTCCCATGATCATTTTGCTATAATGTATTTGCTTAAATATATCTGTTTTAATTACCAGGGGTGCATTTCACATACAACAATTTTTATTGTATGATGAAACGAATGATAAATTAATAAATATGTAAACGAATGCACTATTGACAGTGTTAATGGTTTTAGACAATAAAACACATTTTGTGTCTGCATTATTTACCTCTGAATTTCTTAAGTGTTGTGTTTCTCCAGCGGATGCTGACTTTCCAGTTTTTGCACCTTTCCTTCCCCCCAAACTTCTCAAAAGCAGATGGGGTGAACCAGCGTCCCTGGGACAAAATGCACTCCTCTCCTACAGGACAGAAAGACAGCATCCAGACCCATAAAAAGTATGATAAATGCATACTGTAATAAATTATAGCAAAAAAATTAAAGATGGTGAACCTTTAGGCAGTTTTTCCTGATAGAGAGTGCCTTCTTAGTCCCCACAGTTTACAGGCAGCTGAGTTTTATAAATGGTCCAATTCCACATCTCTGGTTTTTCTCCTTTCTTCACGGGAGATGCTGAGAAAAGGAGAGAAGAACACACAGATCATACAGGTAATAAGACACCACGCACCAGCAAAGAGTGAGAACTTGGAGCTGCTGTAGTTCAGGGACTCACAGAATGAGGGTTTCTTAGATCGTTTCTTTCGAGTGGGTGTGGAAACCGAGGAAGGACCCGGATCACCACTATCCTCATCACTTCTATCATCTTTACTTCTTTTTCTACTGTTTTTCCTCTCCTTTCCTTTCTCCCCCGTTCCTTCACTCTTCTCAGACTCCTTCTGTGTCTCAACATCTGAAGAATTCTCAGGTCCCTGAGAATAAAAAGATACTAAAACTGAAACTAAAACTATAATAAAGCTGGTTCGCGTTTGTGCCAAGCCAACATTTGTTTAACTTTATGTACTAAAAGAACCATAACTAAAATAAAAATGTATAAAAACTATATAAACATTATACTAACCCTAACCCTAAATTGTTAAAAATGTAAGTAAAATTAAAGCGGAAAATATAAAATAAATCTCAAAATATTAATAAAAAGTATCCTAGTGATACTAAAATAATACTGCTGTAAACATGAACACATTCTCGATCTATAATAGCGTAATAATGCAGCTGATAATAGTGAAAATCCCTGACAGTCCAGTAGGCTGTTTCTGAGCAGTTGTAGCATCGGGTACAGCTGCAGGATATGATGTTTGAACACACAGCACCAGAACTGATGCATGCACTGAGATTTCTCTTTCTCCAGCTGGTCCAGAACATCATAGATGCCCTTTCTGCTTCTGCTCACGAGAGCGCATCCCTTTCACCTTCTACAGACAAGACAGAGAGACAAAGACATAAAGGAAAATATAAGTATGGTTAAATGTCACTGTGCTTTAAATAACATCTGCACAGTAATGAAATGAATTAGGTAAATCTGCAGTTTGTTTTTACAACAGCTTTTAACAAATTACAAAGGATGTACCACTGTAAAGTGACGGTAACAGATGATAGTACCATGGTACTTTGATATACATTACAGTTCGGGGTCAGTAATATCATATATAAGTCTCATGCTCACCAAGGCTGCATTTATTTGATAAAAAATACAGAAAAACAGTAAAGTTGTGTTGTGAGATATCATTTCAATTTAAATTGAAATTTTTGTGGAATCTGTGATACTTTTTCCCCAGGATTTTTCATCTGAAATAAAAATTTTAACATTATGACTATTTTTTCTGTCACTTTTGATCAATCTAATTGCTCTTTGCTGAATTTAATGATCAATTCCTTAAAAAACCCTTACAAACACTAACATTTCAAACAAAATAGTACCATTGTATTAACTTTTATGTCCATAAACATATTATTATTACTGTACAGTTGCCAAAAACAAGGCACTGACATAGTACATGCCTTTATAACATGGTATTATGGCATAATATCCAGAAACAGTACTATTATTGTGCCATGTCCAAAAACGATCATGTCCATAAAACCATGGAACTTAAAAAACAGACACTTCTAGCCTTTAATGTGTGGGTGGGTTAGAGAAAGAGTGTAGGGTGGGCGTGTTCCTGCCTGAAAAAGTTCCTCCGTCAACAGGTCGTGGGAAATGTGAGAATGAGAAATGCGTGCGGTTGTTCTATGTACGAAATCTACGTCTTCTTGCGGCGAAGAAAAAGTAGCAACTGCTCATTCGTTAGAAAGTTTAATGGGTCCATTTGGATGCTGATTCCTACAGTGGCCGAGAGAGCTCAAAGCGCTGCAAATAATAAAACACATGCAAATTAAAAAAACCACATGCAAATAAAAAAAAAAAACACATGCAAATTAAAAAAACGTGATCATCAGTTTGACAACACATGTGCTGCAAATTTGCTAGAAACTCACGTTCACAGATGACGTGGTCGTCGAGCGCCCTCAGGCGGCCGTTACGATTATGTCACATTAGTACGCTACAGATGATTAACGAATATTTTTAAATCATCCACTAAATTATCATCTCTTGAAGTTGAATGAGTTAACAACAATGCCACATATTACACTTTTCTGTTAGTGAAACACATTACATTGAGTTAATGCCTACATAATATATTTTAATATTTTTTAGTTTGTGCTGTTGTCAAGTAGGGTCCGTCACTTTTTGGGGTCCCCCTTGAAACATTTCCGTTGTGGTTTGTGCTCTTTGCAGCGCTTTTTGTAAATGTAGCGCATTTTTGTAAATGTAGCGCGTTTTTGAGTTTGCATGTGTTGTGAGGATTTGCAGCACATGTGTTGTCAAACTGATGATCACGTTTTTTTTTTTTATTTGCATGTGCTTTTTTTAATTTGCATGTGTTTTATTATTTTCAGTGCTTTGAGCTCTCTCGACCACCGTGGATTCCCATTAATTCATAGATCTACAGTGGGACATAAAGTGTTTTTAAGCAACATTACAACAGCATGCAGAAAAATACAACACAATCAACAGAGTACTTTATCAAATACATAATTATGAAGCAATGTCTCACACTTCTCCAACAGAATAGGCCAGAAATGTTATGCAAGTTACATATTTTTGCTGCAATAAAACACAACATTTGCTGACACGAAACTAACATTTCGACACAGTGTCGAGATCCCGAAACGTAGATGTCACCGTGGAGATGGGTGTCGGTATAGTTTCGAAGCCTCGACACAATACGGCATATTTGCTTCAACTATTTCATGAAGCCTCGCTCTGTCGATGGCCGAACTGACAGGAGGAATTTGTATATTTTAACATGAGCAAAGTCATAAACAGAAACAGTTGTTTCCAAATCTCCCACCTGTATGGGACAATCTGGGTCAAGAACCTTTCAGTGTGCGGAAGTGATGTAGGGAAAGCGAATGTTAACCCGTTCAAAGTTCAATACGTAGGAATAGACATCCGACTCAGCTCAGAATCGGTTCTTTAGAACAGAATCTTTTCCTTAACAAAAAATAACCATTCATAAAACAACACCAAGGCGTGTATTTGTTTTCTGAGGTTTATTAATAAGGATGTTTATATAATTTCAAGCATCACAGTTCTGTTAACTACATGCGAATGCTAAAAATAATTTGCACTTCTTGGATGAAAAAGAGTTTTCGCACGTTTTAGGAAAATCCCATTTATTAAAATCAAACATCTAAAACTGTCATACAAAGTACATTTATTTATAACATTTCTGCTATAGGTTATTAAGGTCATTATTCATTAAACTTAAGTTTGCCCCTTCAGTCAAATCCTCAAATTCTTTGTTTCGATTTTAAAAGAACGATTCGTTCACGAATCAGACAACTCCAGACCAGGGCTTCGTAGCGTTTCCCAAAGGCGTCATAAGCTTAAAGGGTTAGTTCACCCAAAAATGAAAATTCTGTCATTATTTACTCTCCCTCATGTCGTTCTACACCCGTAAGATCTTCGAAACACAAATTAAGATATTTTTGATGACTCCAATGGCTCAGTGAGTCCTCTATTGCCAGCAGTTTACACTTTCAAATGCCAGAGAGGTACTATATATTTAAAACAGTTCATGTGAGTACAGTGGTTCAACCTTAATAAGCGACGAGAATACTTTTTGTGCGCCAAAAACAAACAAACAAACAAAATAACTACTTTTCAACAATATCTAGTAATGGGCGATTTCAAAACACTGCTTCCAAGCTTTACGAATCTTTTGTTTCGAATCAATGGTTCAGAGCGCCAAAGTCACATGATTTCAGTAAACGAGGATTCATTACTTCAAAGGTGTTTCAATTCTTCATGTAACTTTGGCAGTTTGACACGCGAACCGAACCACTGATTCAAATCGAAAGATTTGTAAAGCTTCGAAGCAGTATTTTGAAATCGGTAGTTCTGTTGTTTGTTTGTTTGTTTTTGGCTCACAAAAAGTATTCTCGTCGCTTATTAAGTTTGAACTCACATGAACTGTTTTCAATATGTTTTAGTAGTTCTCTATGCAGCTGAAAGTGTTCATTACTGTTACGACTTCCAATTTTAGTCTAGGATGAGAAGAGGCAACATTGAGTTTGTGGTCGACTGAGCGGTGGAGATGGTGGCAAAAGACAGCGCGTCACAAAAATTAACCGATAGTGTTTTATTGTATAAACAAAAAGGTAAGTGATAAACCATAATAAAGATAATGACAAAGAAAAGAATATATACAATATTTACATAAATAAAAATAAAGATAAACCGAGGGAGGAGGAGGACACAAATGGCACCAAATAAAATAAAAGAACAAAACCAAACCAAGCTAACTTAAATTAGTCCTCTAACCTAACTGATGAAACGAAAACAAGAAAACAAGTCTTCGGCGTTGCACGCCCTGACTTACCTACTCTCAAACTAATAAATAAAACATACACGAGTGGTGCGCATTTCTATACTAATGTATCTAGACATTTTAATTCACTAGGTGTTGGAGTCACGTGACATAATACCTGTCCTCTCCGAATGAGATTCTTAATGACCACGATGCCACTGATGTATGATAAACAAAGCAAAACCAAAATCAACAAACAGGAAACAAGGGATCTGCTTACTGATCCAAACAAGTCTTCCTTTTAAACAGTGTCAGTCCAATTGATTGGTAGGCACAGCCATGACGTCACGCCCCTAACGATGATTGTCAAGGTCGTTACCCAATGATCGTCGCGGGTAGGCAGGCCTAAGAAGTTGACAGAGAGAGAGAGAAAAAGAGAGAGCGAGAACACCACAAAACACCGCAACTAGCGGGACGTAACAATTACCTTGTAGGCACTGGAGCAGTACTTCCCAAACTGTGGGCTGCAGCCCCCCGGTGGGCTGTAGCGTTATTGGAGGGCCGAGGGGTAGCTAGTCCAAATCAATTTATTAAAATAATTAAAATATTCCAATTGTTCTAAAATGTGATTTTTTCCCCTCCTTATTACACTAATATAAAATATTTAAAAAATCCCATTATAGTGAGTAATAGTATACATTGCTTGATGTAAAACTGAAGTCAGGTGCTTAGTAGGAATTCAGTTGGTCTCAATTATCCGCCAATTCAAAACTGCAACGGTGGCTGCTCGGTAAAAGAGGATGACAACCCATTCTCATCAACTGGACCTAACTGCACTTCAAGTAAACGAAAGATTCCTAAGTACAGTGAGGAGTACTTGTCCTTCGGATTTACGAGTGTTGGTCCTGCTGACAAACCCACGCCTGTCTGTGTGCTATGCTCCTCTGACTCTTGCTGATGAGGTACTGAAACCATGCAAGTTACGATGTCACCTCAAAAAACATAGCATGGGTCATTTACCAACAAGTCTTGAGAATTTTTTGAAAATAGATTGAAAGATTACCAGCGTCGTAAAAAAGTGATTGAGTCAACCTGTGTGACAGGTGGCGAAAATGAAAAGGCAGTGACAGCATCGAATGAGGTATCAAGACTGGTAGCTACATCTGGGAAGCCCCACACCATAGGTGAACAATTAACTTTACCAGCCGCTAAGCAGATGGTCAGCATAATGCTAGGAAACAATGAAGTTGCAACTTAACTTGATTTCTTTATCAAACAACACGGTTAAGGGCTGAATTAATGATATGGCCGAGAATGTGTTCCAGCAGCTAATTTGCAGAGTTCAAGTGAGTCGTTTTTATTTAACTCAAATCAATGAGTCCACAGACATCGTGGGTATGGCGAATTTGCTTGCATTTGTATGACTGTGATGGAGAAATTGAGGAAAACTTTCTTTTTTGCGGACCTCTACAATCAAATGCAACTGCGGAAGCTATTTTTGACATTCTGGATGATTTCATCGGATGATATTGACCGGACAAAGTGCGTTGGACTCAGCACCGATGGTGCTCATGCTATGCTGGGCCGACACAGTGGAGTGAAGCGAGTCAGAGACGTGCACTGTAAAAAATTGCTGTAAAAAACATGCTGTTTTCCATTAAAACAGTAATATGCTGTTGAAACAACGCATTCTGGGTAATATTTGAAGTTTTCTAGAAAATAGCCTACAGCAACACACTGTGAATTAAAAGCGCTCAAAGTCGACACTCAGAGGCTGTGTTCCAAATTACATGCTATACCCTCATTCACTATTCCCTACACTATTTCACTAATATAGTCCACTTGACAGAGTGAATGAAAAAAAAGAGTGAATTCAGACACTGATGAACACCTTCTGTTTACAAGCAGAATCACTGATGGAAAGAGAAATAAGAACAGAAAAAATATTTAATCAACTGAAGATAAATTCCATTAAATCTCTCAAGATCTGATTAATCAACTCCACAAACAGCATTACCTGATTCACTTATTACTTAACAGACTGACTTTTTTCTGTCATGTGTACAGAAGTTCATATTGAGAACTAACAGAGGTTCAGATGTTGTTTTATTGTCGTTTGACATTACCATGATAGAGATCAGTGTTGGTTTAGTTGGGATCTTGATCTTTGATTTGTAAACATTAAGTTTATTTTGCCAGCGGTTAACACAACAGTGTTATTTAAGCACATTAGTTATTGTTGAGACCCCTGATGGAGTTATGATCAAATGAGATCAGCTATTAATTAATAGCTGAAATTAACATCTCTAGGCCAAACTTGTTAATATTATTATTAGAGTCTAGAAGGTTCTATAATTTTTATTGTAGTATCATGATCAACAAATAATATGGAGTAATTCGATAACAACTTGTGTGGATAACATTTTGAAGTACTATTTAATGCAGAGTCATACAGACATCAACAAATCGGATATGAATCTCAACAATGGTGACAATCAAATGCTTCTTGCTGTAATGCATGCTGGGTAAAAAAAACTCCCAGCACGCATTGCGGCATTAATAAATTATGTTGCTAAATTGTCTGGTTATTTTCTCTAATTCTTACTGCCTTGATTTTTGCTGTTGCTTTTGTGCTGACTTTTAGTAATGTGTTTTATGATGTGTTTTTTTCATAATTCTTTTATTTTGTTTGTTGATCGTCACCATTGTTGAGATTCATACGCTGATTTTTGAATTCTCTGTTTAGCTCAGTAATGCCATAATTCACACATTTATCTGTAAATGAGTCTTAAAAAATACGATAGTCTTAGACTTTATTGCTGGTACAATTGTGTTTGGAATACACACAGTCATAACACGCAAAGAAACTCTAATGTTAAAAAGACAAGAGTCAAGAACCCAACTAAAGCAAACACTGACCTCCATCATGGTAACGTCAAATGAAACAAAAGCGTCTGAAGCTCTGTTAATTCTCAATAAGAACTTCTGTAGATATCTGACAGAAATAAAGTCAACCTGTTTAGTAATAAGTGAAGCTAATGCTGTTTATATTGTTTAATTCTCCTCTGCTGAGATCTTGAGATATTTAATGTCTTTTATCTTCAGCTGATTTCATCTAAGGCTGTGGCTGGAAGTCTGTTGAAGTTATTGTGTTTCTGCTCATTTTTTTCTATTCTTGTTGTTTCTTTTCAGTGATTCTGCTTGTTAACAGCAGGTGTTCATCACTAATTCTCAATTATCACTTAATTATCTCATTAACTGTTGTCTCATTAACTTCAGCACTGCTTCAGTGTTACTCTGTAGTGTGGACACAATCAAGTGATCATTTAAACTGAAGATTTTGCTGTGGGGTTTAAAGGGTTAAAGGTGTTAGATGGAAAAAACCCAGAGTGAAACATAATTTAAAAGTAATCAACTGTTTCAATTAATCAATTAATTTACGGCAACGTACTGTAAAAAAACAGGAATTTGTTGGCAACCACAGCTGCCAGTAGATTACCGTAAAATCAAGGAAAAACAGTAATATTCTGTAAATTAATTTACGGCAACAAACTGTAGAAAAACAGCAATTTACTGCCAACCTTGCTGACAGCAAATTACCATAAAATGAAGGAAGAAAAATTAGTTTTGTGGGTCACCATTGCGCTGGAGACTAGAGCCTGTGCTTCAGTCAATAATGAGCTGAGAAACACTGATGTTATGCTGCATGTTGCTTCATTTAAAGACAGTAACTGTAGTTGTCAATCCAGTGATAAGCTGTTTGCTAAGTACTTTAGGACATATATTTGTGATATTGCTAGCTTACACAAATTGCAAAGATTTGAGTTGAAGTCATGTTTTTAATTATTTCAGTACTATGCATTGAGTTTAAAAAAATAGTATTTACACAGTATTAGTACTGTGAATTTGTTTCATTTGAGTCAACTGAAAAGGAATGTATCTTAACTGCAAACACAAACTGTTTGTAGCAAAACAAGTTAATTTCCATGGTAGCATTATGGTAACATACAGTAAAATAAAAGAGCTGTAAATTTACTGTAGAGGGCTGTAAATTAACAGTGCATTACTGGCAACCACAGCTGCCAGTAGATTACTGTTATTTTACAGCACAATTTTTTACAGTGTGGCCCCGCTGGTCACTCACGTACATTACTGCATTCACAGAGAGGCATTAGCCGCTAAGAGAATGCCCATGGATTTAAAGACCGTTTTGAACGATGCTGTCAGAATGGTGAATTACATTAGAAGTCGTCCACTGCAAGGACGTTTGTTTTCCCTTTTGTGTGAAGAGAAGGGTAGTGAACACCACCAGCTTTTACTAGGTCCGCTGGCTCTCACGTGGCAGAGTGCTCACCCGGCTCTTCCAGTTACGTGACGACGTCAGAACATTTTTCATTGATTCCAAATTTGAACTTGCAGACCGCCTCTGTGATTTTGACTTTAATATTTCATAATTTGTTTATGATGTAAGTGCCGCTATAACTTTTGTATAAGATCATTAGATGACATAAAATGAGATGGTTATGGTATTCATATATAATTATATATATATATATATATATATATATATATATATATATATGAATTGTGATTTTTATTTGCACATGAATATATGAATTGTGATTTGTTATTGCATCAGTAGACAATTCAATTATATAAAAGAAGTTCAAGTGCTGAAGCAAAGGGAACACCAACCATAATGGTGAGTTCAAAATAAAACATTTTAGGAAAATCAATGTAAATTTATGAAGTCAGCTTTTGTGATGTTCTCTCAAAATTTTCAGTTGAATTGACAATTAAGCATTTAAGATGACCAACAAGGGCCCTTACGTAGGGAGGGGCACAAAGCAATGCACACCAGAATCTTGCCTGAGGCTTCCTGCACTGAATGGGTCATCTGCAAATTAATAAGAAAAGCTCTCAAATATTAGTAGTGTTACGTCCAAGGACGTATGTGTTTTTATTTTATTATTATTATTATTATTATTGTTTGTTATTATTGTTTATATAAAAGGATGTTTGTAGTTGTGGTGTTCTTTCTCTTGTTTTCTCTTTTTTGTGTGTGTATGCCTTCCTGATAGGTTAAGGGTTACCACCTGTGCTTCAGCGGTCATGTGGGCGCTACCTGCGTACTGATTGGTGCACTTCCGAATTACACTGGCATAAAACTGCAGAGACGGCATTGACGAGTCGAGAGGCAATGTAGCGTGTGATCTTTTGCTCTCCAGTGTAGAGCGTGTTGCGCTTAATTGGTTGTTGTATTTGATTATATTAGTTATGTTGCTTTGAGTGGAAACTTTGTTATATATTTGTGCGTAATGTAGGGTGGAGGATTCCCATATCTTTTCTCCTGGTTATTGTTTAGTTAGGGAGGGAGGGAAGTTAAATGTTGTTTTGTTATTTTCTTTTGGGTATATATAGGTAAGTTAGTATTAATTGTTTTAGGTAGTTCTTATTTTTCTTTTTCTTTTATACGGGTCCTCCACTTGAGGTAATTATTTTGTTTTTGAATTATTTGTTATCTTTTAGTTTCTTTCCTCTTTATACTTCTGTTCAATGAATAAAAGGCAGACATGCCATTTAAATTGATTTCTTAAACTTTGGTGTTTTTTTTGGTGACTCTGGGAGTGGAGAACTAAAGATATTAAGTCTCTCCATTTTATTTTTGTTTGTTCGATCCCTGTTTACCAGGGACAAAAATGGGAGGATTTAACAATAGGCTATAGTTTTAAACCAGAAGCACAATCAAACTGGTTAATTAAATCTAAATCCTTTGACACACATTTTTCATCTTTTAAGAATAACGTGGTGTCGTCTGCTAACTGTGAAATCTCCCGAAAACAGAAATTCCTTTCAATTCTTGATTCTGACCAAAGCTCACAGATAACAACTCAGCAACTAATAAAAATAAAAAAGGAGTAATAGGGCAACCCTGCCTAACACCACACTGTACATCAAATCTGTGAGCAGTGTCAAAATTAATAACAACTATTTATTCCTTCATAAATAAAGGAGTCCCCAAAACCAAACAACTTAAGTGATTTTAAAAGAAAATGGTGTTCAATTGTGCAAAAGGCTTTGTAAAAATCAAGAAAGAGATCAAGTCCCCGAGAGTGCATGAGTTAGATGGGTTTTGTTTTGTTTTCTTTGGTGCCACTCGTGTCCTCCCCGGTTTATCATCTTTGTCTTCATATACAATATTTACATAAATATAGAAATATTTTTTTCCTATGTTGTTATTCCATCATCTTTATTATTACCCTAGACTAAAACTTGGAAATTGTGACAGCACCTGACCCAAGAAACCATTCAGAAAAAAACTTTTAGATGAGTTTTTGTCAACTGTCATCAAAGATGGACTTTGAACATCAACAATCATGACAAACATCTTGTTATGTTTGTACTAACAAAACATATACAGTATAAAACTCTTGGGTTCAAATAACACAACCAACACTCAGGGATACTGGGGGATATTCCAAAAAGCAGATTATGTGACATACCTGGGTAAGTTTAAGGGTAAGTAGGCGGATAACCTCAGCTTTCGGTTCCAAAAACGGAGGTAAGTTTCAAGGTATGTAAGGAGCCATAGCAACTTAAGCTCTGAACATAACCTGCTCCGGGACAGGTTTAGTTTCAAGGTTAGTTTGTTTCGGAGATGTGATGGAGCATGGCATGCCCTTTTGAAGACGATCCAGTGGATGTGGAAGCACAGATTATACAGAATCTTTTCCACTGTGAGAGGGTGATAACACCACGTATCAATGTGTTCAATGTGTTTTCATATTTGGAGCGTTACTGTTTTTCAAAAGATTTGTTAATTTATAGAGTGATTCCATGTAAGCTGTAAGAACTGAATAAAGAACTATATCATTTGTAATGTGAAACTAACTAACTATCGGCATGCAATGTAGGGAATATCTTTGCCCCAGGGTTACACCCCATTATATTCTGGGGTTTATTGTAACTCTTTATTCAGTACAGTTTATGATGACTGCACTGGGGCTTTGTGCAGTATGTGATGGACTATTTTACACCAGGGTTAACCCTTTATACAGCACAGCTTATTGCAACTGTACTGGGGCATTAGGACCCACTTAGACCACAGGCTGATCAGACCTGCTGGCCTCTCCAACACCTCCTCCCGCTGCGACCCAGTCTCTCATGCTGATAGAGACCAGACTCAACTCCGTTTGGCTTCAGTGGGTGTATAAGCAGAAGCCTCAGGTTGACCACAGCAAGACATCACAAACATTTTTCATCCGTATATATATACACCTATGCTCAAATACATACCTCAACAATGGTGAGATGCTTCATGCCACATTCTATAAGTTAGCATTAACTGCATTGCATCTACATGATAAAAAAAAAAAAAACAAGTGTAAGATTAGACCACTAGATGATGACAACCTCCTCATCAAGTTGCTTCTGGAGCCTGAAGAACTCTGTGCCAAGTCAAAATGAAACATAAAAACGTTCTCCAACAAGGTGATATTTACTAAACTGTTAATGAAGCCATGAAATGTAGTATTTAATGTAATTTAGTTTTCTATGTAGCCAATAGGAAGAAGGCTGAGGCTGTAAAACAGGTGGGGGTCCAAAAATTTGACAGAACATCACATAAGCTGACTTCATAAATTGACATTGATTTTCCTAAAATGTTTTATTTTGTTCCATTACGAGATTTCAAATATTAGCGGTTTTGCTCCTTTATGAGATTTTAAGGACTATCGGTTTGGTTTCATTACGAAATTTCAATGATTTGTTTCTTTATTAGATTTCAAAGACCATCTGCTTTGTTTTGTTTTTAAAGAAGTTCGGTTTTGTTCCATTACGAGATTTCAATGACAGTTGTTTTTATTCAGTTAGGAGATTTCAGTGAGGCCGGTTTTGTTCTTTTACGAGATTTTAATGACAGTCTGGTTTGTTTCGTTACGGCATTTTAGTGACAGAGTTTATTGCGCTTGCGAGATTTCAATGATGGTCAGTTTTGTTTTCCTTTACGAGATTTCAATGACATTTGATTTTCATTGTCAGTCAGTTTTGTTCAGGTAAGCGATCTCAATACGGTATGTTTTGTTCTTTTATGAGATTTTAATGACAGTTGGTTTTATTCAATGACAAGATTTTAATGACGCTCAGATTTATTCGGTTATGAGATTTCAAAGACGGACGGTTTTGCTGGGTTGTGATTTTAATGGGTTTGTTCGGTTACAAGATTTATATGATGGTCGGTTTTGTTCAATTGCGAGATCTCAATGATGATTAGTTTGATTCTTTGTTCTTTTACGAGATTTTGAGTGGTAGTTGTTTTTGTTCCTTTAGAAGATCTCAATGACTGTCAGTTTTGCTCCTTTACAAGATTTTAATGATGCTTGGTTTTTCAGTGTCAGTTTTACAAGATTTCAATGACAGTCCATTTTTTTTCTGTTACAAGATTTCAATAACGGTCAGTTTTGCACCTTTGCAAAATTTCAATGACAGTCAGTTTTGTTCCTTAAAGGGCACCAATTACGCCTCTTTTTGCAAGATTTAAAATACGTCTCTGATGTCCCCAGAGTGTGTATATGAAGCTTTATCTCAAAATACCCACAGAAAATTTTTAATAGCATGTTAAAATTGCCATTTTTGGGGGTGAGTAAAAAAAGTGCAGTTTTATTGTGTGTCCCTTTAAATACAAATGAGCATATTAGAATAATTTCTGAAGGATCATATGACACTGAAGACTGGAGTAATGATGCTGAAAATTCAGCTTTGCATCACAGAAAACAGAAACCATTATTTTAAATTGTAAAAATATTTCATAACATTACTGCTTTTCTGTATTTTTGATTAAAAAAATGAAGCCTTGTTGAGCATATGAAACTTCTTTCAATAACACTTAAAATAGTAATGAAAAAAATAGAGTGATTCCATGTAAGTTGTAGAACTGAATAAAGAACTATATCATCTGTAATGTGAAACCAACTAAATATCGGCATGTAATGTATGGAATATTTTTGCCCCAGGGTTACACCCCATTATTTTCTGGGGTTTATTGTAACTCTTTATTCAGTACAGTTTATGGTGACTGTACTGGGGCTTTGTGCAGTATGTGATGGACTATTTTACACCAGGGTTAACCCTTTATACAGTACAGCTTATTGCAACTGTACTGGGGCATTAGGACCCACTTAGACCACAGGCTGATCAGACCTGCTGGCCTCTCCAACACCTCCTCCCGCTGCGACCCAGTCTCTCATGCTGATAGAGACCAGACTCAACCCTGTTTGGCTTCAGTGGGTGTGTAAGCAGAAGCCTCAGGTTGACCACAGCAAGACATCACAAACAGTTTTCATCTGTATATATATACACCTATGCTGAAATACATACCTCAAAAATGGTGAGATGCTTCATGCCACATTCTATAAGTTAGCATTAACTGCATTGCATCTACATGATAAAAAAATAACAAGTGTAAGATTAGACCACTAGATGATGACAACCTCTTCATCAAGTTGCTTCTGGAGCCTGAAGAACTCTGATCCAAGTCAAAATGAAACATAAAAACGTTCTCCAACAAGGTGATATTTACCAAACTGTTAATGAAGCCATGAAATTTAGTATTTAATGTAATTTAGTTTTCTATGTAGCCAATAGGAAAAAGGCTGAGGCCGTAAAACAGGTGGGGGTCCAAAAATTTGACAGAACATCACATAAGCTGACTTCATAAATTGACATTGATTTTCCTAAAATGTTTTATTTTGTTCCATTACGAGATTTCAATGACAGACGTTTTTATTCAGTTAGGAGATTTCAGTGAGGCCGGTTTTGTTCGGTTACGAGATCTCAAAGACAGTTTTGTTCTTTTACGTGATTTTAATGACAGTCTGGTTTGTTTTGTTACGGCATTTCAGTGACAGACTTTTTTGTGCTTGCGAGATTTCAATGATGGTCAGTTTTGTTTTCCTTTATGAGATTTCAATGACATTTGATTTTCATTGTCAGTCAGTTTTGTTCAGGTAAGCGATCTCAATACGGTATGTTTTGTTCTTTTATGAGATTTTAATGACAGTTGGTTTTATTCAATGACAAGATTTTAATGACGCTCAGATTTATTCGGTTATGAGATTTTAAAGACGGACGGTTTTGCTGGGTTGTGATTTTAATGGGTCTGTTCGGTTACGAGATTTATATGATGGTCGGTTTTGTTCAATTGCGAGATCTCAATGATGATTAGTTTGATTCTTTGTTCTTTTACGAGATTTTGAGTGGTAGTTGTTTTTGTTCCTTTAGAAGATCTCAATGACTGTCAGTTTTGCTCCTTTACAAGATTTTAATGATGCTTGGTTTTTTAGTGTCAGTTTTACAAGATTTCAATGACAGTCCATTTTTTTTTCTGTTAAGAGATTTCAATAACGGTTAGTTTTGCACCTTTGCAAAATTTCAATGAGAGTCAGTTTTGTTCCTTAAAGGGCACCAATTATGCCTCTTTTTGCAAGATTTAAAATACGTCTCTGATATCCCCAGAGTGTGTATATGAAGCTTTATCTCAAAATACCCCACAGAAAATTTTTAATAGCATGTTAAAATTGCCACTTTTGGGGGTGAGTAAAAAAAGTGCTGTTTTATTGTGTGTCCCTTTAAATACAAATGAGCATATTAGAATAATTTCTGAAGGATCATGTGACACTGAAGACTGGAGTAATGATGCTGAAAATTCAGCTTTGCATCACAGAAAACAGAAACCATTATTTTAAATTGTAAAAATATTTCATAACATTACTGCTTTTCTGTATTTTTGATTAAAAAAATGAAGCCTTGTTGAGCATATGAAACTTCTTTCAATAACACTTAAAATAGTAATGAAAAAAATAGAGTGATTCCATGTAAGCTGTAGAACTGAATAAAGAACTATATCATCTGTAATGTGAAACCACACAGTAAAATCCCCAGAGTTAAATCAACTCTGCTCAGATAACATTTGTTCCCTCTCTAAATAGTGTTAAAGTAACACTGAAGCAGAGTTAAAGTTAATGAGATAATTAAGCAATTAATTAAGTGATGATTGAACATTAATGATGAACACCTGCTGTTAACAAGCAGAATCACTGCAGAAAAGAGAAACACAAGAACTACAACTGACTTTAGCCACAGCCTTAGATGAAATCAACTGAAGATAAAATACCTTAAATCTCTGAAGATCTGATGAACTCCACAAACAGGATTACCAGATTCACTCATTACTGACCAGACTGACTTTATTTTCACATGTCTACAGAAGCTCTTATTGAGAATTAACAGAGGTTTAGATGTTTTATTGGTCAAGAAAAATAATATAAAATAAAAAATGACACCACCATCATGGTGAACAGAGTTTGCTTTAGTTGGGCTCTTGACCCTTGATTTATTATGTTAGATTTTTCTATGTAACAATGCATGACTTGTTGTGAAGTAGTGAGCTCACTACTTTACTAAGAGCAGATTTTAGCAGCTTTTATATGATGCTTTAATCATTGTGAAATTGCATCTGAAGCATTAAGTACACATTTAGGTTTTTATACATTTTGGCTTTGCATTACCAACCCTGTGAAACCACAATATGAGTAGAAAATGTTGCAGCGAAAAGATACTGAACAATTTTTAAACCATACCACACATTACATTTATTTTTTTACCACTGCATCTCTTCGACACACACAGACATCAAGAATCAGCATATGAATCTCAACAATGGTAAAAAAAAAAAAAATGCTTCAGGCTGCAATGCATGCTGGGTATCACCATAGGACAGTATAAATAATTGTCACCACTGTTGAGGATTGTATGCTATATGTTCATGTATAAGACTGAGTGGTATTTGTGGCTCTTTTTTTTAGTATTGAAGCATTATGGTGGTATTTGGATGGGGTTTTTTTTTCCATTTTTACAAAAACAGAAGAGAAAAACACCTTTTTATGATTTTCAAGCTAATTTGCTCCTTCAGTCTTTTGATTCAACAATGAACAAGTGTTTGTTGTGAAACACTATTTCAGACGCTCAAACATAAGTTGTTTCAAAAATGTAAAAGGGTAAAGATCCCAACTAAAACAAACCCTGACCACCATGATGGTGGCATAATTTTTTGACCAATAAAACACCAACATCTAAACCTCTGTGAGTTCTCAATAAGAGCTTCTGTAGACGTCTGACAGAAATAAACTCAGTAATAAATGAATCAGATGTTTTAATCAGATCTTCAGATATTTAAGGTCTTTTATCTTCAGTTGATTTTATCGAAGGCTCTGACTGAAGTCAGTTGTTGTTCTTGTGTTTCTCTTTTCTTCAGTGATTCTGCTTGTTAACAGCAGGTGTTCATCATTAATGTTCAATCATCACTTAATTAATTGCTTAATTATCTCAAATAACTTTAACTCTGCTTCAGTGTTACTTTAACACTATTTAGAGAGGGACCAAATGTTATCTGAGCAGAGTTGATTTAACTCTGGGGTTTTTACTGTGCAACTAAATATCGGCATGTAATGTATGGAATATTTTTGCCCCAGGGTTACACCCCATTATATTCTGGGGTTTATTGTAACTCTTTATTCAGTACAGTTTATGATGACTGCACTGGGGCTTTGTGCAGTATGTGATGGACTATTTTATACCAGGATTAACCCTTTATACAGTACAGCTTATTGCAACTCTACTGGGGCGTTAGGACCCACTTAGACCACAGGCTGATCAGACCTGCTGGCCTCTCCAACACCTCCTCCCGCTGCGAGCCAGTCTCTCATGCTGATAGAGACCAGACTCAACTCCGTTTGGCTTCAGTGGGTGTGTAAGGGAAAGCCTCAGGTTGACCACAGCAGGACATCACAAACAGTTTTCATCTGTATATATATACACCTATGCTGAAATACATACCTCAAAAATGGTGAGATGCTTCATGCCACATTATATAAGTTAGCATTAACTGCATTGCATCTACATGATAAAAAAATAACAAGTGTAAGATTAGACCACTAGATGATGACAACCTCTTCATCAAGTTGCTTCTGGAGCCTGAAGAACTCTGTGCCAAGTCAAAATGAAACATAAAAACGTTCTCCAACAAGGTGATATTTACTAAACTGTTAATGAAGCCATGAAATTTAGTATTTAATGTAATTTAGTTTTCTATGTAGCCAATAGGAAAAAGGCTGAGGCCGTAAAACAGGTGGGGGTCCAAAAATTTGACAGAACATCACATAAGCTGACTTCATAAATTGACATTGATTTTCCTAAAATGTTTTATTTTGTTCCATTACGAGATTTCAATGACAGACGTTTTTATTCAGTTAGGAGATTTCAGTGAGGCCGGTTTTGTTCGGTTACGAGATCTCAAAGACAGTTTTGTTCTTTTACGAGATTTTAATGACAGTCTGGTTTGTTTCGTTACGGCATTTCAGTGACAGACTTTTTTGCGCTTGCGAGATTTCAATGATGGTCAGTTTTGTTTTCCTTTACGAGATTTCAATGACATTTGATTTTCATTGTCAGTCAGTTTTGTTCAGGTAAGCGATCTCAATACGGTATGTTTTGTTCTTTTATGAGATTTTAATGACAGTTGGTTTTATTCAATGACAAGATTTTAATGAGGCTCAGATTTATTCGGTTATGAGATTTTAAAGACGGACGGTTTTGCTGGGTTGTGATTTTAATGGGTTTGTTCGGTTACGAGATTTATATGATGGTCGGTTTTGTTCAATTGCGAGATCTCATTGATGATTAGTTTGATTCTTTGTTCTTTTACGAGATTTTGAGTGGTAGTTGTTTTTGTTCCTTTAGAAGATCTCAATGACTGTCAGTTTTGCTCCTTTACAAGATTTTAATGATGCTTGGTTTTCAGTGTCAGTTTTACAAGATTTCAATGACAGTCCATTTTTTTTCTGTTACGAGATTTCAATGACGGTCAGTTTTGCACCTTTGCAAAATTTCAATGACAGTCAGTTTTGTTCCTTAAAGGGCACCAATTACGCCTCTTTTTGCAAGATTTAAAATACGTCTCTGATGTCCTCAGAGTGTGTATATGAAGCTTTATCTCAAAATACCCCACAGAAAATTTTTAATAGCATGTTAAAATTGCCACTTTTGGGGGTGAGTAAAAAAAGTGCTGTTTTATTGTGTGTCCCTTTAAATGCAAATGAGCTGCTTATCAGCATATTGGAATAATTTCCGAAGGATCATGTGACACTGAAGACTGGAGTAATGATGCTGAAAATTCCTTGCATCACAGAAAACAGAACCATTATTTTAAATTGTAAAAATATTTCATAACATTACTGCTTTTCTGTATTTTTGATTAAAAAAATGAAGCCTTGTTGAGCATATGAAACTTCTTTCAATAACACTTAAAATAGTAATGAAAAAAATAGAGTGATTCCATGTAAGCTGTAGAACTGAATAAAGAACTATATCATCTGTAATGTGAAACCAACTAAACATCCAATATCGGCATGTAATGTATGGAATATTTTTCCCCAGGGTTACACCCCATTATTTTCTGGGGTTTATTGTGACTATACTGGGGCTTTGTGCAGTGTGTGATGGACTATTTTACACCAGGGTTAACCCTTTATACACCACAGCTTATTGCAACTGTACTGGGGCATTAGGACCCACTTAGACCACAGGCTGATCAAACCTGCTGGCCTCTCCAACACCTCCTCCCGCTGCGACCCAGTCTCTCATACTGATAGAGACCAGACTCAACCCTGTTTGGCTTCAGTGGGTGTGTAAGCAGAAGCCTCAGGTTGACCACAGCAGGACATCGCAAACATTTTTCATCCGTATATATATACACCTATGCTCAAATACATACCTCAACAATGGTGAGATGCTTCATGCCACATTCTATAAGTTAGCATTAACTGCATTGCATATACATGATAAAAAAAAAAAACAAGTGTAAGATTAGACCACTAGATGATGACAACCTCCTCATCAAGTTGCTTCTGGATTCTGAAGAACTCTGATCCAAGTCAAAATGAAACATAAAAACGTTCTCCAACAAGGTGATATTTTGTAAATTTACTAAACTGTTAATGAAGCCATGTAATTTAGTATTTAATGTAGTTTAGTTTTCTATGTAGCCAGTCGGAAGAAGTCTGAGGCCGTAAAACAGGTGGGGGTCCAAAAATTTGAGAGATCATCACATAAGCTGACTTCATAAATTGACATTGATTTTCCTAAAATGTTTTATTTTGACCTTACCATTACAGTGGATGGTGTTTTCTTTGCTTGGGCACTTCATTTATAATATTGTATGTTTGGTTTGATATGGTGATGCAACAATATATAATAGTAGCACATATAAACAGCTGTAGAAACTTTTAAGTGGGTTGATCCAATTCTTCTAAATGTGTGACAACATTATGTTCAGAGCTTAAGTTGCTATGGCTACTTACATACCTTGAAACTGACCTCCGTTTTTGGAACCGAAAGCTGAGGTTATGCGCCTACTTAACCTTAAACTTACCCAGGTATGTCACATAACCTGCTCTTTGGAATACCCCCCAGGTCATACATTCAGCGTGAACAGGTTTAAGAAAACAGTCCCGCGCAGGGCTCTAGTCCCAACTGTAGGAAAGACATCGTTAAAGAACTCCATTTGACTCCAGTGGTTTAACTTCAATATAAGTTAAACCATAATTTACCACTTTATTTACAAAATAATATTACCCAAAGCATGTTCACACAACGTCAGCTCTTGTGTGAACACAAAACATATGTGTCGTGATACTCACATGAACACGGATTGCAGATTGACATTTTCATAAAAAAGTGGTAAATGATGAAACCTTTCAGATTTCATTAAAAAGAATTTTTTTAACAGTTGTGTTTTAAAGAAGAACGAAGGTCTTACAGATGTGGAACGACATGAGGGTGAGTAATAAATTACATAATTTTCATTTTTTGGAGAAGTAGGTAGGCAGTAGATAGCTCTAGGTTTTAGAATAGGCCTCTGTCCACTGAGGGGTTCTGTATAACTTCAAATGGTCCCTCATCTTCAGCTAGTGAAGCCAAAGTAAAGAGACACTAGCTTCAGATCTACATACACACAACCTCTCACATTCTTTCAGCTGAAGGACAGAGGTGACTCAGCCCAGAGTGTCCACCACTAAACCACTTTCAATGAAACATTCGGAGCTCTTTTCAGTAACAGAAAGGTTTTCAGATAGTCATCTATAGCCTTTATGTTTCCATTTGGAACTCTTCAAGTCATTTGACTTAAAAGCTAGGTAGAATCTGTCTGTCTTTATTCAGAAGAAAGAGGCCAATGTGAAGTCAGTGATTACATGATTGCTCTTCTATCTATACTTGCCATGAAAAAAATACTCTAACATTACAAAACGTTTTTACTGCAGTTTAGTTACACTATAACTAGAATCTCCTTAGAAACCACTAAGCAACCACGGTCCCCAAAATATGATGTCTATGTAGAATTTTCTCTAAGAACTTCATGTACATATAAATATGTATAACGTATTATTATTTACTTAACTTTAACATTATTACTATTATTTATACTGAAAAAAGCCTTTTGATTTCACTTAATTTCTTAAGGCAAGTGTTACACAAAATTCATTTTTATTCATTTTAAACATAGTCAATGTTTTTTAGTTCTATCAGTTCAAATATATAAAGTAGATTCCATTATATTCAAGTCTGAGACTTTGAGTAAATGGAAAAGACCTGTTAGTATCTGATATTCAGTTATGTTGTACAAAAGACGTACGCTGCAAAAGTTACTGCATTGGCATTAGCAAAGCTGTTGCTCATTGAACGAAGCAACATGCATTTGTATATTATCCATAACCTAAAGCTCTGTTTTAAATGTCAAACACACTGAACACTAAAGGGTCTTTCCCTTCACTTAAACACAAATAAAATAAAAATCCAGCCATATGCAAAGCATGTTGGGAACTAACAATCCACCATCCAGTTTCAGTTAATGCATCAAAAATCATTCATGTACTCCCAAAACAAATAGATTAAGTAAACTTAACAGCTTAAAATATTTCAGTGGGCTGTAGACAATGAAAATTAAGTTAGTATAGCAAAATGTATAGCAATGATGTTGCTTTAGCATATTTTAATTAAGTAATTTGAACAAGCATCAAAAATATATTTTTTTCAGTGTACCATACTTTTCTCTCAAACTTCACAGTTTACGTTGTTGACAGTGCAGCGTTTCCAGGTTCTAGTTCATAAGTTCTAGTCTGGCTGACGCAGGAGCCGGCCAATGAGTCAGCCTTCTGACATAGAACCCGGAAGCACTGCACTGTGTTTACAACGTAAACAGCATATAGCAGAATGACAGTGAAGAGAATAACTTGTTTAATAAAAACTAAAATATTGAATATTCATTACCTTTTATATAATAAATGAATATTTT
The DNA here is from genome assembly GCA_038088235.1 of Zacco platypus. Lineage (NCBI taxonomy): Eukaryota > Metazoa > Chordata > Actinopteri > Cypriniformes > Xenocyprididae > Zacco > Zacco platypus. The sequence continues at coordinate 26,783,409 of CM076078.1, read as the reverse complement.
ATTCATTTATTTTTTGTGAAAATCACCCTCGTATTATAAAAAATAATAATGGAAAAGTGGACATAGACTGCTCATTAGATTGGTTTTTAGCCATGTGTAAACATATAATGTGACAAATAAATAACAGAGAAAGAGTTTGGTTTATTTCTCTGCACCATGGATCAGGTGACCGTTAAAATAAACTATAGAGCCACAAATATTCTCAGGATTTTGTTAGCTTTGGTGTCAGACTGAATGGAGGGGTTTATGTCAACACATTATATAATTTAAGCCTCTTAATTGCACGTTCTTCGATTTTGCTGAGAATTTGCAGTTCTGTCAAAACCGTTCCTCTTTTACCGCCGCTCCGTCATGTGGGAGAAATACAGTTAGTGTAATGTGGAATAATCACGTGGGTTATTTAGACAGAACAACTGAGACAAAATCATTAGCAAACAAGGAAGTTAGCAGCATCTGGTTATTGAAGTCCTTTTCATCACATTCCCTAATGAACGGGGCACCAGCAGTCACAAACACCAAAATGGCCTTGTAAAAAGTCTATAAATCACTTGAACTTATGGTTGTTGTTTCTATCAAGGCAAGGACACAGCAGTGAGACAAACTGAAGGCCACCCACACACTGCAATCATTTGAGACCATGAATTGGCCTTTAAGTAATGTCACATGAAGACAGTTCAGCAGGGATACATTTATTCATTTGACATCGCATTACACAAAGCTTTATGTGAATAAGGCATTTATCATAGACCGTAAAAGTAACAAACCTGTAAAAAGTTTTTCACCAGGAATATAAATGTCTCACCAGTAGAAAAATCTAACTAGCAACAATTAAAGATTAAACATATTTTACACGCGGTGTTGCCAAAAAGCGATGTATCAAAAATGCCCACATCTGATATGGCTCTTTTGATAAGTAAACATCCGATGGATAAATACATCATCTGATGAAAATCATCAGATAATTGTGTTAAAATGCCAGAAAAACACTATTTATCTGAACATTTTGTGCAAATGGAAACTGTACCTGAATGTCATTGTCCATACACAAAGTGTTGTTCATTACATGTGAACAACATATCTGTAAACAACATCGATGTGTTTTTTTTTTGTTTTTTTTTTGCCAGAATGCATGTGCTGCCCTCCAGCGGCAGGAGCGTAGATGTGCATTATCTGCAAGTGCATGCTGCCATTAGGCCCAAAGCACCAAACCTACCACAAATTTTACACATTAACTTTGCAAATTAAGGGGAAAATGGCCTTTTTCAGTGCCAGACAAAGCTAATATCAGATTAAAAATATAGTGGGAACTGGGAAGAATACCATAGCTAACACACGGGCATACTTCAACAAATACTTCAAAACATTTATAATAATATTTTAATAAAAATCTAATCCTGTTAAAAAAAACAAACAAAAAATAATGAAAATTGAGTGGATAATCGCAAAACCAGTCAAAAACTCAAATTATTTTTTTTAAATTAGTCTGTCATTCTTATTTTTGAAAATAATAGTGATATATATTGTCAAGTAACACACATCATGGAGGTATTTGTTGGTGGAAGTCCTTTATGCTGATTTTCAAAAAATATTTTTATTTTTTTCCCCAACTATAATAATAATAATAATAATTAATCTACTTACATAATGGGGATATAATGACGATCATTGAATAATGTTAATCGGAGTAAATGGAAAAGTAAAACATCCAGATGCACAGTTGTAATGTGGAAAAACGTTTTTAACTGTCATGAAAAAAAAATCTTGATATTCTATGCTTCATGCTTCATTTCCCATTTTTCTTTTCTTGAAATTTTGTGGTAAATTTGATCTGGATATGCTTTTGTGAGATTAACCAAAAATAACCATGACAACAGTTGAGCAAAATACCACTGTGTAAAACCAATAAATATGAACCCAGAAACCAAGAATACTAATCTGACACCATTAAATCTTCACTGGACAGTTCAAGCATTATCATTTAAAATAAAGGAATTTAATGTACAATTACTTAAAAAGATAGTGTAAATAGAAAACATTTCCAGCTGGTTCCAGTGTTTCAAATGCTAGATAGGAACTCTCAAATGAATTCTTGTCATCTCTTTCTCTGTGATTCCACACTCCCACAAGAGGCCTGGAGTTGCCCACCTTTATGATCTGCTTGGCACTGGAGGGTAATAAACCGGCATGGACTGATCACACACGCTGAGGGCTGATTGGCCACTTACAACCACGTCATTGCTCCAGATTTCTTCGATTGACTTTTCACAATTCATCAGCTGGAAATCACGGTCAACGCAGATCTCTATTTGGCCCAAAGTCTGAACCTGGCCCCCCTGAGAAATACAGTAAGAAATTAGATCTCACCTCAGCAAAACCAAAGGAAAATTGTAGTTCTAGTGAATTTAACTGTTGCCCAGATCAGTCTTACTCTGTATAAAGTCAATAGGACTTCCTTTCTACCTGGATTTATCCTCTGCTTTACCTCATTTCTAAAACTTTGTCCCTCACACATGTGTATGTGTGTGTGGACTTCCGCTGACCCTCCTGAAGACGAAAATTACATCGCACGGGCCGTTGTGGAATGTGGAAGGCCGAAGTATACTTTGGGCTTAATAAACCTGGTATTGTCTACTTTAGATACTGCTGGCTCTTTGCTTATATTCCTCTATTGTAAGACTATAGATGCATAAATGTAAATTAACATGTTGATTGACACACACACACAAAGACTAATTTTCTTAAAAAAAAAAAAAGCAAAAGTAAAGGTTAGGAATATTGGAAACATTTTTTCCTCACAGAAATGTGAAGCATATAGTTTGAAAACTAAAGTTAAAAACACTTTCATTAATTCTTCTTTTAAAATGTAATGTACGTATTATTTGAGGCATGACTTTTAATTTCATCGTTTATGTTGTCATGGCAACAAAGTTGTAAAACTAGAAATAACTTTATGCAGATTTTCACACTAAAATCATGTTATTGTTTGAGCTACAATATATATGCTAATATATATTTAGGTTTATAGTTTGACCTCATTGTCTTCCATTCCTCACTGTACCTAAGTTTTAAACTATTTAAAAGAAAAAGGAGTGACTAATCTAAATTAATTCTTGTGGTAATCATCATTATGTCAGTCGCGCTGTTGATTGAGCCAGGAAAATTCAATACACATCAATACAGTCTTAAAAGAATATATAAAACACAACAAAATGAAAATGCTCCAAACTCAAACAACTGTTCTTGTCAGCCAATGGAAGGATGGTTCTAATATTGTGCCTTTCTTCATTCATACCTTTTCTGGATGGACACACTGAATCTTTGGCTTCACATTGTAGAAGTTGATAAGGGCCGTCTCCACATCATCAAGCTAAAACAAACGGAAATACAACACATTTACTGATAGGTGCCCATAATCACGAGATTGTTTACTTCAGGCCAAAAATGGAGAAGTTGAATGAACATTGCAAGACATCAGGCTTTGTGTGTTGAAATGCAGATGTTGCAGCTATCGCAATACATACTGGGCAAATGATTCATGCTGTGGTTTAGGATAATGCTTTGAGGCATCTTAATAGATGGATGATACTTTTTGAAAATTTAAACCTGATCGTTATTGCCATTATATCATTCATGTAAGCACATGTTGTGGTCTCATTGACAGGAACAGAAAACACAACCAGCTGGAACATTACAGTAAATACACTCCAACGCAAACCATAGCTGCCGGATTATTTACAAAAGAATATCATTCAGAGACCACCTCTCAAGTCAAAGGTCATAGTAAAATACTTACATGATCATCTTCAGTGGACCATAGATAGCTCAGTGTCTTATAAAGGATAATTATAGCAGTGAGAACAATTAAACTACTTACTGTGTAGTGTTCCTCAGAGGGCACGATTTTGTTGTTCCTTAAAACACTGAAAAAAACAAAAGACTCATTAGGAAGCCAATGGCTAGGAGGTATTATGATGATTCTGTGAGATAGCAGAAGTGTGTTAGCTGGTAACCATTGGTGTTTATACCATTGTAGCTATAACTGTGAAGCCATAATGGCCACGATTGCTTTAATTTATTTACCATACACAATGACCGCAATGAGGTAACATATGGACATCCAAAGCGGGAAGTCTCCCAAACTTGTTATTAAAGTGTGTTAGGTACAATATGAATCAAAGTTGATCTGTATATGGTTGTCGAGCAACACTGAAATTTGCCAAATTAACTGATATTTATTTGGATTTTATGCAAGTAGTCTGAAATACTGTTATACATTACAAGCTATCAGAATTTCATCTTACTTTTTGGCCAAATAAATATCAGCACCAAATTTTGTTCAGTTTGGGCATTTGAATAAAACTGAGGAGATTATTTCTATACATATACATTTTATTATATAAAATAATATAATATAATATAATACAATATATATATAAACGGTTAATTCTGGTCCTTGATTCTGATTGGTCAATAGCTGGGTTTTATTCACAATAAAACATGGCTATGACCGGTTCACCCAACGGTGTGTAATGTAAACTGTTTGTTCTCAATTGACGTTGTTCATTGAAGCTTACTGTAACAGGTTGCTGTTGCTGTTCACGGTCAGGGACTATTTTTTCCGGTGGAAGGAAGGCATTAACTGATTTTACTTCACGAAAGTAGCACTGATACATATTTTTGGCTTTAATATTTATATTGTGTAGTAACCGTTTTATAAAAGCAATAAGGTATATAAATTTTTTATTATAAAGCAAAACTCGTGGCTAGTTCTGTAACGTGAATAAGTCAAGGCACTCCGCTTCCCAAAGTGCCTAACAACGCCCTTCAGCTGTGACTTATTCACGGTACAGCACAGCCTCTCATACCTCATTGCTTGTTAATATATATTTTAGTTTAGTTTATAGAACCTTTAGATGTTTTTGCATGTGTGTTTTGTTTTGTACAGTATTGTATTTTAGAAATATATATATAGAAAATTTAAAACGGAAGTGTGTCATGTGAGCATATTACCTATTTACAAAAGCACTGAATGAGGCTCCAATCAGAACAGAATAATCAGTTGTATAATTTTACTGTTTTGAATATTTGTTACAGATGTGAATGCCAGATTTTGATGACAGTTCTCAAACATTTACTGTATAAATAATCTTATCTTTGGCTTTGAATCCACCAAATTTACTGCAATCTCACAACTTCCTAATTTACCAAAAGCCACAACGTATACAGTACATTGTACATATTGACATAAGAATCACTGAAAAACAAGAACTCACCTATTAAGGTCAAACTTGCGGTACAGCTCAAGAGCTTTGCTGAAGTATTTATGCTCACTGTTCAGAGACTCTGCTTGTGCAGCACATGTTCCATGTTTCTGCCATTCATATTTCCTAAGCACAAAATAAAGTAATTGTTTTAGTTAAATAAATAAATGAATAAAATAACAGTAGTGTTTAAATGTTTTTTTTTTTTTTACATTTTCAAGTTTTTGACATACCAAAATTTTGAGGAAGAAGGTTCTAGCAGATCTGGCCAGTCTCTCTCCATTTCTGGTAAAATGTCCTGCAAGCCATGCACATACAACATGTCAAGCACATTTCTGATGAATTGAAATATATGACATGCAACAGGGCCAGATAGCAAATTACCTCAATCAAACTGGCATTAAAATGCCAGGATGTGTTGCATCTCATGCCAGTATTGGGCCTGTAACAACAAAATAATAATAATAATAAAAATATAAAAATCTTCAAATACTTCTAATACCACAAAGTATAATAATAATCCATATAATTACATACATTGTTATCATTACTGGATGATTTTTGACATCCAGGGTTCCACCAATATAAACAAACATTTACAAATTAGGAACGTCACAATAAATTTCTCATAACAATCAACAATTTTTGCAGTACACAATTTTTGCATCTGTGTATTTTTGTTTATGGTTGTGGATTAGTTAAGTGTTTGAGGAAAAAGTGTCTTCTGCTTTAGTTAAAACGGAAAGCAGATATTTATTACAGCTGAAGAATGTCGAAGAACCGCTTTGGCTTACATGAAAAAAAAAAAAAAAAACTAAGTCAATGGGGTCCATCTGCTGTTTGGTTACACACATTCTCTTACAACAGACGAAAGAAACTAATACAGGTTTGGAACAACTTGAGAGTGAGAAAATGATGAGAATTTTAATTTTTGAGTGAACTATCCCTTTAAGAAGCAAATTTGTCTTAATAAACATACCATAATCCATGCAGAGTCCAATTGCTCAAATCGGTTTTGCAATGTTCCATCTATAAATGAAAAGCAGCATAATTTGTCCACTTGATACCAAATGGAGGAGCAATAGATGGTGCGCCAGCAATAAAATAATGTCTAGTAAAGGTAATACATTACACTGCAAAATGTCTGTGGCCAGTGTTGGGTCAGGATGAGTTTTGTCCATTCTCCCCTAAAAGAAGTCAATTCACAATGTATGACTTCAGTGTGATAATTACAATCTGACATACATTTTGTACATGTATAGAGGTGCAAAACATGGATCCTAAAACAGCTTCATTTGCATGTACATTTGTAGAAAAAGTGGTCAGAGCAACAAATACATATCATTCATACATATAATACAAAATCATTAAATAGGCCATGCAAATGATTGAAACTCATGAACGATATTGTTTTGTAATTCCTATTATTCTGATTTTCATTACTGTAATAATGTACGTTTTAATTGTTTACAGTAATAAATACAGTAACAATGTTTACATTATTTAAATCTTCAACATAGAACTACTACAATAATGTAATAAAACATTTTAAATAACTAAATTATTTGTAAACTGTTAGTGTGTTTTGTTTTCATTGCTGTGAAAAGTTATTAAATAGTCTGTGTAAAAACAACTTGAGTAAGAATTAGATTTATTACATTTATTTCAAATTTTTGTTATCTGTCCTGCTGACGTCTACAAAAAAAGTAACTCATCCGTTATCAACAGTAAGGGCAGTACAGTAAGTTCAGTCGAACGTTGTTTTATTTGTGCATATTGTGCAAGCTGTTTTCTAAACTATCATTTCAAACGTCTTTTGATATTTTATGTAGTGTTTACTGTGTATTCGATATATCTTGTTCAATAAAAACTGGAAAATACAAACATGGGGCTATATTTACAGTATTGATTGCTAATGCACCACAACTTCAAACAGGCATCAATATGTATAAATACATTTATCTAAAAGTATTTGAATGACATACCGAGAAGAGGCAAAGACAGGTAAACAGAAACATCCAGCACAAAGTATGACAGCAAATGCAATGAATCTCATTCTTCCAGATGGAGCAAGTCCGTTCATTTTACTGAGAACAAAAGAAGGAATTATTACCAACGATCACAACGTACATTGTAAAAACCACAGCGTAACACAAAGTTGCCAAAAGTAACAACCAAATGTGAGACAGAAAAACAAAACACTGAACATAACCTTGCATAAGAAAATTACCTTTTATTGTATGATATGACGCTTCAATTTGCAGTTTTTACGTCCTATAAGTATCAGAGAGCAGCAGTTTTTAAGCGCTTTTATTCAGTCTAGGTGTGAGGTAGGACTGCCCAGCTACGATCTTTCAGAAACACTGTGCGGTTGAGCCACTTCCTTTTCAGTCAGACACACACTGCGGCCTCTGTGCACTGATCATGTTTACGACGGGATGCCGTGACTGCGCGTGCGCTGTCAAGTCATGTGATAAACGGCAATTTATGTCATGTGAAGGTAGATTATGCAGATTAAGTTAAAAAAAATGTCACAACCTGGGAGTTTTCTAATGTCATTGGTACATTTCCTTCGTGTAAAATGTTGTTTGAGAGGTATTCTGAATTTCCCTCTTTTGATGAACTTACAAATTAAATAGGCAAAATTAGCCATTATAAGTATAGTTGTTGTTGTACAACAAAGTATTTACGTGAATTATTTCTGTATTTTTGTTTTCTTGTGATTTGTTTGAGCCCTTGCCCTTCAAACTTCATTTTTTAAATCTTGCTATAGTTCTGTAAATAACTTAATAAACTATCTTTACTTACTTGCGAGAATGTGCGTTACTGGTGCACAATTTCTGACTAATGTTTTCATTTCTTGAAAATCCACCCAGTTCATTTTAATGTCATTTAATGTCTTATACACAAGGTCGTTATATGTGTGTAATACCGTCTGATACCCCTAGTGGCACAGTAACGTGATGTTAATAAACTGGATCTAGATTCTAGATTAATACATTCTAAAAATATTCAATAATAACAACTAATTTTTTGTTGAGCAATAAAAAACAAATGGATTAAGAAGCTTTAGAATAGTTTCAGAGCATTTCGTCTTTAGCAATTGTGTATTTCTACTAATTTAGAGCAATTAATGTGTACTTTATTACATTATTATGATTTCTGTTCGACTCACCTTAAACTAATCTCTTGTTTCAATATCCAGCGTCAGTTTAAAACGTCTGTCTGGTATCTTAATATCAGTGCGAAATGATGTGGGAAAGTTAGTGTAAATGCTATATATAGTCTAATGCCTATCCATAAATGGGATGAGGGAGAGGCAGCATTCCGCATGGGTAATATTTTGCTTTTCATCAGCTGCTTTCATCCAGGCGGGTAGAGGCTCATCTACCTCCGCGTCGCGCTCTTGTATTCTCCCGGGGTGAGTATATCTGGCCCCTTATTTCCACACTTTTGAGCTGACATTATAATGCAAAGTTGTCCTTGTTGAAATACAAAATCGTTGAGGCTGAAGAACACTTTTGAACTTTACCTTGGTTGGATGTTGATCTATTTCAAATGACGTTTGCTTGAGTGGGAGCTGTACTCGACTTTGAAGGGATAGGAATTTAAAACAGTTTCAGTGTGTTGTGAATATGGATGAATAAATATCTGGACAAATTGTGATATTATTTTGTTTGTGGAAAAATCGTTTTGTGACCTGTTGGAATAAATGACCGTTGAAATATTTTAACCCCCCCTCCCCTCTCCCCTCCCCACTTATGATTCTTGATGCATTATGCATATATGCAAATAAAGAACGACCCATTAGTATTTCGTCTGCTAAATATGTTATTGAAAATTGCGGATGAATATTTTTTATGTTTGGTATGCACTTTAAATGCTATTGTATGTGGGGTTCATTTGTGAATGAGATGACGTAATGCTGCATTTGAGTATGCACGATTGTTTGTTTGTGTTTTCCAAATGAAATGTGAGTTCTTTTGGATTTTCCTGTTGATTTTGTCTTGCAGTGTAGTTCATTTGTCCTTTTTAGAAGTTAATGAGAAGTTGGTTATGTTTCCATATTTCAGTAGGTTTATGCAATAAAAGTCTTCAGTATACATTATTATACAGTAGAAATTACCCTGGAATACTTTACCCATCTCCTTGGACTGTCCGATATCCCAACCCCCAAACTCTAATTTTAAACTGCTGTGAGGTTTGGCTTCCCTGTGGCCCAAAGCTCCAGAACACCCCCTCCTCTTCATCTCCTCAAACAGGTCCACTTTCCTAACACCTAAATCTAATCAGGAATAGACCACACTTTGAATTTACCTCATTACTATGCTCCAAATAGTTTTAAACACTGAAATTGGAAATTGAGTATATGAATTTGTGCATCAATCCATGCATTTTGTTTTGTCTTGTGTGCAAAGATGCTGCATGTTTTTGTTCCAGATTTGATTATAGGTCCTTTGAAGTTGCAAATATGGCTGCAGTTGTTACCAGACACAAGCATTTCGATCAAGAATACCTCAATACTGAGTCTAAATATGTTGTTCGTGAATACTCCAGGTAAGGTGAAGAATTACAGCAGCTTAAATCAAGCAAGTCGCAGCTAATCATAATGCTCACAGCAATACTAAAACTACTTGTAATAAAATAGCAACATCATATATAACATATGATAACATTATCTGTTGAAGCTCTTCTAATAAATCCTATTACCAACAGAAGCTGAGCTATAACTGATACCTTCATGTCGCTAATTTCCTCTGGGTAGTTGACATGAAATACTTTAGGGAAGTTGGCATGGCCTACAGTGTGACATCCTGTACTCCATGTAAAACTATTTTCTAATTATGCATGAAGCTTGTATGACCTCATGTTAGTGAGAGAGAGAGATTACAGTCTACATTGATCACACTGCAGGGCCATTTAACATGGGCTAAAAAATGAAAGTGCATTAAAATAAAGGTGTTTAAAACTAGTGAAGAACTGAAAAGAGAGGATGATTAGTTATAGGGCCTGATGTATGCACTTTCACTTGACCACTCATATAAATTTTAGAACATGCACCATGATACTGTCTGGAAACACTTTGCTTTTAATAGTACATTTTAAATATACAGACAGGTATTGGATGGAATTGGATGTTTCAGAATAAGAAAAAAAAAATTAAATTAGTTATATATCTTGTCCTAAAATGGTGATCAAAATTAGTTATATTTTAAGATATCAGGACAGAAGCAGATGCTGGGTTGAAGAACAATTTATGTTATAGACATAAATTTATTGTTATTGTTATTAATGTTAATGTTATTATGTTATAAACATAATTTCACACCCAATCAGCATTGTTATTGTTTACCCTCTGAAGGGTCAAAAGGTCAGTATTCAGTTTCAAAACCATTGTGTGAAGATATTAAATATCAAATTTTGTATAAATCAGTTGTAATAAAATTCTGAAACTTTTTATTTAAAAAAATCCGTATTTTTCTTTTGTTACTTGTTTCTTTCCACTGAAGACTACCTTGAAATGTGCTGGTTGAAATGCATGAATTGTTTGAATGCATATGAAAATCAATAAACTGATTATTAACCTGCAATGACACAAAGCATTACTGACCCACTGTGATATTATGAATTCTCTGCGGCTGATGCTGTTTGTACTGACCGTTAGCTTTGAGGCCACTGTTATCATTTTAATATATACGAAAATGTGTGCTTTTAGCTCTACGGCTGAAGAGGTGAAATATCAATACCAAACACAGAAGAGAATCAAGGGAGTGGTAAAGCCCTTTATATAATCATTCCTTTCCTTTTAACATTTTTTTTGTCATGCTGTTGTTATAGTACTTTCGTTAGTCAATATAAATATGTGTTAAAGACATTTGCTGTTAGTTGTATACTGGGCAGAGTGAATCAGAGGTTAAATAGAACTGACTCTTTCTTGGGACATATATTTTGTCACTTTTTATGATCCAACAGGCCATGGAATTGTTTGTCTCTTTTCATCAGGTGGAGAGGAAGATGCCTGAAAAATACATCCGTGAGGAGTCCATGATCAGGGGCCCCAAGTTTGTGGTTAGACTGAGGTCCCACACAGTATTTGAAAACAGTGCCATTAAACTTTTCTGCTCTGTGGAAGGATATCCAACCCCACACGTCAAATGGTGAGGTTTCTTTGCACAAACAAGCCTGCCATGCTTCCTGTGTGATTATTCTCACATATCTTCTGTTGTCATACAATGCAACTTTAAGTTGAAAGTTACAGGTCTAGCATTATATGTGGCCAGCTACAAGAAAGCATTTCTTTAAATAAATAAAAATGTATTTTAATTGCATCAAACATTTCATAATGATTTTAATCATAATATATATATAGGCCAAGAAGATCTGTTGATTTTAAATGTTCTACAGGTTCAGGGATGATGTCATCTTGGACATTTCCTCTGGAAAGTACTTTGTGGAGAGCAATGCTGGATTCCATGCCCTCACCATCCTCAAGTAATTCAAACTTTACAGTGTAGTTTTTGAAGAGTGATGCAATGACAGGAATGTGGTTTACTGAGGATCTGTATTGAACAGAATGAGTGACAAACTTGAATGGAGGACAAAATGAGAGACGAGACTGAGTTGAGTGCTCATTACATTCTCACTTCTTAGTTACTGGATGGCCACAGAAAGCAGGAAACTTTTAAGAAATTTACAAGTTATTAAACTTTTGAAAAACTTTTTTCTTGTAGGAATCTCAAGGAAAAAACGTCCTGGTTGCAATTCTCCACAAACATTTACATAGAACATTTTCAATCCAGTTGGTTGTTGTGCTGTGACATACTATCATGATCATTAAGTAAATTTTAAAAAAAAGTACCCCCCCCCCTAAACTAAGATAGTTTAGAAAAATTAAATGCGGTACAAGAAACACATAAATAATAATAACATAACATACATAACATAATAATAATTATTATTTTTTACAGTAATGAAATTAGGGGAAATGTGCTTACTTATTTAATTATGTGTCATAATTTTCTAATCCTCATTTTTTAAGTTCAAATAATTAATACTTTATAAAAAATTTTGTGGTGCAATTTTACCTCTAAGGATATGTTCTTGATAGGTTTCATGAGATTCACCCTCTAAAGACACAGTTTAATGTAACTAACAAGTGAATTTCCACAAAAGGAAGTTATGTCAATGGGATTGCATGTGAACTTTTCCAATTTAGTCCAGGGCTGGTTGGTGCGCCGCCCACGTCTTGAGCTACTGTCAGCTGTTCATGTCAAAGTGCTGAGTTTGGTGTCATCTGACACTCCGGGCGCCTTACAGAGAGATGACTTTCACTGCTGTCACCCTGTCAGTTCCACAAAAACTCACCCTGGCCCTTATGTCACATTCCTGATGGCTTCTTGCATTCAGAGGCAAAACCTCATAGGTGAAGCTTGGCATTCCACATTTCATCTAAAATGACCAAACCTTTCACTTTTTGACAAACAGCCATGCTTCTCAAGACCTCAGGGGCCAAGGGAACCGGCTCTAATATAGTACGGTCAAGCCGAAGGTCACATTACAGTCTTCTCATTTTCTTTTTCCTTGCTTCTCATGTTTGCCATTCAAGCTTTAGAGCCTCCCGTGTTGAACACATTTCGAAAGCAGGCGCTAGTCTACATTAGCATTTAGTTTGGAGCAATTATCCTCTTGACATTAGAGCATTAGTTAACTGCCAATTTATCCATCATGATGGGGAAGCACTTTATGTGCTTTCCAAATGTCAATTAGGAAATGACTGTGGCATATATCCAATCAAATAGCAATCATGCTGATTATTTATTGACTGATTAATTAGTGGAGTGGGTGAAGACAGTGTTGCGGTCCAGACGTGTATTGATTGAAGTTGTAGACACCTGTGAATGAGTTATGCTTGTTTTTGTAGATGTGCAACTGATGACACTGCAATGTACACGGCTGTAGCCTCAAACTTGCATGGACAGGCTTCTTCCCAGGCCTCCATCATTGTGAAGAGTAAGCCTTCTCTCCTGTTTTCTGATATCCAAACATCCTTAAAATAATCACAAATGTGTTTTTTTTTACCCAAACATTGACTATGATCCCTTTCTTTAAAAAGTCATATTGTACTTGTTGTGTCTGATTTATAGGGTGTAAGGAGGAAGAGAAGTCCTCTCCTTACTCCTGGATGCCTTACCAGTGTAAGTGGGAAAGCCTCCATTCATTTCAGAGTGAATAAACGGGATGATTTACGGGATAAAAATGAACTGTATTGTTGTTTTTCAGATGCCATTTTACCTGAAATCAAGTACACAAAGATCAACATCACCTTCACTGAAACGTTTGGTGTGACATTTGGAAAAGAAGGCGATAAGGCCACCTTGACCTGCAAGATGACTATTAACCCCAACCTGGCTAACCTGCAGCCCGAGGCGCTGTGGTACCGAGATGGTAGGAAATAGCCTTTAAAGGCCACCACAGTTTTTGAACATATCCACAGAGTTATTGTTAATAAGAATTCACAGATCCCTTTTTTAATGATTGATTAGCAAAAATAATGACTGTTTTTAATCCCCTATTATCTACTGACTGACACACACAAGTCATTGCTTAAGCCAGTCTTTTATGTCGGGCTGCTCAAACAGATTGCAAATCCATTTTGTGCTGCTTGTGGCACAGAAATTACACAGTTCGCCTGTAGGCAACAGTGTGAATATTGCAATAAAGTTGACATGCTTTTTATTAGGCCATAATGTTTCCTATAAAAACTGTGTATGACAGTGTTAAGTGTGTTTGTTTGTTTCATCACTCAAAAAATATTCATATAAGTTCACAAAAGCATAATTTTTCATGCATTAAAATATTTTAATGATAGTAAAAAAAAAAGCCTTCACACAATGTCTTTGTGAGGAAAAAAAGTCTGTATTCAGAGGCCTTGAAAATGGTTCAGTACATAACAAAAAAATAAAAAAGCAAAGACTTTGGATTATTGGATTATGAAAAAAGGGATTTTTTTATTTGGTATTTGTATTTTGTATGATCCAAACTTTTTGGACCTACAGAGGAGAGGAATGTGAGAGCATACATCTCAGTGTTTGGTGCAGTTGTTGAGATTGCTTTTAAAATATTTTAATAAAATGTAAGTAATTATTGCTATTTATTGTTATACTGATGAAAATAAATTCCGGGTTTTGTTAATTTAGTTAATGATAGTGAGGAAAACTACTTTTTATTTTTTATTCTAGATAGAAGTTATTCCTTCAAATACATATAATTTTATAAATTTTGTCAAAGGGTCAAATACTACTAAAACACATTGTTTTAGCTGATTTTTATATAGCTACATAACTGTCCTAATGACAACTACAATTGTCTCATTGCTGTGCCATTCACCCCTGTTCAGATATTAATTTTCAATTTGTTTTGTAGGTATTTGTTTTGCAGTTGAGTCATGTACTGAAGAAATAGATTTTTATGTCTAGTTGTAGTTTCTGACTCATTTCATTCCAATCTCATTATATTCTACAAAAGTAATAGTTTCATTTTCTCTCCTGTGATACCCCATGTTGTTTTTTTTGGCCCTCCAGAGCATCTCATGAAAGAGTCGAAGTGGGTGAAAATGGAGTCTGGGGGAGGTGTTGCAAAGCTCACGCTTACTCAACTCGCTAAGGATGATGAGGGTCTTTACACCCTCCGCATGGTGACAAAGGGAGGTGATGCAGTCCACAGGGCCTACGTCTACGTTGATGGTAAAGAGTTGTGAACTTTTCCAAGGTTTAATGGAAAATCTTATGTGATTCTTTTGATGGCCTTTAAAGGTCCAGATTAGCATAATTCATCTCTCACGATCTCATATAACGAATACATCTGTTTCAGAGCGATACACTCAGTGCATCAGTGATGTGTAGGAGTCATCATGTTTTGTCTTGACAGATGGTCCACCTCCAGTTCCTCAAGCTCCTGGAGCCCCGATGGACATCAAGATCCATGACGCTAATAGAGATTATGTCATCGTGTCTTGGAAACCTCCTAATACTACTACTGAAGGCCCCATCATTGGATACTTTGTTGACAGGTGACTGCGCTGATTAAGGTGTCTGTCCAATGGGAGTTGTTTAATGGAATATATTTAAGTTGTCTTGATGCAGTTTTCTTCAGGAAAGTTTCTATCTTAATTTTGAACAGCACAACATGGATCCACGAAACACTGGCTTAGTCACTGCTAAACGTCTCAGTTATGACTGTAAACCTTGTTCCCTGAGAAGCTAATAATTTTGATAATGACGCAATGTGAACAGTTCTGCATGATTGC
The DNA here is from genome assembly GCA_038088235.1 of Zacco platypus. Classification (NCBI taxonomy): domain Eukaryota; kingdom Metazoa; phylum Chordata; class Actinopteri; order Cypriniformes; family Xenocyprididae; genus Zacco; species Zacco platypus. The sequence goes on along the minus strand of CM076078.1, from coordinate 26,767,842 downwards.
GTCTGAAGCACATGTGTAATCACTCATTGGTGGAACATCATCTCGTGACACATGATGTTGTAACCAGGAAGCTATAAAGGGTACCCGGACCAAACATTGTCAGCTTCTGATTGGCCAAAGTTGCTCACAGGCATGCAGGAGGGATGGCAAGGCGACGCATAATCTCATTCCCTTCTCAGGGAACCGGGGGGTGTATTACAGAAAGATTCTATCTTTATTATGTATGGGGCGGCAGTGGTTCAGTGGTTCATGTTGGTTGTCTGCAAACCTGAAGTTTGGTGGTTCAATCCCCGGTTCCACCTGACCAAGTGTCGAGGTGTCCATGAGCAAGACACCTAACCCCAGCTGCTCCCGACGAGCTGAATGGCGCCTTGCATGGCTGACGCGGCCGTCGGTGTATGAGTGAGTGAATGGGTGAATATGAGGCAAAATTGTCAAGCGCTTTGGTGGCCATAGGTCTGTGTATGTACCATGTACATTATCTTATCTTAACTACAGACAGGAAAAGCACATTACAGAAACATCCTAAAAACGGTCTTAACGTTAGGATAATCCCACTGGTATCCTAAGTTCAAAACTGTAAAAATCACTTAACAATTGCCCTGTCTGAGAATGGTGTCACATTTATTAATAATACAAGATTAAGAACAGTGATATTTGATGGTGGAAAGACTTTTTGATCACCCAAATAATGTGCTGCACTTTGATGACAAAACACTGAATAATTACAGACTCCCACGAAATAAAGTGATTGGCTTTGCCTTTTCTATCAAGCTTATCAAAACTTCTCTTTTTGCAGCACTTAAAGGTTTAGCTCACCCAAAAATGAAAATTCTGTCATTAATTAGTCATCCTCATGTCATTCCAAACCCTTAAGACCACTGTTCGTCTTTAGAAGACAAATTAAGATATTTTTGATGAAATCTGAGAGGTATCTGACTCCTGCATAGACAGCAATTTAACCACCCCTTTCAAGGTCTAGAAAGGTACCAAAGGCATCGTTAAAAAAATCAACATGACAGCAGTGGTTCAACCTTAATTTTATGAAGCGATGAGAATATGTTTTTGCACAAAAATAACAACTTTATTCAACAATATCTTCTGTGTCATTCTTGTACGCTCGTTACGTTCACCGCTTCCTGACCTGAGAGCTGATTTCTGAACTTGAGGGAGTGGTTTAAGATTTTGTAACTACAGATAAGATGAGATTTTGTAAGATGGTATAAGAATCCTAAATCAATTTAAGATTTGCTTCTGTAATACGAATATATGAAAAATCCTAATTTAACTTGTCAGATCTTAACTTAAGACTTAAGATAGAAAGTTTCTGTAATATGTTCCCAGGGTTACAGTCATAACTGAGAAGTTCCATTTTGAGGCAGCTCTACTTGATGATGACCCTATGGAAGCTTTAATACCCACTATGCCATACTGACACGTGCCTGTCCTAGTGTGAATCATGGCAAGCACAAGCTTAGGACATCATCACTGGAGAACCCGGTGTGGAGTCCAAATCTAGGTTATAAAAACCTTACAAATGTGTGTGGAGAGACCCAATCTTCCCTATTACGCACTTCTTGAAGGGAAACCCCTGATAACAATACCTTAGTGGTCGCCATGGCCAGAGAAAAAAGCAAGGCCACGCACCTCATAAGTCAAAGAAATTGCCTCAACTATTCATTTGCTTACCCTTTGTTTAGATGCTGGGGAACTGATTAAATGGGCTTGAAGGGTGCCATAGTTAAACCTTCTAGTACAACGGCCAAATCTCAACCCTTGAATGACTTCCAGGCCGTAGCCTCCTTGCACTACATAGGAAAGAAGACACCAACGGGCTTCTCCACAATAATTTGCCACTCAAAGGTGTGTGGTTAGCAGCAATGGCCACCACATGAACCAACTGGGCATTGAACCAACCAGGCAGTTAACTTGGTCCAACCAGCATTCTCTGCAAAATGAAGTGAAGACTCTCCACTTCAAGGCATAATGTTTCGTCATGGAGGGAACTATAGAGTTTAAGATGGTCTCAAGGACCTCAGTCTTTCATGAGTTGATCCCATCAGGAGCCAAACCCACAGTTTCCAAAACTCCAGCTAGGGGTGATAGATTTCCCCCCCCACATGCGAAGTATTTCCTGACAGGAATCTCCCAAGGAGAGCTGACGAGGAGAGACATCAGACATCAGGGCTGGTTCATCAAACCGTTTTTCAGTATCAGTCAGCTTAGTTTTTCCCTTGGCTCTAGTCAGATGGCATTGACGGTTTTTCAGCATTTGGAGATCATCTATCAAGTCAAGTCACCTTTACTTATAAAGCGCTTTTTACAATGCAAATTGTGGCAAAGCAGCTTTACAGTAATAATTGGCAAATAATTTTTGGCTGCACAGCAGCTCCCAAAGAAAATGGTGTCGTTGTCCAGCTTCTAAGTTGTCTGTGAGAGAGATTGGCTGGCTGTTCAGCTTAGTGAATTGGCACACAAGAAAAAATACGGAACTGACGCTGCTTTCTTTGTATATCCACAGTAGTGATGCATGGTTGTGTATCTATGGACACTGTGAGTCAGGTGGGCCAAGTAATAAAAAAATATTTCAGTTAACTCTGGGTGGGTTGCAGGCGAGATAAATCATTAATATGTTGGTTTTGATAAAGACACAACTTTCATTTCACTGTAAAATGCAACTAACGTGCATTATTCTTTTACTTTCATTTTCAACAACAACCTGTTCAGGAAAAAAAAAAAAACTTATCAAGGAAAACCGAGTGCACTTACATTTGATATTGCTTATCTTAACAGCTTTAACTAAACATATACACAATCTTAAAAGAAATTATTCTGATAAAAGTAATTTCCAACATAATGGTGAAAATATTAACATGATTAAAGCTTATTTTTTCATCAGGCACTAATTTGCAGGCCATAACTGGTCACCTCCAGAGCAACTAACGAGGAATAGTATGGCTATGTAGTTTCTGCAGCAGGGCCACCATATCATCACCCCCCAGCCCACGCTCCATTCTTCCCAGAAGTCCATGAGAAAATCTCGTGGAACTAGAACTCCCCCTACTCAGCCTGATCCCAGACCATGGAATTGCATCCCCTTTTTTCTGTTGATGATGCAGACTGCTTGGGATATTCCAAACCACCGCCAGTTGAGGAGGCCATTGCAGTTTACTTGTGCCTGACTGCTCGTGGGTGGAAGTCGTCGCCATCGCTTCCCTCGAAGCTATGCCACGGTACTACCCACAACGCCGATAAAGTGTACATGCCAGCTTGTCAGGCGGTGCTTCTGGTGTTCCAGGCGAAGATGCTGCAGGTCTTGGATCAGAGAGGTCTGGATCCTAATTCGTTCAGGAAACTGCACTACAGACCTGCCACTCATACTGAACATGATCACAAATGGTTATATCCTTCAGTTTGCATGCAGACCTCCACGTTTCAGCAGCGTATTGGTGTCTGAAGTGTCAAATCAGGATGCGCTCGTAGAGATTCATTCTTTCCTAGCAAAAACAGGTGATAGAAATGGTGAAACTAGAGCACAGGCAAAGTGGTCTGTACAGTCGCTATTTTCTATTCACCAGAAGGAAGCTGGTCTTTGCCCCATTTTGGATCAGACACCACTGAATAGCATGCTGGCGAAGCACCCTTTCAAAATAAAGCAGATCCTCCCGCACATTCAACCTGCGAACTGGTTTGTGTCGATGGATTTACATATGCATGTTTTCATATCCAGATAGCCTTGTCTCAGGATGAAACCCACAAGAAACAGCTTCTGAATCACTTTCAGTGTATAGAGATGTATATGTTTGCCAAAGTAAGAGCCCCATCGACCAGACACCTTTACGCTTTGAATTGGATCTTCGTATCCTGGTGTAAGGCAAAAAATTAGGACCCTGCAACCTGTGCTGTCTGTCATTTTGTCATTTATGCAGGACTGTTTGGATCACATGTGCACACCATCCACTCTAAAGTTGTATGTGGCTGACATTTCAGTTTTTCACTCAAACATTGATTATCGCTCAGTAGTTAAGCACAGTTAGGTAGCAGGGCTTCTGAGAGGAGTCCCTCTCATCCTAACCTGGTACCTGTCTGAGATTGTCTTTGGTGCTTAGTGCACTTTCCAAACCACAGCTCTCATTCAAGCTGGCACTTTTACTTGCTCTGGCATGTGGGAAGAGAGTGGGTGATTTACATGCTCTCTCTACTGACGCGTCTTGTATGAAGTTTGATAAAGATGACTTTGCACCCTGTTGCAACCTTTTTCACATTGACACCCAGACGTGGATATGTGCCCAAAGTGTTGTCTACATCGTATAGAACACAGGTTATAACGCTGAGCAAGCGTTTGCTTCTCAGGAGACCACATCCTTTATGCCCAGTTTGCGCTTTGCATGCGTATGTGGACAGGTTTAGTCATTTTAGACTGTCAAAGCTGTTTGTCTGTTTCAGAGGTAGCAGTAAAGATCTTCCACTTTCAAAACAGCACTTGCCTATTTGGATCGTGGACACTATAGCATTAGTGTTTGCTTCTAAGAATGAGACTTGTCTCGTTGAAGTTTGTGCTCACTCTATTGTGAGATGGCTTCTTTATAAAGGGTCTCAATCTCAACCTTGAGATTCCCTCTTTTGCACCGCATGTTTTGTCTGTGCATAGTAATATCAGCTGGTCATAGATGGTCATAGATTTTAAAGTGTGCTTTAAGTGTTATATTGAATTGAAGTTACTTAATTGTAGGTTCCCTGCCATACAAAAAAAAGTTTTTTTTTTGTCCCTTCCAATAAAGACTACTTTGAAAGTTGATTATACCAACACATATTTTTGCCTCTGCTGGAACACAGGCTACTTTGCATATGCTATTAGAGACAGTGATTAGTTTGTTCCCTGTCACTTTGAGCTGCACTCTTATAGAGCTGAAATTTACACTTGTCGGATGGTAATCAGACTGAGTGATGCATGGATCTGCAATTATGTACAGTATGAATGCTACTTAGCTCAAATCATCTCCACAGAACATAGTGGACTGCAATTTTCAGTCTTTCAGATCAATGTGGAAGTAATGATAGGATAATCTTGTTTACTGTCCATATTTGTTGTTGTTCATGTTTTCCTTTCCCTCTTGTTGGGCAGATGTGAAGTTGGAACAGAGAACTGGGTGCAGTGTAACGACTCCCCTGCTAAGATCTGCAAATATCCTGTGCAGGGCCTGTTTGAGGGACACTCTTACTACTTTCGTGTGCGTGCAGTCAACTCACGTGGCATTGGCAGACCCTCCAGAATGTCTGAGCCCATTGCCGCTCTGGACCCCACAGAGTTTGAGAGACTTCATAGTAAGCAAAACTAAGTCTTATTGCCGTTATGTTTATTTACTCAATATTGTGTGTGTTAATAATGCCCCCTATGTATTTGTAAATGTATTTGTTTAACAGCCACAAAACTTGGTGGGAGACTTGACGTTGTGACTTACTATGATGACCTTGAAGGTACTGTATAATTCCAGTTTATTTACTGAAAATTTAGAACATTTTAAAAGTGTGATTTTTATGCCTATTAAAGTCATGGGAATTTATGTAATCTTTAAAAATAATGGAACAATCATAGAAATTTCAATAATATTTCAATAATAGTTCATTCTTTTATTTGGAATGAACAAACAAAAACATTCCTGTACCTCAGTGTACTTCAAGAGCTCAAAAATGACATCAATACAACATCCTTAAATATTGAGTGGCAGAACTGCCTTAAGATATTGTTCATTTTGTTCACTCAGTCACTCTCTTTTTGCATATGTAATCTGTATTAGATGACAGCAGCTGTCACTTTGTGCTTTTTCCCCCCTATTCTTTTCATGGTTTTCGCTTTCAAAATTAGCAATAATTATCCAGACCATAATTGGTTCTCTTCTGAGAGATACTGATTAGTTTTTGATGAGAATTCCATCAGGAAGGGAACGTACAAACATCTGTGGTTCTTTTTCAAGTTGAAATGAACACATCAACCAGTGTCACCCATGTGCATAGATAAGTGTATGAGTATATATACATATCAGTGTATACATATAACAGTGGCAAAGATGATATTCATATCAGTCCATAATATTAAAGTTGCTTTTAAAGTTAGTGAAAATGGTGGGATATTTCCTAGTGTGTGTGTATTTGTGAGTGTCTATGTGTTCAGAGTAGAACAGTAATTCTGTTTGATGTGGTTTGCCTGCAGCTGAGGGAAAAGCTCCAGGACCTCCCTCTAAAGTCTGCGCTTCAGAGACGGACCGAACATATGTTGTGCTCAGTTGGGTCCCTCCAGTCTACCATAGCAAAGCCCCCATGTGGTATTACATTGAGAAGGTTAGTTTCAGCTCACTGCCAGACATTAACCCTGCCGAATAGTCACAAACTTTATTTCTGCAGTTTGTTTTTCTCCTTACGTCGCCTTTAATTCATTAAGAAGCGTCTAACAATACAAAATAAAAATATGGAGTTCTCAGTTATCCCAGTTATCATGTTGTTTCATATTCCTTCATACAATAAAAACAAATTATAAATTAGTCCATACACTAACAGCAGAGTGTCACTGTTATGGACATGGGTGACATTTGACTCTGGAGTTTGGGGTTTTAATTTGCTTAAACTTACTTATTTACCTACTTGTTTATTTACTCATTTATTTAATAATTTACTTAATTATGTCATCACTGGAAATGTAAATCATTGTCTATCATTTTCAGAGCAACTGGTGATGAAGAGAAATTCTGTCACAATTATTGAAAAAATAATTCAATTTTAAACCACGAAGGCGAGCCAGTGGATATCACACAAGCAATGTGCAAACTTTGTGTGAGAGTTATGCTGGTGAAGAAATCTCAAATGCTGTATTAATAGCGCATATTTTTTTTAGAGACAATGAGAGATGAATCATTTATTTTTTTAATATTTCTCTTGGGGCCAATAGTGAAAAAATATTATTTTCGTGAATCGAGTAGTATTTTGTGTTATCAAGTTGTTTTTGAAATTAAGACTAATCTTTAATTATCCTTGCAGCGCATCGGTTATGCAGTGATGCACTATGAAATTATTCCGGAGCAAATTAATTGTAATATTAATTTAATAGTAAAAGTAGCCTAATAATAATAATAATAATTTAATATGCCCTGCATGTCCGTTTGCTATATGCCACTGCGAAAAGCGATTAACTGTTTTTATCCAAATCTACATGAATGGCCTACTGCTGCAATTTTGGAGAGTCTCTCCTGTGTCATGGTGTTTATTATGTGTTTATAGTCAGCACAAGCAAGAAAATTTTCTTTCAAACGATGCAATATTCATCGGCACATGTTCATCAAGAATAACTTAAAGAGGTTGCCACCGTTTACTAGACTGTGGACTAGCTTTGACTTTCTGAACAGTGAGGTTTTTTTTTGCTTGTGCCCTGAACGGATTCATGTCAAGTCAAGTCATCTTTATTTAAATAGCGCTTTTTACAATGCAAATTGTGGCAAAGCAGCTTTACATGAATAATTGGCAAATAATTTTGGCTGCACAGCAGCTCCCAAAGAAAATGGTGTCATTGTCCAGCTTATTCTATATATTATTGATTCATTCCATTGCAAATATCAATAGTTATTAGTCTAGTTAATTTAGGTATATCAGCACTGCAGAAACAGTGACGTAATCGTCCGGCTCAGCTCAGTTCACATACAACGGCGCCAAATGGAGGCATATCAAAAACACTGCTGAATATCAAGCAAGTGTCCCCAACTTAAGCAAGCCAAAGGCAACAGCGGCAAGGAACCAAAACTCCAACAAATGGAGAAAAAAACCTTGGGAGAAACCAGGCAGAGTTACAGGTCATTAAACAGATTTGGAATCGCAACAGTCAAAATATTTAATCTAGTTCCATCTAGTTTAAGATATTTTTGATCACGCCGGTATGGGACGGTTTGTTGGGATATGTGCCACTGGCTGATGAGTCGGTAAGGTCTTCACAAAGGATGAGCTAGTTAACACAGTCTCCGCCGACACCCCAGGGCCACATTGCTGCCGCACACAGGCACAGGTTCCCCATCCGACCTGGACACGGCCCGGATCCAGCCAATCACGTTAATTGGTAAACCTCAGGATAAGCAGAGAGACAAAAATTAGCGTAGACGCCATTCTTCTTCAGATGTAACGAGTACATCTGGTGTTATAGGACTTGGACATGTGGACTTGTGGACTTGGATCTCACTCAGGGCATGCTTAGAGCATGCTTCGGATCTGTCTGTGTGACGCTATTTTCTACATCAGTTCATGTGCAGGCGAATTTTTGTGACCTTATGGTGTACGGATGGTGGATGGTGCGCATACAACAGCGCACATGCGAGTGAGTTGAGAGTTTGAAAGTCCACACGATAGTGCACATGCGCCGAAAGGTCTTTCCGAACAGAGCAGAACACAGAAAATGAAGTATACCCAGGCCTTAACTGCTCCAAATTGTAGCGGAGCTCACATCGGGAAACTCCATGACTACAATAAAACTCCACCCCCCTTGGGTGGTAGTCCCATGGTTATGGACTATTATTTTGATATTATGTTTTGTTTCCTTTAGTTCCTGTTTAACCGTTCTGTTTAGTTTAGTTTTCTTTCATTTGTTCCTACGGTTACGTATGATGTGCACCTGTCTTTCATCAGGTTCGACTTTGTTATGTCCAGTTCAGTGTCGGTTCTTGTTTATCACTTTAGTGATAAATTCACTTTATTCCTGTGTTTCTGAGTTCCTGTGTTGGTTGGATTAAAATAAATACTTTTTACTTGTATCTTCACCTTCATGCCTGCTTACTACAACAACAGGTAACACAGAGAGCTACAAAAATGACTTGATGAGAAATGATATTAATGTATAAGGTTCAAAGAGTCATTTCACATTTTACGATATATATATTTTTGTAATAGTGTGTTTTTATTGCCTGTGATCTCATACAGCTTCAAGTCGGAGCAGGATCATGGCAGAGAGTGACCACTAAAGTACCCATCAGATCACCTCGCTATGCCGTCTTCGACCTGTTAGAGGGAAAGGACTATCTCTTCCGTGTGCTATCTGCGAATATGTACGGCATCAGCGATCCTTCCGAGCCTACCAATACCATAACAACCCTGCAGCTGAAGGGTAAATGCTCTAAAAACCAGCATGTCATAGGCCACCACATTACTGACGTATTTAGTAAAGATATTGAAATATTGAAACTGTTGCATATGAAATGACATATAGATCTTTGAAGTTTGGTCAGACTGTGACTTTGATGTTGGTATTAAGGCAGTAATTAACTTTTATCTGCCTTTCTGTAGTGGAACTAATTCATTCATGATAGGTCATCAAGAGATTGATTAGGATGGTTGGTGAAGTCACCCCTGAAATGAAGCTCTGTGTTCATTCAGGTGTGCCCTCAGCTCCTGGACAAGTCGTTGCAACCAGGGAGACAGACACCTCTGTTCTAATTCAGTGGGCACCTCCAAAGGATCCCAATAACCTGATTGGATATTACATCGATTCTTGTGTGAAAGGATCTAAGGACTGGACCTCAGCCAATCACAAGCCCCATAAAAAGACCAGGTATGTGCTCAGTCAAGGTGAATTGATTTGAGGCTAATCCCACGAATAGAGGCAAAAGGGTCTGAAACTCAGGTCAGAAATCTGTTGAAAAATGTTTAACATTCAATGAATTTAATTTAATTTAATTTAATTATTAAAGGGTTGCAGATTTAGCCTGTTCTCATCCGCTGGGTGCCTCCAAAAGAACTCAGTAACCTCATTGAATATTACATTGATCCTTGTGTGAAAGGATCTAAGGACTGGACCTCAGCCACAAGCCCCGCATGCAGACCAGGGCTACGTTTCCCAAAAGCATCGAAAGCCTAAGCAGAGTCCATTGGTGCCAATGGTTTCAACTACCAGCTTAGACTTGCCATACTTTTTGGAAACACAACCCTGAGCAACCCATTCTCACTCCTAGGCATTAAAAACAAAAGCATAAACTGGTCAAACACTTGATGAATTAGGAACGCCATTCCTTTCAATAGCTTTCCTTATGTTTCTCTTGTATGGTCATTCAGCAAACTTACTATTGAGTGCAAAGAACATTGAGCCATTCAAGTATTTTAAAATGCAGTATTCGGCAGCAGCAATTGACCCTTCGCAAAACCCGCCCCCTGTTGCAATACCCGACAACTCATGCTCTCTCACACCACACATCATGTTCTCCCGCAGTGAAAAATACATTGCGGAGCAAAGAGGACACTGACAACGTATGAAACAGTTTCATATTTAAAATATTGTAATTTTTTAAAGCAGTTTAAACACTAAAAACCGTACAGTGGCTCCTTAATGTGTCGTGACAGATCCTTCAAACGGCTCGTGAACCGTCTCTACATATTAGTTCATTTATAGCATAAAATAAACATGAATATACATCAGAAGGAATGTTGTTTCAACCGCGTAAAGACGTGAGTACGCACAATATTTCAAGTTCACCAACGTTAATCTACTATAGGCTACTCCCTGATGGGTTTGTCGGATAAGATGGCGGATTCGGCGTTATCATTGGTTAGATCGCCTGTCAATCAAACTGTTTGCGAAGGGTCAATTGTCAAATGACAATTAAAAACATCCCATAGCAGCAGCCAAACCTTGCACAGACCTACCTCATTAAATATTAAAATACAACAGCTAATAGCAAGTCCCCAGCTGTCACGCTTGCCGTGTAGGTGGTGGGAAGAAGACGGAGAAACATCCAAATGTAGAAGTCACAATAACAGGTTTTAATACAAGAGATGAGAACAGGTTACACATACACGAACATAAACGAGAACCGACCAGGAGTGAGGGAAACAGGGACTAAATGCAGTAACTGATGACTGGGGACAGGGTGCAGGGAATGACTAATTAATACAAACAGCTGATGACAATAATGACAGAGTGACAGAGTGACGGGAGCAAAACCAAAACAAGGAACACGTGGAAAACTCGACAGGACTATATGTGACACCAGCAGCAGATCTTTCAATATGTATATATTTTTGTTTGTAATATGCAATGGAGTTCCTAATTTTCAATACAGCAATGCCTATGGGTACCTTTAGCATTTTAATAGTGATGGGCATGCATGGGCTGGAGGCCAAGGAGGAGTCACAGCGATGTGGACCCGAGGTGGAGCCAGGGTGCCAGAGGACTCAGGCAGAGCCTGTGTGACTTAGGGCCAAAGCTGGAGGGAAGTCCAATGGAACTAAAGGGGTGGAGGAATGAGGCGTAGCCAAAGGCCCAGAAGTCCGTGGCATAGGCTGGGTGAGAACTGACCAAGGCAGAGCTGGATGGAGCCTGGCGAAGCCATAAGGATCCTAAGTGAAGCAAAGTAAACAGAGGAGGAGCCAAAGAACTGAAGGGAGACAGCGGAGGCGGGCCAAAGAACTGGCTGTTTTGGGTAGAGGAGATGCGAGAAGGAGGCTGGATGGGATCATCGGAAATGCAGCAGACTTAGAGCTGGCCGGGATCAGTGGAGACACAGAAGATTTGGAGCTGGGTGGAACCAGTGCAGAAGCAGGAGACTTGGAGTTGGGCAGGACCAGTGGAGACGAAACAGACTTAGTGCTGGGCAACAATACATACTGAAGGTTGGATGGGACCAGTGGAGGAGGGAGGGCTTCAGTTAGGACCAGGACATCCATCCAGCCAGACGGGACCACCAGAGGAGGAAGAGGTTCATGGGTGAGGACAAGGGTGGGAACTGGCTCAGCCGAATCCTAGTCAATTAGCCACTCCTCCGTGTCCAACTCCTCTAATAATCCCACTGGGATGGATGTAGAAATCGACTGACACACCTGGTCAGATAGGACAGCAGGCTTGTTCTCTGGGATGGACAAGGCTGCAGGCTCTGGCTCCTTTGCGGGCATTGGCTTTGGCACTAGGTACGTGGCAGGTATCAGCTCTGGTTCTTGGTCTGCAGTGGGCTCAGGTTCATTTGTGGTTGTGGGAGAAGACACCAGTAAGGGGTAGGCAGATTCTAAACAACTGAGAACGGATTCTCTCTCTACGTTACATCCCTCGTGTCAGGTAATTCCAGAAGGCCATAGTAATTTGCTCCCAACCAACCAATATTTTAAAGTCTCATCATCAAAATGGGAGCACTGGGTTTGCTGAAACGGCCAGTATAATCCAATAAAGATAATCCCTCACAGGCAAGGGTAATAAACACTGCTGCTAGATCCATATTTTCAGTTGGTCCTGTGTTTTGTGATGGCAGGTCAGGCAAAATGAGGAGAAAAAAGGATCTAAGTGCACCAATATTTACTAATAACACAAAACAAAGAAGATAATCCAAACAGGAGAAAACAGTAGTGATCAGTCTGTAGACACGTAGTGTTTCTTTACAAAATGACATCAAAAGTTTACAAACCTGACATGCAAAACACAGCATTTTTAGTTGTTTTCACGGATCTATGTGAACGGGGATCACTTTGACAACATTGTTGTAAAAAAAATAAACATTAAAATAAACATCTTCTGCAGCTGCATTGTCTTTGGCTTTACGATGTGTTGGATGGGTACTGCACATGAAAAAAACAAAGGAAAAACACAATGAAAGTAAGCATAACCATTACATAGGATATGTTGTGCTAGGTTTGTTTATTAGGACTATCAGTTTTAGGTTAAATCTGCAACCAAATGATTGAAGTTTATTTGCTTTTTATTTGTATGGAATTTTAATCATGAAAATGAAATGTTCAAATTTGTTTTGAGAGCTTTTCTGACCTGGGTTTCAGATGCTTTTGTACCCCTTTTGTATGATTTTGTATTTGTGGGAATAGCATCAAATTTTTTCATCACAATCCATTCTCAAACTGAAGGATGGACGGCAGACGGCATGCCCATTACTCTTAATATGCTAAAGGTACCCCTAGGCATTGCTATATGGACAAACTAGGAACTACATATATATCCAAAGGTTCAAAAATCAGCACAAAATGTGGAACACAGATAAACATTCAAATATTGTATATATAATACACAGATAAACATTCAAATATTGTGTAAATATTGTATATTGTATATAATACATTTATATAATGTTGATATTTTTATATATAAATATCAACTATATATATGTATTAACGTATTAAATATATATATTAACGTAATTTTAACTAAACTTTACATTTGTGCCTCTTATGCTTGAAAAAAAAGTCATGGGACACCAAAGTAAATCCAATTCACGGAGAGTGCCTCAAAGTGCATGACTGTGAATATGGTAATTGCAAGGAAAAAAAAATCTAAATGTGACCACACATTACAACATCAAATAGAACTGGAAAACCAGAAAGCTTATATCAGGATTTTATGTTGCTGACATGTTCCTTTTGATTATTTTATTCCCTGTTAAGGATAAATAACGGAATAGAAACTTCCTCTTTCACTACCTCATTACTGTGTTCTCTCAGGTTTGTTGTGCATGGACTCACCACCGGTGAGACGTATGTCTTCCGTGTACAAGCCATCAACGAGCTTGGCCTCAGCGATGAATCCCAGGAATCGGCCCCTCTTTCCGTGAGAGCTGCTCTTAGTAAGTCTGGCTCTCACAACCTAATCTCCTTTGATCATTAAGAAGCCAACTACAATTTATTTTGAACCTTTTCCAAACACACTCAAAAGCTGTTTCTCAACAGTAGTTGTTTGTTATTGGTAGTCCATGGTGTAATAAATGACAAAAAGAAAGGTACCCTCTAGAAATGGCCCATCTGACTTAAGGACTTTACTATAAGTTGGACAAGTTCTTTATTTATCTTCATTCATAGGCATTGTTTAGGAAAGTTGTCACACAGTAACCACAGAAAAGATCAATTCTACCTGTCTGATGTTTTTTTAATATAGAGTACAGCTTAGTGGTGAAATGCATCAGCCAGTAGAGATTCTGCTATGGTGTTTATTAAAGCAATAAGCCATAAGAGAATCTGTGTTACAGTGATTTTTACCATGAGTAATGCATTGTAGACAATGTTGCTGATTAAAATGAAAGCAATATAGTTTAACACATTAAACTAGGTGTAAAGAAATGTAACTGTAGATTGTTTTTAGTTGCCAAGCAATGTGTTCACATTTACATTATATTGGCTATTTTAAAATATAAGACTTATGATTCATTCGTTATGCATAATGTTTCATTTTGGATTGTTACAAATAAAATACAAACAATCAGATGAATCACGTCATACCTTTCCTTAGTAAATTATGCTTGACTTGCAAATAATGAAATGGAAAAGCAGTTTAATATGACTTTATATTATATTTTACATATCATGTGTGTTATATAGAGTTCCTGTGATATAAAATTGTTCATAGTGTAATATATATATATATATATATATATATATATATATATATATATATATATATATATATATATATATATATATATATATATAGCCATCACACAATGAATATATAAGATATGGTCATACCCTTTGTACACAGTTGTATGCAAGAGGTTTTAAAAATCTTTTTATTCTCCTCAAACCTCGCACCATTTGGCAAATTGGTTTAATAATTCATACCAAATGAGTCAGAATGTTTTTTTCTTCTTTCCTTATCTCTGTGGGACACTTAGTCAACAAGTAGAAATGATTTCAGCCAGCAGACCATTAAATTTTTACAGATCTGGATGATTTGTAGAGCTGTTTGCTTTGTAACTCTTTAGCTTTAGCTAACAGCGATCCTCTGTTTGGACTCAGGGGGACCGTTCCATACGCGGAGACTTCAAAAAATAAAACTAAAGATGAAACTTTTTGTCCTAAGAGTGCAGGCATGTCTGCAGTAAACAGCCAGTCAAAACAGTGGTTAGAAAATTAAATTAGATGAGTTCTTTAGATGAAATTATTAGATAAAAGTACTTCTCAGAACGTTTCAAACGAGCAACTATGATGTAGTATATCTTGTCTTATACCATTTTTGTTATAGACATTATCGATAACTTGTGTGGCTTGTTGAGGAGAGTATCTGGCAGTGAAAAAACAGGCAAAACAACCACCCCAGCAGCAACTCAGAACACCCTACCAAACCACACAAAGTACTGAAATCCTCTCAGAACTGCCTACTGTATAATTTTGATAGCACAAGTATTTTCAGAAAGGCCCTGTTCTAAAGCCTAGTGAGCTGCATTCATAGGCAACATTTTAAAGCATCACATGTACACTTCTGACATGGAGGCTGTTCCAATCGGTAGCTGCTTAATCTGTGATTAAGCTGCTTTCAAATATATTTTGATCAGTTGTAAAGCAGCATGGAATCTTTTGTGCAGAATGCAATCCCATAATTCTTTGAAATCAATCCAAGATGGTTGACAAATAATATAAATAATTTAATTATCAAACGATACTGATAAAAAAATATATTAAAAATATATTTTTTGTTAATTAATACACTCTCTGTTTACACTGTTGTTCAAAAGTTTGGTAAGATTTTAAAAATGTTTTTGAAAGTCTCATGCCTATGGCTGTGGTTTGATAAATGTAAAAACAGTCATATTGTGAAATGGTATTGTAATTTAAAAAACAATTTAAAATGGAACTGTTTTCTATTTTAATATACATTTTAACATGTAATGTATTCCTTTTAAGATGTGATTTTCAGCAGCCATTACTCCAGTCTTCAGATTGTCACATGATCATTCAGAAATCACCCTAATATGCTGATTTGGTATTCAAGAAACATTTCTAATTATACCATGGTCTGTCTGCATACTCTATTCTGATTGGTTGGAAGGTGTGCAATAAAACCATTTAATGCAAGTCAGGTTAATCACCATCTATATTAATGCATTGCTCTCACTAAAGCATACACACATACGTCACTCACACACAGAGATGGAGATCCCACTCGGCACAAGCAGAAACAAGACCACAGACACCTGTCAGCACTGTCTTGCAACTTTTATTTATAAATAACTTAACTTTGCTACTGAATCGCTACATTATATCACTCAGGAAGTAGGTGTTTTTGAAGTAATTAAGCTCACAGTTTCGGTGCTAGTTGAGCGATGCCGGTAATTCACAAGCACATCGCTCTAGTGCCAGAGGGGGGTCCTGGTGGATTAAGGCCCCCCATGTGCCCTTCGTGGACCGAGGACCCCGCCCGCCCCCAGACTGGACTGAGATTTTCAACTAAGTGTGCGATTTCAGCCGAGGGGGAACCCGGTCCCTGGAACGCGTTTTCAACCAAAAGGGATAGGCATCACTTTTAATCAAAAAGCATCCTTCCTAAATAAAAGTATTAATTTCTTGGAAAAAAAGGAACAGTAGTGTATGTGATGCACATTTTGCTGCGTATGTATTCCAATATTCCAAATCTAAAAAAAACCTGAAATTCGGTTGCATTTTAGTTATAATGCTACTTTAGAAGAACAAAGCCCTGCATTTTCTTGTTGAAAAGCATTGTTATAGTTTGAGGCTAACACTAGTGTGTAGCAAGATGCATTTCACCCTCCTATATTACACTTCTAGACACAACATTTCTGATATGTACATATTACAAGCCAGAGATGGAGCCTGCATGCCAGCGCATGTTCCTCTCTGTTGAAGACATTGAGTAATGGGGACGGTCGGCTACAGCAATCTGTCTTCTCCACAGAGTTGCCCTCTTCCCCTTATGACATCTCTCTTCTGTATTGTGACGGGGAATCCATGGTGCTCAACTGGAAGCAGCCCATCCATTCTGGAGGAGCAGAGGTCACTGATTATTACATTGACAAATGCAACATTGCCAAGAAGACGTGGAAGGAGGTCAACATCCCACCCATCAGGGAAAGACTGCACAAGGTGTTTATGTATTGCAGCATCCTGTGCATGTTGTTACATCAGCTTATATTGATGGTTCTCTAATAATATAATGTAATATTTACCTTGTAACATAATTACTAAGATGAACTATATCTTCTGAAGGTTGGAGGTCTGACAGCTGGGTCAGTGTATCAGTTTAGGATCTATGGCGCTAATGTGGTTGGACTGGGTGATGGCTCGACCCCTAGCCCGTCCTTCAAATGTGAGGCTTGGAACATGCCTGAGCCAGGTAATGTGAAGTGTGTACATAGTGTAATTATGCCATTGTTTACTCATCCTCATGTTGCTCAAAATCTGTATGCTGCTATTTGTTCCATGCAACACAAAAGCAGAAATTTAAAAAAAAATGAGTGCACTATCAGCTCTTTTCTTTTTGAATTGTCATTATCTAATATTGGCAAAGATGAATAAATACTGTAACAAATGTATTGCTCATTGGTAGTTAATGTTAGTTAATGCATAAACTAAGGTCAACTAATGGGACCTTATTGTAAAATGTTACTGCAAAATCAGCAGAATTTGAAACAGTAAACGTAGATTACATGACAGAAAACACAATGTATATGTTTTCAAGGCATAACAAAAGCTGTACAACATCAATAAATGGCCCAAAAAGGCAATTGACAGTTCTGCAAACTCACCTGAAACTCTCTCACATTGGTCCCGGGCCAGCGGGTCATGCTTGTTGTTGAGCCCTGTGACTGAAAATCTTTCCTCCACTGCAGCTCTGGAATATAATTGTCCATTCAACATATTTGAAGTAGCACACTCAAGAATTAATGCACTTTTGGCAACACACTGATGCACAATATAGGAATGCAAATATGATCAGTGGAGACAATTCTTTGGTCTGTTCTTCACAAAAGTTGGAGGGCAGTCGAAGTCATATTGACTTTTCTTTTTTTTGTGATCATGTTGAACAGATGATGTTGTATGTGAAACTTCTCCAAAAGTCTTTTGTTTTCTACAGAAGAAAGAAAGTCATACATGTTTGGAACAATATGAATATGGTGAATGATGGCAATTTTTTATATTTGTGGGGTTTTTTTTTTGTTTTAAATGTGCTGCCCTATGAACACTCTAGAGGAAGTAAAAGTCTTATGTGCGCAAAACACTCATCCGTGATACCAACCCACAACTCTTTGCAAACATTCTTAGCATATTTGTTGTTTAGTAGATTTACAGTATTCTTATTGGAGATGCAGAACCACTGGTGGAAGATGTCTTGTTTACATGGTTAAAAACCTTGTTAAAGGCTACAAAGGAAATAGGATGCCTCTATAGCTCTCTGTTTGGATATATATTGACCCTGCCAGCCACCACTACACTTCATCACCATCATTAATAATGAAGTACTAATAGTATTAATAGTACACGTCTTAAACCTTGTTACTGTGTGTGAATGGTGTGAACCGAGTGATTGATAGCTGTTTTCACACAAAGAGCTGTTTTTATCAAAGTGACATGTTCTAATCCAGCATTATGTAATTCTCCAATTCCTCTCTGTCTTTACCTCGACATCAATGTATTGGACAGTCAAGATCAGCAAGGAAGGTATGCGATAAGGTGACAAAATATGTGTGCGATTCTCACAGAAGCTTTCAAGAACATGATCCAAATATAATGTTATATTTTACCTTAAGATCAAAAATAAATTTACGTTAACTTTTGAAGTATTATACATCATGGTATTTTGATGAATAAATGAGAATCAGTGTACCAAAATACATAATACTAATAACCTCAGAAGAACACACAAGATTTATTACAATGATTAGAATTTGCGTGATTCATTTACATGAAAATAACTTCAAAGTCCAAAGTTTCGTCTGATTTCAAGGTGAAATGTCACTTGAACATGTTTTCATGAGATTCACCCAAACAGATATTAAACATTTTTGAAAGCATGAAAAACTTAAAGGCACAGTATTGTAATAAATTTCTCAAATGGATGAAATATATTTATAACTGAATCATAACTCTTATGATTAATAATGAACATGAATCAACCACGAAGGGAATTAGGTATATATGGATAATCAATTAGAACGAATTATAATTAATTATGAAAACCAGAGAATCCAAGAGAATCCGAGCATCCACCCACACCCTGCTTCATACCACAGTCATATTAAAAAAACATGCATTCATTGATCCATAAACATTACTTCCCCATAAGCAATATTGGATCCATCGGTATGACGACAAGTTCCGTGATTCCACGCTCATTCACTGCATCATCAATCTATGCCTTTGTTATTATTTTGAAGAGTTATTGACCTCTAGTGGTGGAAAAAATACACATTGTGTCTATAAAGATGCTTTGTAATTTTCTGACTATACTAAAGCATAAAAATAGCAGATATTTAGGAAACTAAGTTCACATAAAACTGAAAAACAGTGCTTTGCATGTTGGAATGTCTGTTTTTGTTTTGGTCTGTGTGATCTCGCCCACTGCCAATTTACCCAATAGTATTTCAACATCCCGGGTTGCCAGTTGGTGGAAAATACAGCATATTGTATCCATGGAAGACAACAAACAAACTGGGTCAGAGTTCGCAGATTGTACCTGACCTAAAAAGCCTTGGCATCCATGTAAAAATCTCTATGAACCTGAGAAGATTAAAATACAGATAAATCAACTCATGTACTTACAATTGGGTAAATACCCTTCCATTTTCAATTGCGCTTGCTCCTGTTATGTGTTCTCAATTTGGCAACCAGCGTGAGCGTCAAGTCTGAGGAGGATGGAGCTGGGGAAACGACTCTCTCAAATATTTTTAATTTGGACTGCAGTACCCATTTCAACCACTAGTTGTCAATATTACAGACTGCACCTTTAATTGCCTTGTGTTTGGCTTTGGTAGGTCCAGCTTATGACCTGACCTTCACTGAGGTAAGGGATGATTCTTTGGTGGTAGAGTGGAAGGCTCCTGTCTACAATGGGGCCAGTGCCATCACTGGATACTTCATTGAGAAGTCCAAGAAAGGCTCTGATACCTGGAGCAAAGTCAGCGAAAGTTCAGTCAACCACTGCTATCTCAAGGTATTGATTTAAGAGTGCTGACAATCTCATATTTTCAGATATTCTGTACTATTACTTCAGTATGCCAGACATAGAAATATGAGTTCTGGTGCACTTCTCTGTGGCTTTATCTAATGTATGGTTTGTATGTTTACAGGTCAAAGGACTGGAGACAGGCACATCTTATGTGTTCCGCGTACGAGCAGAGAATGCCAAGGGCATTGGCATGGCTTCAACTCCCTCTGACCCTGTGTGTGTCAAGGCGCTGCCAGGTAAACATGTAATGTAGAGCAGAAAAGGCATAGTCGATCTAGTCATACATATCTGAATGGGAAAAAAATGCAATCAAAAAGTTCTGCCTTGCATAGACAGTTGCTTCTTTGATGGACGTATTGAGATGCTGAATATGTCGACTGAAGGAATAGATTTCCCACCGCACAATTTAAAAGGATAATTACTTTTTCTGTTTAAGAAACACAATTTATGAGACAATAATTGTAATTTGTAAATGTGATGTTATTTTGAAAAACAATTACATAGATTGTTTGTCGAAATATTAGATAGGAAGTACTGGATTTATGCCGATTTAGCTGCCCATTACACAAACGGCCGTTGAACAATGATATACCTTAAAGGGTTAATGCACCCAAAAATGAAAATTCATTTACTTACCCTCATGTCATTCCAAACCCAAAACTGTTCATCATGTAGTGATTGTACCTCCTCACAAGATTAAACCGCTCGATTCATATGGATTTTCATTTTTGGGTGTTCTATGCCTTTAAGATGCTGGAAGGAATATTTTTGAAAGAGGTTTTGTTTAAGGCAGGTTTACAGCAAAGATTCACAACGATACGAGCTGAAACTTTTAACTACTTAAAAGAATATGGTCTGCAACATTCTAAAACCTGCCAGTTTACACCAATGCGACTAGAAGAGATGGGGTATTGTTTCCATAGCAACTACTCTTTACTTCAGTTTTCCTGTCAGCTTTCTGTAGCGCAGCTGTTGGACCTGTGAAAGCAACTTAGTGTTTAGCATCCAGAGACACACTAACAGACGTAAAAATAATGTTGATAATAAGTTCTTGTATGATGATTGGCTACTGTTTGTGTTAAGCTACCTAGTTAAAGTTTGAATAATTGAACATAGTTGTTTAACACTATAAATAAATAATAATTCTATTCATGTGGCTCACATCACTGCTCCCTGGGAAACTAATGAAAACGATATTCCAACTGTTAAACATGGTGAACCTCTGCCTTAAGGTGACTTTGTTCAAAGTCAGCATGAAATGCTTTTTGCAACTTTTGCAATTTATTTCTATAATGCGATGAATTTAAGTGAAAAAGTATTTTTAAGAAAAAGAAAAAAATATTGATTTGTTATTATTTATTGATATTAGAATTATCAAATGTTGTTGTTATTTAAGTATCAAAATAGAACCAGGGGTCAAGATTTTGATTGATTGATTTTGGTTAGTATAGCCTAACTAGTCAGCTTTTCTGCTGTTTTTCTCCATTAACGGCTTTCACAGAAGCAAAACATCTATATGCAAAACTCTCTCTCTCACACACACACACACACACACACACACACTGTATAGGACATTAATTTCCTGCAGCTCTTGAGTTATCAGGGATTAGCTATGTCTCAGGTGATTGGCTCAAAATGTCTGTGCCCGGAATTGAGTGTCTATGAGAAAAGATGGCAGATATCAGTTCACACACTTCTGAGGGTCTTGCATCAGTTGATGAACGGATAGCCTTCTTTAGAAATTCTATAGACCTCATTGGCTTGGCAACTTCAGAAAAAATGAGGCAAGTCATTTTGGAGGAGGTCATCCATCCAGGGTGTTTTCCTGCCTTTCGCCCGAAATCCTGAGATAAGCTCCAGCATCCCTGCTACCCTACATAGGACAAGCATATTTGGGGGATGGATGGATTTCAGAGGTCATTATTACAATGATTAAAGAGTATGATAATATTTATTTTTATGATTTTTGTTTTATTTTGTGCACCAATACATTTTGCAAGACTAGGAAGTTGCATTCTGTTGTCAGTTTGAAATTTTAAACTTAAACAACGTACACAGCCATCCAGAAAAGCAGAATATCTGTGAATTATAAAGAAGGAATCTTTATTTTTGGAGAAATGAGAGGGGTTCGCAGTGGGGCTGAGAAAGAGCTGTTCAGGGCGGTGTGGATTGCACCATGGGAGGTGTTCTGAAGTGTCTTGGGGAGCAGCTGCCTGCACATTGGCAGATAAGGAAAAAGCAGCCACGGGATGATCCAGGATGATTCATTCCGAGTAGCCTGAAAGGTTTGTGGCTGATAAAATGGCATCAGCCAGTAGAGTGCACTGTGGATTCATACGTCTATATGAAGCATATGTGTGATGTTTTGTGAGATGTTCTCTATACAGCACAACCAAGATGGGAAGCCCTGTGTGGGCTGATTGGTCATAATCAGGGCCACAGTGAAATTATGGCTGCAGAACTCCACAGATTTCTGCACTTGAACGCCCATAATTCACAAACTTCTGAAAGTTGCATGTTCATTAATTACCTTTTTCTTTTTTTTTTGCTTAGTTTATGCTTTTAGATACTACTACACTGAAAAGATGGTATTAAGCTAAAAATGGTAGCATCTAAATGAACTGGTTTTATTCAAGTCAAAAATATTATTTAATGTCACTGAATGTATGTTTCCACCTAAATACAATTTTTTAATACAAAGAAAATATTTTAAAAAGCATTAAATCAGGTAGAAATAATAATTTAAGGTAATTGCAAGTCACCACTTTTTACCATGTACAGTAATAATTCACCCTAAAATGAAAACTAAGAAATTATTTTCTTGATTTAAACTTTTTTTCATAAATTTTCTGAATATCTTGGCTGCTCTGTTTCATATAATGAAAGTGAATTAGAACTGGGATTGTAAAGCCACAATGCCTTTAAAGCCAGCGTATCATAAAAATGGTCAATATGACATGTGCGTAATATCATATAATATGTAATCATATATATAAAGTCTTCTGAAGCCATAGCTTAGTGTGACTAGCAGACCAAAAATGTAAGCTGGTTTTCAAGTCAAGTCACCTTTACTTATATAGCGCTTTTTACTATGCAAATTGTGTCAAAGCAGCTTTACATATCATATGTCTCAGGTTACATATGTAACCATAGTTCCCTGAGAACAGGGAACGAGATGTTGCATCGTAACGCTAGGGGAACTAGTGTCTGAAATACATATCCAATCTTGGCAATATCATACTGACCGGCGACAGCCCATGACATCTTAACAATGCGACCCACGTGTATAAGGGGCGCCCAGATAACATGTCATCCGCTTTTCGTCTGAAGGGACTGTAAGCAGGCGGGCCCCAAGGCATGGCAAAGAGACACAACGCCTCGTAACCTGAGTCTTTCCCTTTCGAAAGGGAACTTCGAGTTGCGTCGTAACGCTAGGGGAACGATACACCTACGTCGCCATGCTGAGGAGAGTGCATGCCAACATATGGCAGTGACTACTGTCAGAATCAGGCAAATTCAAATAAAACGCCAGACCCACTCACCCTACGGTTCCAACTGGACTGTCAGTGACAGCGCTCCTAGCGGTCAGAGCCTCAGCTATAAGCCTCAAAGAGGCCTCCATATTTTACATATGAAGGCCTGCCAAGGCCACACAAATGCCTGGAACCGACTACTTCAACAGAAGGGGTCCCTTTAAGGGAGCATGACTAGGGCCAACAGCGAACATTTGTGGCAATTTACGTCAGTGGTGTTAAATCAAGTGCAACGCTCTGTTCTGGCAGGTCGTGTCAGTCAAACTCACATCAGCTGACTTCCAGGTGACTCACGTCCACCTATAGAAATATGATGCCTATCACAGCATCAATATACATTCACCTAAAGGATTATTAGGAACACCATACTAATACTGTGTTTGACCCCCTTTCGCCTTCAGAACTGCCTTAATTTTTCGTGGCATTGATTCAACAAGGTGCTGAAAGCATTCTTTAGAAATGTTGGCCCATATTGATAGGATAGCATCCTGCAGTTAATGGAGATTCGTGGGAGGCACATCCAGGGCACGAAGCTCCCGTTCCACCACATCCCAAAGATGCTCTATTGGGTTTAGATCTGGTGACTGTGGGGGCCATTTTAGTACAACTCATTGTCATGTTCAAGAAACCAATTTGAAATGATTCGAGCTTTGTGACATGGTGCATTATCCTGCTGGAAGTAGTCATCAGAGGATGGGTACAAGGTGGTCATAAAGGGATGGACATGGTCAGAAACAATGCTCAGGTAGGCCGTGGCATTTAAACGATGCCCAATTGGCACTAAGGGGCCTAAAGCGTGCCAAGAAAACAACCCCCAGACCATTACACCACAAGCACCAGCCTGCACAGTGGTAACAAGGCATGATGGATCCATGTTCTCATTCTGTTTACGCCAAATTCTGACTCTACCATCTGATTGGCTCAACAGAAATTGAGACTCAGACCAGGCAACATTTTTCCAGTCTTCAACTGTCCAATTTTGTTGAGCTTGTGCAAATTGTAGCCTCTTTTTCCTATTTGTAGAGATGAGTAGTACCCGGTGGGGTCTTCTGCTGTTGTAGCCCATCCGCCTCAAGGTTGTGCATGTTGTGGCTTCACAAATGCTTTGCTGCATACCTCGGTTGTAACGAGTGTTTATTTCAGTCAAAGTTGCTCTTCTATCAGCTTGAATCAGTCAGCCCATTCTCCTCTGACCTCTAGCAACAACAAGGCATTTTCACCCACACGACTGCCGCATACTGGATGTTTTTCCCTTTTCACACCATTCTTTGTAAACCCTAGAAGTGGTTGTGCGTGAAAATCCCAGTAACTGAGCAGATTGTGAAATACTCAGACTGGCCCATCTGGCACCAACAACCATACCGCGCTCAATATTGCTTAAATCACCTTTCTTTCCCATTCTGACATTCAGTTTGGGAGTTCAGGAGATTGTCTTGACCAGAACCACACCCCTAAATGCATTGAAGCAACTGCCATGTGATTGGTTGATTAGATAATTGCATTAATGAGAAATTGAACAGGTGTTCCTAATAATCCTTTAGGTGAGTATATAAGCTCTTCAGTATTATCAGTAGTAGAGCTGCACGATTCTGGATAAAATAAGAATTAAGATTTTTTGGTTTCAAATAGATAGATTCTTTCACAATTTCGAACATACAGGTAAACAGAATAACATGTAGTTTACTAAAAGTACTGACAAAATAGTAATTGCTGGACTCTAATTGCAAGAAAAATGGTTAATTCGAATGAATTATTTAAAAATTATTTGAATGAATTCAATGACTCATTAATAAATACTTGCTTTTCAAGTACAATGCAAATTGTGGCAAAGCAGCTTTACAATAATAATTGGCAAATCATTTTTGGCTGCACAGCAGCTCCCAAAGAAAATGGTGTCATTGTCCAGCTTATTCTATATATTATTGATTCATTCCATTTCGAAGATCAGTAGTTATTAGTCTAATTAATTTATGTATATCAGCACTGGAGAGAACAGTGACGGTAATCGTCCAGCTCAGCTCAGTTCGCATACAATGGTGCCAATGCAGGCATATCAAAAATACTGCTGAATATCAAGTAAGTGTCCCCAACTTAAGCAAATCAAAGGCAACAGCAGCAAGGAACCAAAACTCCAACAAAATGGAGAAAAAAAACCTTGGGAGACACCAGGTTTAGTCGAGGGGCCAGTTCTCCTCTGGCCAACAGTGAACACTTGCCCGATACTCAGGCAGAGTCACAGGTCATAAGTCCGACTGGAGTCGCAACAGTCAAAATATTTAATCCAGTTCCATCTAGTTTAAGATCTTTTAATCACGCCGGTATGAGACGGTTTTTTGGGGATATGTCCACTGGCTGATGAGTCGGTAAGGCCCTCACAAGGGATGAGCTAGTTCACACAGTCTCCGCCGACACCCCAGGGCCATGCTGCTGCTGCGCACAGGTGCAGGTTCCCCATCCGACCCGGACACGGCCCAGATCCAGCCAATCACGTTAATTGGTAAACCTCGGGATAAGCAGATTCTTCTTCTGATGTAACAACTACATCCGGTGTTATAGGAAGTGTTCCCGGTTCCGGCTTACCTGATCTATGCAGCCTAACAATCCTTTAACGAATATGAAGACAAAAATTGATAATGTGTCATGTGTATGCCAGGTTAAAGAGATGTGTTTTTAGTCTAGATTTAAACTGACAGAGTGTGTCTGCTTTCCAAACAATGCTAGGAAGATTGTTCCAGAGTTTAGGTGCCAAATAGGAAAAGGATCTACCGCCAGCGGTTGATTTTGATATTCTAGGTATTAACAACTGGCCAGAATTCTGAGATCGTAATAGATGCGAAGGACTATAATGCATTAAGAGCTCACTCAGGTACTGGGGAGCTAAGCCATTTAGTGCTTTGTAAGTAATTAGCAAGATTTTAAAATCTATACAATGTTTAATAGAGAGCCAGTGCAGTTTTGACAGAACCAGGCTAATATGGTCATATTTCTTGGTTCTAGTAAGGACTCTAGCAGCTGTGTTTTGGAACAGCTGTAGTTTGTATATTAAGTGAGCAGGGCAACCACCCAGTAGAGCGTTACAGTAATCTAGTCTCGAGGTCATGAACGCATGAATTAGCTGTTCCGCATTTGTCATTGAGATCATATGTCGTAGTTTAGATATATTTTTAAGATGGAAGAATGCGGTTTTACATATGCTAGAAATGTGGCTTTCAAATGAAAGATTGGTATCAAAGAGCATACCCAGGTTCCTAAATGAAAATGAAGACTTAACAGAGAAGCCATCAAATGTCAGCCATCAGTATTCTAGGTTATTATGTGCAGAAGTTTTTGGTCCAATAGATTCTCTGTTTTTTCTGAATTTAGTAGTAGGAAATTACCAGTCATCCATTTTTTTTGTATCAGCTACACATTCCATTGATTTTGAGAATTGGTAAGTTTCGTCAGGGGGCAAAGAAAAATAGAGCTGAGTATCATCAGCGTAACAGTGAAAACTAATGCCATGCTTCCTAATGACATCTCCCAAGGGTAGCATGTACAGAGTGAAAAGCAACAGTCCTAGTACTGAGCCTTGCGGTACTCCATATTGAACTTGTGATCGAAATGACATCTCTTCATTTACTACTACAAACTGATAATGGTCAGATAAGTATGATTTGAACCATGCCAATGCAATTCCACTAATGCCAACATAATTTTCTAGTCTATTCAAAAGAATGTTGTGGTCAATAGTGTCAAAAGCAGCACTGAGGTCTAGTAAGAATAATAGAGATATACAACCACAATCTGATGATAAGAGCAAATCATTTTTAACTCTAATGAGAGCAGTCTCTGTACTATGGTACGGTCTAAATCCTGACTGGAAATCCTCACAGATACCATTTCTTTCCAAGTAGGAACACAGTTGCGATGATATTGCAGTTTCTAGTATTTTTGACAGAAAAGGTAGATTGGAGATCAGCATGTAATTGACTAAATCTCTAGGATCAAGTTGTGGTTTTTTTAATAAGAGGTTTGATAATAGCCAGCTTAAAATTTTTCGGTATGTAACCTAGTGATAAAGATGAATTAATGATCTTAAGAAGAGGATCTATGACCTCTGGAAGCATCTCTTTCAATAGCTTAGTCGGTATAGGGTCCTTTCCTATAGCAGCGAATGAATGGAATTTTTCCTCAGGGATACTACAATGCACTGTCTGATGTGATACTGTAGTAGACTGTTGCATGGTTATAATTTTCTTTCTAATATTGTCAATCTTGCAAGTAAAGAAGTTCATAAAGTCATTACTGCGGTGCTGTTTGGAAACATCAGAAGTTGAAGCTGTATTTCTCATTAGTTTAGCCACTGTAACAAATAAATACTTAAGGTTGAGTTTATTTTCTTCTAAAAGATTTGAAAAATAAGCTGATTTAGCTGTTTTTAAGGCCTTTCTGTACTCTATAATTTTCTCTCTCCATGAAATACGAAAAACTTTTTAGTTTTGATTTCTTCCTGCTGCTCTCTTAAGGGCCAGAGTGTGCTCGTTATACCATGGCGTTGGACTAATATCCTTAATCTTTTTTAAGTGCAAAGGAGCGATGGAGTCTAGAGTGCTGGAAAAGAGAACGTCAACAGTTTCTGTTGCAACATCGAGTTCTTCTAAGTTGTCTGGTTTGCTAAGACGATGAAACTGATCAGGAAGATTATTTATAAAGCAATCTTTAGTGGTAGAAGT
The DNA here is from genome assembly GCA_038088235.1 of Zacco platypus. NCBI lineage: Eukaryota > Metazoa > Chordata > Actinopteri > Cypriniformes > Xenocyprididae > Zacco > Zacco platypus. The sequence continues at coordinate 26,739,688 of CM076078.1, read as the reverse complement.
GATGGTTCTACCATATTTGTGGCAGAGAGACTGTTTTGCAGCCTTGGTTAAATGTTGCACGCATGAGACTAGATAATGATCTGAGACGTCATCGCTTTGCTGCTGAATTTCAACGGCATCAATATCGATTCCATGTGACAATATTAGATCAAGAGTATGATTACGACAATGAGTGGGTCCTGACACGTGTTGTCTATCTCCAATAGAGTTTAGAATATCTGTTAATGCCAATCCCAATGCGTCTTCAACCATACTGAACAGAAAAAAAATGAATTTATTAGATTTATAAATAAGAGTGTTAAACTTTCTTCTCCTGTCTCCTATTCTTCCTTAATCTAGAATAGAAGCAGAAGTTGAAAGGTTTGTTTAAGTTGCGCACTATACAGTACAGGTGTAAATATGCATTTCCTTCTGCCTGAGGCTTATTCATGTCACTTTTGGTGTGGAAGGGCCTTAACATTTTTCAACATTTAAGTTTTTTTGTTGTTGTTGTTTTTAAAAAACAAACAAGCAAGCCCAGCCCAAGTGAGAAAATGTAATGCAAAAGTAATGTAACGCATTACTTTTCACAAAATGTAACTAAGTTCACACTTCGGTTAGTTCGGTAGTTCGGTTAGTTTGGTTCGTTTTGTTTGTTTGGTCCGGACCAAAAAACCAAAACAAAACATATAGTCCTGGTCCGCTTACACACTGGCATTTTTAACAGCGAACCTTAAGTTACCAAACCAAAGGCATAGGGATACAATCACAACCTGATTGGTCGGCTTTTATGACGTATATTTCGGGACTCAGCTTGCTTACCGAACATTCAAAACAATGCTGTGTGCTTGATTAAACGTGATCATTTTATGTGTGAACATATGCTTTATTTTTACCAGCTAAAAACCCACAAAGAGCTCATAAAATGTTCAAAACATTCTAAACAGCACCAGGATTTCCTCCGTTGTATGCAGAAACAAATATTGATGAGGCACTTTACCTCCTAACATATATATATATGTATATATATATATATATATATATCCTAACTTTAAACTTTTATCTTAGTACTTCTGGTATAATTTGAATATTTGTAACAGAAATAAATACTGTGTGGTTCAAAACTGCTCTCTCTGGCTCAGCACGGCAGCACAAATTTGTATTATTTTGTCAAAGTTTTAATAGACGAGGGTGAATCGCTGTCATTAATAAAATAAGATCACGTGGGTGTTTGAATCGAGATCGCGTTCTTTTTACAATTAATCATGCAGCACTAATCAGTAGCTATCGCATTTCTCGGGAGCTGATTGGTCAGAATTTGGCTTCTTATTCCCCTTGAATGAAACTAATTCTTGAAAAATATTTACATGTTAAATTATTGACATTAACGATATCTGCACATTTATGTTGGTTCTGTTCTGTTACCCTAAGGGGGGTTATTGCTGGTCTCCCTGCTCTTATCCATGCTAGGCTGCAGATGCGGAAGGAGTTCTTGCCCAGAACAGAACCATACTGCCAATACAAACTCTATGTAATTATATCATATTTGACAATAGTGGTCCTGACAGAAATGTGTTTCATATGTTACATTTGTTGTCCATTTCAAAGCTTCAGATAAGCCAAATATCATTATATTACATTTTGATTATATTAATATTAATAACTAAATATAAAACAAATGAGTATTTATCACGAGAAAAGCTGATTTTCCTTAATGTTTCAAATTATTCCTATAGAACAGCATTGACCAATAATACCACTGTGTTCCATCCATAACTCCAGCATGTCCTACAGTATTTGTTTTGTAGTCTCCATCACTTGTTGACTTCTCTGCAAATTATTCTGCACTTCTGTTATTTTGAAGGCACCCAGGAAATCAAGTGTGGCGTCGATGAGGAATCAGGTGACATTTATCTCTCTTTCGAGAGCTGCCAAATGATGGAGAAATCACAGTTTGTGTGGAAGAAGACTTACCAAGAAATTACTGACTTCTCTAAGGGCATCGTCGTCAAGACATCAGGCAGCCAGTAAGCAAAACACACGTTGAGTGTGTCTTTACTAGATCTGGTCCAGATACATATTAGCTCAAAGCATATTTAGGGCAATGCTGTAGTCTGTGCATATTTAATTCCATTTGTTTTCCTTTTGTTGTGCCACTGAACAAATACTAATGTTTGCTCATTTGTTTCTTTAGCTCAACTTTGCTTTTTAAGAACCCAGACAAAGAGGATTTGGGCACATTCTCTGTATCTGTTACACATACTGATGGTGTCTCGGCCAGCTACAAGATCTCAGCAGAAGGTGAGAACTGTTAATATATTATGACTATCAGCTTCATTATTAATGCCCTTCCTCAAAGTTATATACCACACAAGACACTATCAAAACATTCTGTTGACATATTTGAATCATATTTGATTCAGAAGTTGGTATACTATATGTTGATGTGTGATATGGATGTTACATCATCAGGGAAACAGTTACCATAACATTAGATATTTCAAATATCCTTAATTTATTAATAATAATAATTGTAATAATAATAAAGATTTGTGTTGTCTGCTGTAATGTCCTTTCATAATGATGATAGCTGTTAGAAAATGATAGTTATTTCTGTCCTTTAGAGCTGGAGAAGATGTTGGCCATCAGCTATGACATACGCAACCCAAGTAAGTGACCCTGTATGAAGGAGTAGAGATTATTATACTGTTGTTTTTACTTACAATCTGTTCAGTATCTAATTGTAAAATGGTGTTCAAACTCAACTTGAGTGAACCTTGTTTAATATACACATTTGACACATCAATTAAACAGTATATTCGGGGTTCCCACAGATTTGGAAAACCTGAAAATTATCCTGTTGTCCAATAAAATCTTCAAATGTCATGGAAATTATTATAACATTGTGGTTCAATTTGTTAACGCTAGTTAATGTATATTAATTTGTAATTATTGTTATACAATTTGGCAAGTTATAAATATATAAATATTAGCAATTGCTAAATTAAAGATTCATGTTGTGTTTCCGATGTGTGTATATGTTGTTGTTTTTTTCTTTTTAGGGTTAAAATAACTCTTTAGTGAGTGCAAAAATTGATCTCTGATTTTAATAGAAGAAAAGCCATAGAAATATTCAAGGATGGGAACCCTGAATTGTAATCTACCAAATTGCTATGTTGCTTGGCAACCACACTAATGAACTATATGACATGACATACTATTAATAACAGTGTGACTATTTATTGAACATTTGTGTATTTTTTTAAACTGCTGTTGCCACTGTATTATAAAACATTTGAGACTATTACAGTGATTTTATCAAAGTTAAAGGGGTTTAGCTTCACGCTGTGCCTGACAACACATTTTAAGCGTGGTAAAATCACTGGAACACTTAGCGTGCTTACTGCTTAAAATAAATTATACGATTTTTATATAGAATCAGTCTAAGGTTATGCGTATGAACTGTCACAAACACACAAGGTGACATGTCAGCTTGTCACGCGTCACCTCTCTTGTGTCACAGTTATTCCTCTGAAGACTGAACTGGCCTATAAGATTCTAGAGAGAGGCCGTATGCGCTTTTGGCTGCAAGCTGAGGGCATCTCTTCTTCTGTGACCTACAAATTCTTTGCCAATAACAAGGAGCTTGTCAACTGTGAGGTAAATAACTGTCAAATAAAATGGTACATATGATCACAGCCTGCATTATTTCATAAACCGAAATCTTTCTTTCTTTCTTCTGTGGAACATAAAAGAAGATGTTGAACAGCACAGTAGAATATCACAAATAGGGTCCATATGACTTTTGAACTATTTTCATATTATTTATGTCATTATTCACTGAAAACATTGCTTGGCAACAGCAAGTGGTGACTAAGGATTACTCAAAATATCAGTATCACATTGGTTACAGATTTTTTTGGATATATATTGGCCAATATATATATAATATAATATAAATATTGTTAAATGTAATTAGCTGATCTCAGAATAAATATATATATATATATATATATATATTGCACTGTACACTATTGTACATTATAATTTCCATTTTTAGTGTTTTTTTTTTATCATTATTATTTTTTATACAAAATAGTAGGGGCCAGATTTACCAAACGGGGGAAATTAGCATGAAAGCGCAATTCCACAAATGCGCCGATGGGAGTGGCAAGTTTTAGAAATTAAAAATTAAAGAACACAGACGTGGTCAAATCATTTACATAGTGACCAATGCAATCTACCAAGAGCAATGCAAATTAGCATTGGGTTGCAAATAAGCAGAGCTGATGCTCATTTTGGTATGGGTCGACACAAGCGCAACTTGTTACATGTATAATGCCAGACAGGATAATATTTTCTCCTTTCTACCACACGCTCTCTGTTCTCTGCGGTGTCTCCTCCTAGCGGCAACAATTGGAGCCATGTCGCAAAATGGGTTAAGACATGCTTTTTTGGGGCGTTAAATAATGGCACAAGTACCACTAAATTGATGAGCACAACATTAGTAATCACATTGCGTGATTCATTTAAACACTCTCCTCCCATAAATTTTGCTTCTGAAAGGGAAACTCCTAAATGCATATGCAATAAGGTCAGCCGCAAAAACAACTCAGTCCACGCCTTTTCAGCACTAATTTTGCACTGTGTGTCTTTAGTAAATCCCGGCAGTAGTTTTTAACACCAAAAGAGGGTTTGCGCTTGCGTAAGCTGTTAGTAAATCTGGCCTTTGGCTTATACAATTCAAATATCAGCCATTTAACTGTTATCTGTCTTAACATAAATATTTGCTTTCAATATCAGCCAGAAATTGTGATTCTGAGTGAATTATCTCTTTAAGTTTAGCTCCAACTGGTGCTGTGCAAGAAAACATAACCAACTCAAATAAATAGATTCAGCTCCTTTGCAATACTACCATCTGTTACGTTCATTGCTTGAGCCTCCTAAGAAAAGCCCAGGAGAGAAATGTTTACCTCTCTGGCTTTTTCACAGCAAACTAAAATGAGTCATGACGCAGCTACAGGCATTATTGAGATGGTGATGGATCATTTCACAGAAGACAGCGAGGGCACTTTCACCGTGCAGATCCAAGATGGCAGAGCTAAGGCCCAGTCCTCTCTGGTTCTGATTGGAGACGGTGAGAGCCAGCATCGCTCTAGGGCTTTTGTAGCTCACATCTTGGAATATTGTGCTCTTCTGTTGAACTCTATTCACTGACCTCTTATAATTTCTTCTTTATTTTCCTGTTCCAGCCTTCAAGGCAGCATTGGCTGAGGCGGAATACCAAAGGAGGGAGTACATTCGTGTGAAAGAGGGTACTGCACTCATCGTTTTGATGTAGCTGTTGAAATAAACTTCTGATAGAGTAAATTAGACCCTGTGGTATTGTAATGCATACTTGCTATTACTTTTTTGAGGTTTACAAACAAGCCCTCCATCATCGATAAAATGTCTTATTGGTTTCCTGCTGAAAAAAAGTCTTCTATGAATAGTTCACCCTAAAATGATAATTCTGTTATTATTTACTGACTAAGAGTGTGCAACAGAGCCAAAACCTGTATCGGTATCTGGTACAATCTCAAAATTATTTGTATCTGTATTCGGAAAAAAAATGGAATTGGGCGGGGCTTTGACCAGAAGTTCATAAAATTTACATGAGATGCCTTTTTTGGGGGGAATTCCAGCTGGAAGTGAGCATTGAATGCCCTATTCACTCCAAAGGGAGTGACTTTGGAGCAAGCAGGACACTTGTGTGTCATAATATAGCTATTTGGAATACACTTGGTGAAGGGAGCAATGAAAGACAATGAATTTTCCTATATCTTCACCTGGAATGTTTCCATGACACTGTCCTTTAGCCGTTCTTACAACAGGAATTTCTTTTTATTGCTGTTAATGTAATTGTTGCATATAAATATACATTTTATAATGAAGTTTCTAAAATATGCTTCATATATAAGATATATAGAGTTTACACTCATTCACTTCATATATTTACTGTATTATTATTGCTATGATATCATGCTATCCCCTGGCTCAACTGTTATCCACAAAAAACGAGGAGTGACTATGTCTGCCAAATATTTTTACTGTTATTCGGTAAAACCATGATTCACAGTCACAAAAATAAAATAAGAAGATCAATGATTATTTATGACGATGTATTTCTGTCGACTCTAATCAGAACTTGTTTTTAGAGACTTAACATTGCTTAATTTAGTTGATGAATGGTGATGTCAACATAATTAATGGCTTAAAAAGTATGTGGAAGTACTGAATTGTTAAAGCACTGAAGAAGACCTTGAGTCTGTGTTTTGTCCTCCTGGTGAAAAATTTAAAATAAAATAACAAAAGAAGATTTATTTTTATGAGTGCAGATCATGGTTTTATATATGAAGAAATTAAATAGAAATTATGCACCAAAATAAAGTAAGTGATGAAAGAGTGTGGTGCAAACAGCTGTGTACTATTATTCATAGAATTCGTTATTTGTTCTGAAGCCATTACCCGTGCCTTTCTGAATAAGGTGTTCGGCTTTGAGCTCATACCCATTTCTGACCCTCATGTTATTCCTAACCTGTATGACTACCTTGCTTCCGTAGGCATTTTCATTATAATGCCAGTCACTCTTTTAGATTTTGAAAATATGTAGCTTTGCAAATTTTGGGCATCTTGGCCTGGCTGTGAAATAAGCTAAACCAGCTAAGATGAGCAAATCACTTTAGGCTGGTTTAAGTTTCTTATAACTTTCAGTAGGCTTGTTAGGTTTCCCATGATTTCAGAATGTTCGTTTTCCAATTTTATATTTCAGGCCCTCACTTTATGGAGTTCCTCTCCAGTCAAGTTGGGGATAACGCCTCTGTCACTCTTGTTTGCAAGGCAAGTTGAATAGGAATGATTTAGCGCATGCAAATTAAGTGTCTTGGACTGACTGATGATATATTGGTGTTTACTTGCATGTCTGATCACTTTCAGGTGGCTAATTTGAAGAAGGAGTCTGTGTTTCAGTGGTATAAGGACAATGTAGAGGTGATTCCTGAGGTGCCTGCTGACTTAAACTCAGGAGTCTGCAAGTTCCCCCTAACTCATGTGAGCACTTCACTTTATAAACACTGGAGTTAAAAAATTGTCTAGCCCAAATAATTTTAACTGGATATCAAGTGGTGGCACACCATTTTTCCCAGGAGTCTCCCGTATTTCACACCCATCTCCCACCCCCCCTCCTGTTTTGTCATTTCTCCCGAGAATTCTTCCGTAATTTGTATGGCCCAAACCTCGTTATATGAATAATCACATCAATATATTATTCCAAGGTTGTCCAGTTGCCAGATCGTGTATGAAACGCGTTCTACTCACACAGTCGACACATCAAACTAATTTCAACCCATTTTTGACCTCGACCTGACAACCCCAGTTGTGCAGTTGACATCTGCGCAGGTAGTAGCTGTGGGAAGTTGAATAAAACATCACTGCTAGAATTGGGAGGAGAAAACTCCAGCGAAATAAACAAAAAATATTAAAATAATTCTTCCGTCCAGCTGTTAAAATTTACATGTATATCTCGAAACCATATGGACAATGCACAAAGTATGTCGCACTATTTTAATATTACACGTTGGGGAAAAATTACGTTACTCAGCAACACATTTAATTACAACTGCACAATCGCGCAGTGGAGGCACAGTAATGTTAATGTAAAATGTTAAATACATGAAATACATGCGTTTTTGTTACATGTTCCACAGTTTTTATGAAATTTATAAAAACAATATTAGGTAACCCAAATATTATATTCCATGCTATTTATTATTTCCAGTGAATACATAAACAATAGAAGAACAGTGATCTAAAAGTATAACACCAGTATTAGTATTAGCCATTAGCATTAGCTAAGTGTCAGAATGTGCTTTTTGCTTTTTCTCTTCTCTCTTACTGTGCATTTATTTTAACATTGCAATTCTATACATGTTTATATGGCTAATAATTGTGATATATTATTAACATTTACAATTGAGTTTTTTTCCATGCTGCCCTTAGAACTTTGGGTTTTTTTTTTTATTATTTTTGGGTTCTGACCACTAGTTTAGTCAGCATTTATGTTTGTGTTTTCCGTAATCAAAGTTTAAAATATATCAGAAGTGTATTGAAGCGTACTCAGTGCTAAGTACCATAGCTAAGGTTATTTCAGTAAACAGACAAATAATCCCTGTTGGACTGTTAAGGGTAATTGTTCTAGGGTTTTTTCAGTCGATATTCTTCCCATTTACAAAGTAAAACAGCTTGTGCAACCTCGATAAATACAACAAAGAGGCTTGATGCATGACAAAATTAAACTGTTTGTTATAATCGCTCCTGACATCTTATGAAAAAACCATAAGAACATTTCACATGAGAAATAACCTTAAGAGCTTTTGACTCCCAAAGGATTGAAACCAGAGGTGTGAATCAATTGAGTGGTGTAGTAATTTTATGTAATGCTGGTTATTATTTGACATTTTTTTGTCAAATGTATTTTTACTAAACTATTTGAAATACCTATAATTTACTCCCAAGACAATGTATCACAGAAACCGTTCTGCCAGTAATGCTCTAAAAAAAGCATCAGTCAAGTGGCCTGTTTTTGTGAGATGCTGTATTTTTTTATCCTGATATTCTAGTTCTCCAAAAAGGATGTGGGACTATATAAAGCAACCATCACCGATGACAGAGGCCAAGATGTGTCACAGATTGATGTTTCTGGCAAAGGTACCGTCTCTCAGGATTGTCTTATCAAATATAGAAAAATGTAAATGTGTGCTGGAAAATGTTCCATAAAATGTATTAAAGATCTTTTTTCTCACCCACAGCTTTTGATGACATCATTAATGAGCTCAGTCGTATCTCTGGTGTGTATGACATGTATCATTGTGCTCGTCATTTGGCTCTCCAAAGCCAGCATGTCTTTCTTTGCGTTAACCCCAACTGGTTTTAAATCAGTCATCTTCCACCCTTCTCTCATCTTCTCTATCTATGGAGTCTAACTTAAAATGGGCCAGAACTTCAATTATTAACTTTTTACGTTTTCCCATAGTTCAAATTTAGTGCTGCTATAGCAGTCAGAGTCTTGGTGAGGATTTGTATGACTGTAACCCTAGGGTGATTTTGATACTCTCATGCTAAAAAGTAATACCATGTTGATTTGATATTTAGGTGACTGAAAATATATCCAGGTGAAAAAAAATGCACTTAATTAATCATATTAGTAAAGCCATTGGTTAAACTTTATTTTACAGTGCCGAAGTTACATTGTAATTACTCAAATAAGTACTTAACTACATGTACTTACTTTAGAGTTACAGTTAGGGTTAGGGTTTGGTTTGGTTTAGGGTTAGTTATGTGTAATTATGCATAATTTACTATAGTTATTACTGTAGTAAGTACATGTAGTAACGTGCAACTACGGCACTATAAAATAAAGTGTTACCAAGCCATAAAAAGTAATTCATACATGCAGTACCTACAGTAGATAGAAATGCTATTATATTACAATTTTACAAAACTAATTTCAAGATTTTACGCATAAGCTATTCACATTTTTTTTTTAAACTGGTAAAATACATAAAAATAATTGAAACATAATATATATAGTTTTTCTGAACCCCCGTAAGGTACTGGATATCCATCCAGGGTGATTTCCAAGTGGCTTGGAGAATGGATATTATTTTTCAAAATATAGTTCACTATAGTAAAATCTGCAAAAACTGACACGAATATAACGTCACAATGCAAATATAAATATATATGTTTAATGATTTTTAGGTGAAATATGACCACATTCTTGACATGTTTCACATATTTTCACATCAATTTATGTATACATAATCAATGCGCACTACAGCAGTTGATCAACTAGATGCATTTCTACCCCCTAAGCTAAGTTTCCAATGTACTGAATCAATTCTAAATCTTTGTGATGAAATGACTTCCCAACACTTCTGTTATTTAAATTGTGAGAGGAACAGTTGTTAATTTTAGTTGAATGCCAACTTGAAAATCTTTGCATGAATAACAAAAGAAGCTCAGCATAAGCACGTGGCGAATGTTTTGTCCAAACAGCCCCTGCTGGTGAATTTTAAGATCTCTTTCTCTTTTTTTGACCTGGACAGGATCCAGTGCCTCTGAGTTGTCGATTCAGTGCACTGCGGAAGGCATTATGCTTGAGTGCCATATGAAATATTACACTGAGGAGATGAAGATCCATTGGAAACAAAAGTATGCCCATTTTCCACTCTCACTTGAAAAGATTTCCTAGAATAAAAAAACATACACAAATACCCACGAAAATGAAATGCACATGCCTCTTCATGTCCCCAGGCATGAAAACGACGCTACATGTAAACATGATTTTCAGATTTTGGTCTATAATTTTGTGTTGCTTTAGTGTGAAGTGTACAAAATAAATGATTATTGAACTGCAGGAAATTACAGGAATAAAGAGTCTGTCTTGTTCCTCGCTCTGTTGTCAACACAAAACAAATCATTCTGATTGCAGTTGCCTAATGCTCTGCCCTGGAGGTGATTCAGTAGCATGTGAAATACTAACGTAGCGAGAAAAGCCTATTCCTGCTCGCATGGGTTCTCAAATCCCCGTATTAGCATTTTGAAGTGGCTATTCTGGGTCTTTCCTTCCCGTGTTGCACGTTTTGAATCTTACGCAAAGCAGGTATTAATGCAGGGGGAATTTCACATTCAGTTGCAACACAAAAAAACACCCGCCGTGTCTAATTTTACTCTAGGGACATGCTAATTTGATGCCCCATTTAAAAAAAAAAGGCTTGTCTAACATTTACTCTATGGAAAAATGAGCAAACAATTGAGTTTCACAGGGATTAAACATGCCTTCGCTGTAACATGTTAAAAGCATTGATGTGCATGCATTGCGCTTACACATGGTCGTATTGGTTTTATGCTCTCATTGATGATATTTATCAGATATTAAACAGGTCTCTATGCATTCATTGCTCTTTGTGCTTCAAGGGAATCTAAAGTCAGTGCATCAGAAAGAATGCGAATTGGTGGCAACCCAGCAATGGCAACTATGGAGATAGTCGAACCTACTGATAAGGATAAAGGAATGTATACGATTGAGATTGTGGATGTCGAGAAGACACATACTCGTACCCTGGACCTCTCTGGACAACGTGAGTTGCTTAAATGTATCATTTCTTAATACTGCTTTCTGATTATTTCAAAAGGTATTTAATAACAGTTGACTTTAAATTTGCCTTAACCTTCTGAACATAAAACTTCTTCCTCGTTTAATCCTAATGGCCTAAGAGCGGGTCATAAATAGTCACAGAAAAATAAATTATGCCTGTTTTAGCATAAAATAACCTTGACTAAACATTATAAGTGGACCTCAGGGGGAAAAATAAATTCAAAATTTATGATGCCTTTTAAAGGATTTGTATTGTGAAAAAGAACCCAATTACATTTGAACTTAATTATCAAGTGAAATACTTTAAGAACAGCTCAAATAGTTTTCAAATCACCTCCAAATCAGCATAAATGAAAAATACAACATCAATGCTGAAGACTTTCATGTTTTCAAAGGTTTTTTCACTCCAAAACCCTACACCACATTTGTTAAACCAAAATGGTCACCTGAAACACGTGTTCTGGCATTGATCCTGTGTAGATGTGTTTAATTGGAAGTAAAGGCCAGTGTTGCAGCTGCGTACACAGGAAATGTATTTAGGGAAATCCAGGGATGAAAAAATGCCATCATAGTATCAAAGGTGCAGATACTGGCAGCGGTTCCAGTTTGTCAACAGACTGTGTAATGACAAACATAATCAAGAGCTGGTGTCTGACAGGTCATGCGATTTGCCGAATGGTGACAGTAATGAGTAGGGGAAGAAGAGCTATTTCCAGCGAAGCAGGAAAACAATGCTATTAAAATAATGAGAGCTGATTTTCTTTTTATGCTGTGCCTCCGGGACAAGACGCAGCAAGTAGAGAGACAGTGCAGTTTTCCTTTTTTAAAAAAATGTATTCATGTTTTATATGCTCTTAACTTTTATTCTTTTTTTTTGTTTTCACCCCTTTAGTCTTCGACAATGCCTACGCAGAATTCCAGAGACTCAAGTAAGATAACCAGTGCATTAGGCCACCATATGGCTTTCCACGTCCTAAATGTTTAGAGATTGAAAGCATGTCAGCTGTACATCGGTGTTTGGGTAAAATATTTATGTCTGGTAATGAACTCAACAATGCTATTCTTCTTTTGCCCTTCAGAGCGGAAGCATATGCTGAAAAGAGTGAGTATATTCAATCACTTACAACACTCTTGGGGGTCCTGTTTTGATATGTAATTATATTCCTAAAATTAACTTTCTAATGTTTTCTTGTCAGATCGTGGCAAAGTGGTTGGTGGTCTTCCTGATGTTGTGACTATCATGGAAAAGAAGGTTTGTTTAAGCTTGTTATGTGTGAGCCATAACACTGTGAAAAATAGATCACAATGCATAAAGAAATTGGATTCTGATCTGATTTTCCTTTTGAAGAAAATCATGTCAAAAACACCACAAAATATACTATATATATATATATATATATATATATATATATATATATAGCCCCCATTCAGGCTCCACTCAGCATTGCACTTACCAGCAGTGGTGTATAAAATACTTGAAAGCCATACTTGAGTAAAAGTAGATATATTACCAAAAAATTACTCCCTGTTTAGAATATTACTTGAGTAAAAGTTTTAAAGTATGTGATATTTTTTGTACTTGAGTATGAAAAGTACATACTTAAGTATTGAAAGGAAAAGTACAAGTAAATGCAAAATACAAAAGGAGCCGAAAATATTATTAAAAATTGTTCTCTACAAAGTTTGTGAAGATTGTGTTCAGTTTTAACTCGCTTTCTCATTTTGTTTGCTTTCAATTAAAAAATGACAATGTTTCTTGTAAGTTTTAAATATAAAAAATACTAATATATTAATTAGACCTTGATCATTCATGTTAATTCATAGTGCATTATAACTGATATAAGAGGCAACTTTAAAATATTAAAATGGAAATGTTGAAATTTACAATGAAAAACACTTTTATTAACCTTCAATGTTACAAATTGACTCTTATTGTAAAGTTACCATTTCATATAAATCCAAACAATTATGCTTAAAAATGTCCAGCTTTACGCACAAAGGCATGATATATTGTATACTTTCACTCGTTATTTGCTTCTATTTTAGAACACTTGATTATCTAATCAAAATAGGTGTTAAAAGTGAGGATAAAAAATAGAACTGAAATCGAATACATTTCTGAGTTATGTTTCTCTTGGCTACATGATTAGGATACAATTTAAATGTGCAGCTTCACTGGATAACTAATGCATAAAAGCTTAACAAATGGATATAAACTAATGCAAATAGATGGTAACAAACGTGACATTAAACAGTTGGTGTTTTTGTCACATTGTTTTAACCGTTTGAGGTACTACTAATGTTAGCATCCTCTCAGCCTCGACAGCAATCATACTGCTGTTGTCCACTAATGCAGCATCTAGTCAACAAACTAATTACTTTAGTGGTATGAAAACATATACTGTAGTGTACTGTTTAGCATACCGTATTGTTGTCTATGTTTCAAATTCATTTTTGAAGTGTCCCATTCTGTGCAGCGTGCAGCCTCACGTCACGTGTCAAAACAAACTCTACGAGGTATCAGTGATAATTTTTATTTCACCTCTAGAGGCCGCTCTCGTTACCGCACTCCTCTCAGCCGCTCCAGCAGAGGACACAACCTGGAAAACAAAATCAACCGCGGTTGTGCAAGCACTTGTTTGCACATTCTTGCTTGCAGTCTGTGTTCTTCTGACTTTATTTTGTAGTAAGTAACTGTCACGTTACGTGGGGATGAAACTCACGGAGACGATGATGAACAGGAAGCAGGTACTTTAATGAAGAAACTTGTAACAAACACTGGAACACACGTACACATTGACGGGATCGGACAAAGGACTGAAAAACACGGGGACTATATATACTAGAACACATGACTCCAACTTTCCTAAATACACCTGTCTGGAAATTTCTAGTATGCCTAGTAAAACCTTGATTAGCTGGTTTAGGTGTGTTTAATTGATGTACACTATGCAGGACAGGGGGGTGCAGTCCAGTAGCTGGACTGGACACCCCTGGCCTAGACAAATAGCCCAACAAAAGCATGATTTAGAACTATACAGCTCAAATACTGAGCTAGGTTCCCTTTCGGAATTGAACTTCAACACTGTCTCATGAAGTTGACGGTATATGGAACACCATCCGTGTGACCGGTGTCTGCAGCACGTGTCAACACATGCTAATATTTATTGGCTGACGACAATCCATTTGACGAGTGCCCGTGAGTATAAATGGTCATATGCAATACACATCATCAGCTTTTTTTGTCTTCAGGAGCTGTTTGTTTGTAGCCCGTATTATAAAAGATAATGGAGAATTCAAGCAGCAAGTGTTTCAGAAAGTGTATGCCTCCATGTCCTCGTTATTTGATACCTGGCCAAGGACTTTCAGAGAGGGGTTGCTCTTTTTCAATCCTCGATTGCCGGCTCGAGTGATTTACTAGATCATGAAGCCCAGTCCAACAGAGAGCATGTTGCTTGTGTCATCTAGCTCCAAGGAGGAAACTGAATATGTTGAGTCCTCTCCTTCCATCAGCCCTCATATGTGGAACTGTTGGATGTAATGGCCCATCCCATGGCTAGATTGGATCTGTCTTGGAAGAAACAGGAAGTCACTCGCTGTAGACTCGATGAGTGATTCCTGGTGGGCCATGATTGTACCTCCCCCATGAGTTTATGCATCTTCCAGATCTTCACACCAAGTTTGAGAAACTGTGGAAGAAACCATATTCAGCTTACATTTAAGGATGAAACTAAGCATAAATCATGACAGTGTTGAGCTATATATCAATGATTATTTTTCTGTCTATAAATGTATCCCAACAGTTTTTCCCCTATGGGAAAACCCTACTAAGGAAACCAGCCTCTCGAGGCTGGCCTCTGGTGTAATTAATACAGCCGTCTCGGTGACCTGAAGCATACTGGCTGGAACCAACCGATCTGACTGTATTTTTAACCTCCTCAGAGGTCGAGACTGTGACGCAGCGTCGAGGGAGCACTGCAACACAGCCTCGCTGGATACCGCTGCCCCCCGAGGCACCGAGGGTGGCGGGGTTGACAGAATGACCCCCTGAGGGCAACGAGATGGTGCGGGCACCGTATTCTGAGGTATACACCGCTCCACCCCGCGTGGGGCTGCCCTCACAGGCCTGATGCCACTGGCGTCATGGCCTTTTCTACCTGCAGCCTTCCTCGCCTGAAGAACGGTCCTCAGATCCGTCTTCGACTTGGAAGGCTTGGGCTGAGAGTGCCATCCCTGCCCCCCGGGTCTCTGAGGTGGGGCTAGAGATGTGACACTGTCTCTCTGCTGCACTCTGTCTGAGGAGCTTGACGGCTGGGGCTGCTCACACCCAGCAGCCCCAGAGGGTTGGTGGCGGCGTGGAAGATCCTCTCGATGACCGTATTGACAGCGTCACCAAAGAGGCCAGGGGGCGCAAGCGGCGCAAGCTCTCCATGCTTCTCCAGGAGAAAGGCCCTGTCCTTTTCTTTAATATTGGATAGATTGAGCCACAGATGTCTTTCTGTTGCCACCAAGGCTGCCATAGACCACCCAATAGCTCTGGTGGTCTCCTTGGTGGCTCTTGGTGAAATATCTGTGGTTCGACGCAGTTCTCGAACCGCGTCCGGGCCAATCCCATCACTGCCATCCATTTCCCTCAGCAGGTCAGCCTGGTAAGCTTCTTACCAGCACGATCGCTTTCTCCACTCTGCCTCGGCAGAAGCGGGTCCAGAGCCATGCGGAACGCAGTACTTGTCACCCTTCTCAAAGAGTATCAGGCGGGAGCGGAGCGTGTGAAGCGGCATCCTCTCACAATGCTCGCAGTCAGCCCCCTCGAAGGCTGACAGAGCATGCTCCGGTCCCAAACACAAAACACAAAAGTTGTGTGTATCCTCACCCGACAAAAAGCGAGGGCAGGGAGGAACACACTTCCTAAATGTTTGTGACGCCATTACTGTGAATGCTTCTGAACAATATTGGGACAGACAACAATAAATATGACAAACAGTTTGACACAGAGTGCTTTACTGAGGCAGAAAAGCTAGTGAGTGATCGCTCCGGATGTGCTTTATCCTTTCATGGTCTTGACGTCACCCGCCCGTGACGCTCATTCTCGCCCATTGGCTAGTTCACATTCAGGCATCAGACGCATTGATACAGAGGGTGTTCCCAAAGGGTGTTCCCGCGAGGTTCTCTTGAAAGGGACCTGAAAAGCATCTTGTATTATAAAAGTACAAAATAAATAGAATAACAAAACTTGTGTATTAGGGAGTGTTACAATTTGCTCCACTTAAGCCATATTTAAACATTCAAAGCTTAAGCGCAACCCTCCTATAATTAATTTTCTGCGTTCCACTCCATTTGAGTGTGCGAGCAATGGGACTTTGTTTTCAAGTACTCAAGTCATTCGCATATGTGCTTTTCTTCTTCTGCTCTTTTTCCTGTTGTGGCGGTTAGCAAACAGTGTTGCATTACCACACACACCCCCTTCTGGATTAGAGCATGGATCGCCCATGACTGTATTCGTTATCTGATGCACCGTGACGTCCCTACTATACATTTTGGGACAAATACGTGTACTGTTACACCCCTAATCTTTACTAAAAATTTAAAGGTCTTTACTCAAAGACCTTGACTCCATAGTCAAGACACTTTTATTTTATATTGCTTTAAATAACAGATTGTTTCAAAGCAGCTTCATAGTGATAACATGAAAATGATTCAATGACGCAAACAGTTCATTTTGGCTATACAGCAGCTCTAAAAGACAAGAGTGTCATTTTTCAGCTGAAGTCAATTCAGTGTTGATTCAGTTTCGTTGTAAAGATCATACATTTTTAAATAAGTTAATTTCATCTGTAAACTGACTTAGACCATAGACTTAAGATGCCTTACTTTGTAATACAAAATACGCCTGAAAAGTTCCCACCTCAAAAGAATGATTTAGACATCTTCATAGCTCAAATAATTGGTTGTTGCTGAATAACTAATATTAATGCTTCAACAAAATAAGATACTTACATTTCTGTTTGAACCCTGAGATGCTCATCTACTTGAAGCTATAGACCTCTATATAAACTTAATCAATCCTTTTGCTTCTGGCTTTGGCTGGGGTAATTTTCGTTCTAAGAGCTCAGCAGTACCATACATTTTTCCAATTTAAATCTGTGGTGAAAAATGGAAATGCAGCGTGCCCTAATTAAGAGGCAGAAATCACTATTTATACATTACCTTAAGTAAATCTTCCAGACCAATCAATCCACTTCAGCAACGTTTGTATATCATTCTGCATTAATTCAGCAAGTCAGATTGTGAACACGTTCTTCTTTAACAGAGGGTAGGCAGGTGGAGCAGCATACCAAATATAACATGTATTATGTAAGAACTTGGGGCAAAAGTGCATCTACACGTGTTCAGTGATTAGAATGCAAAACAAGTTGTTTATCAAAATTGTACATTAATTATATTAATTAATAACTTAAGCTAGCACTACGAATCTCGCCACTTAAATTTATGATTGGGATCCACTACTATGTCCATCATAAGTGTATTACTGTAACTATCTCCCAATTGTAAGTGTTTTACTATACACAGTTTTTTTTTGCTAGTACAAACTGAGCAATGAGTCAACATTACTTTCTGTGATAATCTGCATTATGCCTTACATGTTGTCAATAGACCGAAACTTGTATTGCAACTGGAGCATTCCTTTCAAACGCCCATGGAGGGCTGTAGCCAACGCATTAGTGATCTGTTTTGCCGCAGGCAGCCGTGCCGGTGAGAGCTGTTCTGCGGCTCTTCTCTTCAACCCTGGGAGTGCGTGTTGGAGGGCGTCATACTCCTCCGCTCCCTAAGATCCATGTCCATTGTCTTCTGCCTCATAATCCATTGCTTGCAAGCAGCATGAAGCCAGCTTAGGGGAATATGGTGTATTCTGCCTGTGAAAGGATATTGGTGGAATTATGATTCGCCTGAATAGTTGATGCTGGAAATGCCCGGCATCCTTTTTTTCTTTCAGATCAAATAAACATAGCAGGTCAGTGGCTCTCAGATCCATTAAAAGAAAGATGAGGTAAAATCATGTGGGAGAGGAGACCTTTAACCTGCAGAGGTCATGTACACGGTGGTTTTCCACTGAGAGCTCCCCTCAGGGCTTCGGGTGTACTGTATATTTTAGTTTTCATTGAGCCGCTCTTCTCTATAAAAAGACTGAGTAGCTTTGTTGATGTTCATTACTGTGAAATGTCATATAATCTGAAAAAATGCTAACTAAATCTGAAATCAAAGTACACTCAAAAAAAAAAAAGAAGAAAATTTGTACCTACAGTTGTGTTCAAAATTATTCAACCCCCACTGAAATTGATTGTTTTGGCCGGTTTGACATTGATTTTGATCATTCAGTCATCCTGCTTACAATTAAATCAAAGAGGCACGTGTAGGTCAGACAAATATAACATAACATTTATAATGAAATAACCACAAATGTCTTTTCTCTGCTCACATCATTATCAGTTTTATTCAACCCCCAAGTGACATTCAATCTTAATACTTAGTACAACATCCTTTTACAGTTATAACAGCTTTTAAACGTGAAGCATAGCTTGACACAAGTGTCTTGCAGCGAGCTACGGGTATCTTCGCCCATTCATCATGGGCAAAAGCCTCCAGTTCAGTCACATTCTTAGGCTTGCGCACTGCAACTGCTTTCTTGAAGTCCCACCAGAGGTTCTCAATCGGATTTAAGTCTGGTGACTGCGATGGCCATTTCAAAATGTTCCAGCCTTTAATCTGCAACCATGCTCTAGTGGACTTGGAGGTATGCTTGGGATCATTGTCCTGTTGAAAGGTCCAACGTCTCCCAAGCCTCAGGTTTGTGACGGACTGCATCACATTGTCCTCCAATATCTCCTGGTACTGAAGAGAATTCATGGTACCTTGCACACGCTGAAGCTTCCCAGTACCTGCAGAAGCAAAACAGCCCCAAAGCATGATTGACCCCCCGCCATGCTTCACAGTAGGCAAGGTGTTCTTTTCTTCATAGGCCTTGTTCTTCCTCCTCCAAACATAGCGTTGATCCATGGGCCCAAACAGTTCTAATTTTGTTTCATCAGTCCACAGAACACTATCCCAAAACTTCTGTGGTTTGTCCACATGACTTTTGGCATACTGCAGTCGACTCTTCTTATTCTTTGGAGACAGCAAGGGGGTGCGCCTGGGAGTTCTGGCATGGAGGCCTTCATTACGCAGGGTGCGCCGTATTGTCTGAGCAGAAACTTCAGTACCTACATCTGACAAATCTTTTCTCAGTTCCTCAGCAGTCACACGGGGACTTTTCTCCACTCTACGCTTCAGGTAGCGCACAGCAGTCGAAGTCAGCATCTTCTTTCTGCCACGACCAGGTAGTGTTTCAACAGTGCCCTTTGCCTTGAATTTGCGAATGATGCTTCCTATGGTGTCTCTTGGTATGTTTAACATCTTTGCAATCTTCTTATAGCCATTGCCCTTCCTGTGAAGAGTAATCACCTCTTCTCTTGTCTTCCTGGACCATTCTCTTGACTTCACCATGTTTGTAACCACACCAGTAAATGTCTAGAAGGAGCTGAGTATCACAGTCATTTTAAAGCTGCCTAATTGGTGCTTATTAGGCTTTATTGCTGCTCCCTGACATCCACAGGTGCTTTCAATACCTGATTGAAAACACTTCAATGGACCTCTGTTCTTCAGAGTGGTAGTCTTTAAGGGGTTGAATAATTGTGTCAATGAAGAATTCACAAAAGAAACATTTACTACTGTATTACAAAACCAATTGATGTCATTTTAGTTGCATATGCTTCTTTAAGAAGTCCTTGTAGGATTTCATTCTGAATTCAATTACAAATGTACTCTAAATTCTCTAAAACCATTTACAGCATTGGGAGGGTTGAATAATTTTGAACACAACTGTATATCTTATCACTGACATCTTTGTAGAGCCTAGAAACTTTCTTAGAAAATCTATTTCTCACCATAAGAAGTTATAGACCTACATGTTTCATTGCATTAATAACAATTAATAAAGGGTTTCGGAAGAATTATATGGTCATTTTAATGTTCATGTGAATTAATATTATTTAAGGAAAAATATATATACAGTTTTTTAAATGATTTTTTTTTAAATTAGATAATATACACGTGTAAAATATAACTATTATTATTTTTTTAAAGTGATATATCAAGTATATTTGAATAAAAAATATATTTTAAATATAAAATAATTGGCAAAGAAAGATACATAAGGATTTTTTGTAGCCATTGTACCAGAATATCATATTATCATTGAGAATTATGTGCATCTGCTAATGTAGTCATGATGTCATTTGAATGATAATGACAACATACTTCCTCTGAGAATGTTTTGGATTCAAGTAATTCAAGTATGAATCAAATCTTTTGTTTGTTTGTTTTTTAATTTCTTCAGACTCTGAGTCTTACCTGCACGGTCTGTGGTGACCCCAAACCTCTGGTCAGCTGGTCTAAGAACGATCAAGATGTAGAACCCAGCGATCAGTATGTCATTGCCATGGACTCGGGCAAGTTCGCCAGCCTCACCATCAAAGGCGTGTCTCTGGAGGACTCCGGCAAGTACACCATGACGGTGCAAAACAAGTTTGGTGGCGAGTCAGTGGACATCGTCGTGAGCGTGTACAAACATGGCGACAGGATTCCGGACATCAAACCCACACCCACGCCCAAGAGGATCATGCCTCCCACAGGTCCGATTGTAATTCCCACCACGAAGGCTGCCACCCCCGCTCCTGCTGCGGCAAAGTCTCCAGCTCCTCCCCAAAATGCCAAATCCCCCACACCGCCCCGTGGCATGAAGTCCCCCACTCCTACCAGAAAGAAGTAAAAGCATTGCTCTTTCCTCTCATTTGCCCAACCGCACAAAGATGACTAGATTTACATTTCCAGTAAGAAATATCAGTGTTTGCAAGGCAGCAAAAGAAGTTTGGGTTTATGTTTTGGCTTCGTGTAAACAAAATACCGCCATCATGACACTCAGCACACACCTTGTTTTCTTTCAGCTGTACACCGAAATCATTTGATTACAATAAAAAGTGTAAAAACATTAGCTGCATCACATACCGTCTGTAGATACTTCATTTTGTTTAAAACTTTGCGGCCATTAAAGTGGTATGTTCTATATTGTTTTAATATGGGTATTATGAATGAAATTCGGATCTCCTACATCCACCATGTTGTTATTGTCACATGACCTACCAACGCCATTTGTGTTGCTTTATTGTCAGTTACAAATCTCCTGTGGCTTTATGGGATAGTAAAGTGTCCATCAAATGCACAGTTAAGTATGTCAGCAGAAGTAATCGGACATCAGTGTACTTTCACCTATTGTTTTTTGAATAATATGAATTCGGACATGCCACTATTTTGGCATACATTGCATCATATGGAAGTAAGCAGAATAAGTTGACATGCACTTGCAGTCAGGTTACTTATAGTCTGTTGGTGGACCATCAAAATAAATTGTTAGCAGATGTAATGACAACAGTCTACTCTACTAATAGCTAATGAGATTTAGTTGACATGTAAGTGCAACGTTGCTTATAGTCAACATATCTAAAGAGGATCATCAAAATAGAGTGTTACCAAATAAATAAATAAACACTGTAAAATAACAGTTTTTACAAGTTAATTTGGTTACACTTTATTTTACAGTGCCATACTTACATTGTAATTACTCAAATAATGACTGAGTACTATTAATTAACTACAAGTACTTACTATAAAGTTACAGTTAGGGTAGGGTTTGGTTTAGGGTTAGTTACTTGTAATTATGCATAATTTACTGTTTTTACTATTGTAAGTACATGTCGTAACGTGTAACTACGACACTATAAAATAAAGTGTTACCGTTAATTTAAGCATCATATTGTAATTGAAGGTATGACAGACTAAATTGTTAATACTATTAAAGATTTACTTTAAGCAAGCATTAGAAGATGACATGGGGGGGGGGGGTGAAATGTCCGAATCAACCTGAATTCAACCCAACATATCCAATATTGATCAAGACCAACAAACAAACAAAAATCGGTCATGTCAACAGATATATTGCGGATCCCTCAAACCCTAACAAGAATATTTGAGGAATGTCAATATTATGCTGCCTTGCAAACACTGTAATTGAACTATAGTGCACAAATAATAAAAGTACATTTAAGAAGTAGTATTTTTCACCCAAAATGCATCATCATATCATAAAATGAGCAAGCATCTAGAATGAAAAGAAAGAGAGTAGGAAGTGTGTGTGAAGGAGGGTTGGGCAAGTTATATTTAGTGCCACGAGAAAATGTGTGAAACAGTTTGTCATCTGGGTTGCCTAAGCTGAGTGGGCCCCTAATGAATTTGGCTCCCTCTCCCCTGAGGTGCTTGGGGGAAAAGCTTTGATGTTAGTTTATTAAATCTCTGTTTAAAGGCTGTTCTTTCAGTTAGCCACTGGAATCCAGAGTCTTTTTTTTTTTTGCTTTCTCTGGTGGATGGATGGCCTGAGAGTGCAGGACCTCCACTTAGCCCCCAGCGGTGGCCACAAGCCCATCAGTGTTCCTCTCAACCTCGTATAACGTCCTCGCCTTTTTCTCCTGGTTTTGTGTTAATAAAAGAGTTTGGAAATCACTACCCGTGTCATCCCTGCCTTTACATTGTACACAAACACACACACTTATAGTAAAATATGAATGCGATTAGAGAAGCTACTGGCCCATCTGAAACACATCAGCACTTTTCTTCGGCTCTTGGGCCAGTTGTACTTCACAAATCATTTCATTTATATGGAACACCTAGCTTGAGGTGCTTTGCTGCCAAGAATGCACCACTGCTTCCTAATTCACAATGCATGACTTGGCGATTTGTATTGCCTGGCAAATCTCCAATCAGAACCACTTTTTCTTCTTTTGAAATAAATGCATTTAGTTTACAGTGACCACAAAGTATTTGGACACGTCAACTACTCTTAAAACCACTCTTTGTTGCATTAAATAACACAATATCAAACCAAAGAAAAATGGCAAACAAATGTATGTTTTCACTTCAGTTTTCATCATTTTTGTGACAACCAATTGTGCCAGTGATTTTTAATGGATGTACTATATGAAGTCAGTTCTCCTCAAGTTCACAAACGTCAAATACAGTAAAATGCAACTTAGCTTGTTTTATGTTTTGTTATATAATGTTAAGACACTGATACATATTTAAGTGTGCCTAACTGTCCAAATTCTTTTTGGGGGTCGCTGTATCCATGTTCCCGATGCTGCCTTTCAGAATTTGGCTCCTCCTATAGTATTTAAATAATGAGATCATAATTTTAATGCTAACAAGCTATGGCGCTTTAATTTTTTTTCTGATTAAATTACTTTAGTAATCAGTTCACTTCAATAGGAATTTGATTGGAATAATTAAAATGTAGGAAATTTAACTTGTTTTGATTTCAAATGTGACTTTAATTAAAATACGAAAATTTAATCAGTGGAATTATTTGCTTTGAACTCACAGATTTCTATGGCAACTCACAATCTCAGCAAATCCTTTCCAAGACACAGACGCATCAGTTAATAATTTCATGCAAAAGAAATCATTGACAATATCAGATGCAGCTTGGAAATGCCATTCCTGCATGATAGATCATCGGTGGTGAATTCTAATGGAGTCATTGTTGCAGGTCTTGTTGCTGACCAGTGCTGGCATGGCAGGGTGACCACTAAGTACATATCTTTAAGACTGAACACCACATGGTGGCACTGGTGTCCCGTTACGAAACCTCTGCAACCTGATGTCATCCAATGGAAGAAAAAAAAAGACACAATACCAGTTTACAAGGCTCAGTTTTAGTCTTTCAAACTACAAAACTATGTAATGTGGACAAAAAAGGTCCCTTCAACACTAATTCAGTTGGCCTGATGAATAGACAATATAGCCAAAAATTCTATATATTAAAGGAATTCTAATTTCAAACAAACATCTTGTTACTGTAAGTTAAAAATTTCTAAGCTAAGAACTAAAAACCAACAAAAACTAGTCAAAAATAATATGCCATTTTTTCACACAGAATGATATTTAGTCATTTTCATTTATATACACCTATATAACAATGTTTAGTAGTAAGAAGGCAATATTTTTTACATGGTATATATGAAAAATACCACAATGGACTTCTGTGAACATTGTGAGATGACACAAACTAATAACTGAACGTGAGTTTTGAACAGATCGATTGAAATTAAACACTGGTTTAAACTGACTCAAGGTGCTAAGTACCTAGAAGATGAGATAGTGAGATATTATTGAGTTCAATTGTGTATCTATAATTGTATGGCCACACTCTAGATTTGGGTTCGATTCTCAATATTAACCAACTATTAACTACAACTTTTTCCTCAATAAACTCAATAATTACTGCTTATTAATAGTTAGTAAGGCAGTTGTTCAGTTTAGGTATTGGATTAAGGAATGTAGAATATGGTCATGTAGAATAAGGCTTTAATGTGTGCATAATAAATTTGTCTCTAATAATAATAACAATAATTATAATAATACCCCTGAGTGAATTACATGGCATATCATGCATGTCAGCATTGTGTTTTCACTATTCATTTATTTTTTATCTAGTGGTCACACTGATGTGTTTATACACACAAGAGCATCTTGAAATGATTTTCCTTCCTGCATTCTGAATAACCAGTATGTAATTTGAAAAAAAGTTATAACTAGTGTTTCATTGAAGAGCCCCCTGGGAATCCCACAACAAAAATATACATAATACATAATAGAATCTGAGACTACTTTGAAGTAAAGAAAGTTTGCTATTGTTATCACTGCCGAGTGCACACAGCTTTTTCACTGGCAGATAATCTGAGTGTGGGTGAGCATGCTTTGAAGATGTGTTAGCTTCCACTGCACTGAGCAAAAAAAAGAAAGCCATGCCAACAGAAAATGTCGAGATACATATAAACACCAACGGGCTGCCTGAAATGAGAGTGGTAGAGCTGTGAGGCTTGTCAGCCGTTCGCACTACACCACGTTTCATTAACAAAAATTAAAAGTTCCTCTCAAACTTTCTCTCTTATCTTTTACGGCCTGAATTCACATGGCTGTCGCTCCCATGTACCACTTATGTTATCAAACGGAAGGGTCTTATTTATGTGCATTCAGCATGGACATCTGAGGGAACAAAATGCATCAAAATAACTTACATCTTGATGAAAACACTATTTTACAACCAGCCTTAGTTTCGTTTGCTGCCCAGACGTCATATTGGTAAATTTGACAAGCTGTTGTAGAGAGAGCTGAGAGAGCAGTCAGGGCTTTCATTCTCACTGACATGAAGGACCAGTAGGATTAGTGCATGTTTCGAGATGTTATAGACATAAGATATAGTCTAACAACAAATGTTTCATGTACTATAACTAAGAGAAACACTTTCCAATTTTTATCATTTCTTTTTTGGCTTGTGGTAAGCAACCTAAAACAGAAGACCCCTTGAATTGAAAAGAACCCATGAAATGATTTGAGAAGCAAAGTGTTATTTTCTTTGTTGACCGTGAAGGTCAACAATACCTGGAAATACTTGGAAAATATTTGTTAGCATTCCCATTTATCTCAAATTCGGCCTTCCCTCATGGGAATTCGATTACAGATACAGTTTGGATTTTAACTAATAACCTGAACCATGAATATCAGCTTTGATACGTTGATGGAACCACAGCAGACTCTAACTGGTTTGAGATTATCGAGTAAGGAAGCTGGGTTGATTTGACCCATTTTGGGTTGATAAACATTCATAATCAAACTCAACTACGCTGGGTTGGGAATGCGGACATGAAAGATAGCATGCACATCAACCAAGTTCCATCTGTTCTCTGAGTGCTGTTACCACTTCACCTATCCAAATGTGTGGAAATAGAAGAAAAAGTTGAGAGGAGAGAGAACATTGAAATGTACTTCAATGAGAAGTCCGCCAAAATTTCTTGAGTGATGACAGGTGAGTGGGTACTGAAAAAGCTGCAATAGCACTTGAGAGAAGTGATTAAAATGCTTTAATGATATTGATTCCCTATAATACACAGTATATTCCTGACTATCAGTGTTTATTACAAGCTTTCATTTTCTCCTTTTCTTGGCGCCACTCAAAGCCTGAGGCTTTGGCCGTAGTGTGACTAAAGTAAACAAAAGTAAGTTATTCAATATTTATTCAATGATGTTCAGTTAACAAGAGAAGCAACTTTGCAATTTAGCAACTTAATTTACAAACCATTTGGGGTTCATTATAACATTTTAAAAATAGTTGAGTTAAAGGTACAGTAGCTGAACTGGGAAATGCTAATGTTAGCCAACTAGCATTGAAAGCATACGATCCCACCCTCCATGCAAATCGCTGTCCAAAGCCACGTCTCCTCCGAAACACATGAACGCACACACATACAGCTGCTCTCGGCAAAGCGTCACAAGAGATGGCACTAAACTACCTCATGTCTCAAAGCACATAACATTACAATAATAAATATAGCTGCAAGCAGCAATGACGGGCCCAAGCCCCGGCACCACCACCACTCCTATGACTTAAGGAAACCTGTGAATGGCGGGCAACATAAAATCTTAATTTATTTTAAATCAAACAATGATTTTACACAGTATGAGACACTTCCCTTTTTTGTCATTAATTTAATCCCTTGCCATGGCAACACTGTTCCCGATATCCTATAATTGTTCACAATTTTGCTTCTTCAGTGTTTTTTTTTTATGTTGTCCGAGTTTGGTGGCAATTGCATGAATTTCCAACGAGGAGTACTTGAAAACATAGTGCCTGATTATTTAAAAAATCCACATTCACACCAAAAAATCTGACTTCCTGTTGGTCGGAGCTAATGACAGTAAGTTAGAAAGTTCCCAGCTTCATAAGATCAATATATATATACCGAGTTTGGTGACTGTAGGTAATACTAACCCCCAAACTTTTTTCAAAAGGTGGCACTATAGAGCCCCTCGTCACCTCCTATTTTTAAGGCTTGCCCATGACAACTTTGACATGTGTCGAGTTTCATGCAATCTGAAGCATGCTAAGAGCCTCAAAAGCGACCAAAAATATTATAAAAGTTTGACATGTTGCCATGGCAACAGTATTTAAGATATCAAGAACTCTTTCTCAGGCCTACATCTGCCATGACTTGACATTATTCTGACGAAGTTTGAAGCGAACTGGGTGAAAAATAAGAGGGTGATTTTAAAGCATTTGAATGTGACACTCACAATAGTCATAGCCATGTGATTGGCCTCCAACAATGAACACACAACTGAAGTTATCAAAATTAATCAATGTTTGCTGAAGTAATAACACACTTCCTCTTTCCCTTTTTTTGCCATAAATATGCTGCCTCGACATAGGAAAACCATTTGAGATATCCAATATCCGTTCACATTTTGATGAAAACAATATACAGCTCTGGAAAAAATTAAGAGACCACTGCATATTTTTTGTTATTTTGATCAGTTGTTGCTTTTGGCAAATAAATGCTCTAAATTACAATATTTTTATTTGGAATTTGGGAAAAATGTCAGTAGTTTATAGAATAAAACAAAAATGTTAATTTTACCCAAACACATACCTATAAATAGTAAACCCAGAGAAACTGATAATTTTGCAGTGGTCTCTTAATTTTTTCCAGAGCTGTATGTACAGAGTAGGTAAAACTAACCCCTAACTTTGACAAACGGTGGCACTATAGAGCCCCTCCTCCATGCCCATTTCTAAGGCTTTGCCCATGTCTTCTGGCTGGCAATTCTGATGTGTATGTTTGTTTCATGCAATTTGAAGCACGCTAAGTGCCTCAGAAACCCTCACAAATAATATTAAAGTTCAATGTATTCCCATGACAACAGTTTTCAAGATATCAAGAATCCTTTCACAGGTGTGTATCTGTGGTGTCTTGAAATTATCCTGATAAAGACTGAAGCAAATTGGGTAAAAATAAGATGGCGACTTAAAAACATTTTTAAAGTGACACACTTTATGTTGCCAGTTGGTGGCACTGTGACATTGGTTCGCAATGGTCTCATCCATGTGATCAGCCTCCTATAATGAACACACAGTTGAAGTTTCATCAATGTTTCGAACTGGGTGAAAAATAAGAGGGTGATTTTAAAGCATTTGAATGTGACACTTCCTGTTGTCATTTGGTGGCACTATAACTTTGACTCACTATAGTCATAGTCATGTGATTGGCCTCCTACAATGAACACACAGCTGAAGTTTCATCAAAATCAGTGTGTATGCAGAAGTTATAACACACTCCATTTTCCTTTAAATTAATTTCAACACCATGGCCAAACCTTTCAAGAACTCACAAATCTGCTTGCAATTTAGCATCATCCGTGTCTTCTCTTCATGCTGATCGAGTTTGGTGGTGATTGGATGAATTCCCTAGGAGGAGTATATCAAATTCTAGAGTATGCGTTTTTCAAACAACCCTAAGTAGAAAAGGGGTGTGCTACAGAGCCCAAATACAACCCTTTAAAAGGGTCCAGTGCAGATTTGGTATGAACTGTAAAAGGTAGCTGCTGTTTGTTTGCAGTGATTAGTGACTGCGGGCTGTCTGTACAGCATGAAACACACTGCATACAACGGACTGCATAGCATGAAACACACTGATGATGTATAATGTCTCCGCAAACAGGGTGTGCGAGGGTATATAAAAAAAACATTTCAACCAGTATAACAAAAATGTTTCTGTAGAGAATCACCTATCGCACCTTACTCTATTTTTGATTTTACAACTCCTGACACAAAATAAGGAATTACTGTCACAAAGATTTTTATAGTAAAACAGTGGTAAAAATTTTTAGTGAAAATGACATGTGATTGCCAAGAATGATGACCCAATTTTTAACTTCTCCTCTGTGTATTAACCCATCCAAGTAAGTGCACACACATTAGGAGTAGTGAACACACACACACAGCCAGAGCAGTGGGCAGCCAATTTGCTGTTACACCCAGGGGTTAGGTGCCATGCTCAAATCATTCCTCAGTCATTTCCTGCCAGTATTGAGAATCAAACCTGCAACCTTCAGGTTGCCAGTCTGACTCTCTAACCATTAGGCCACAACTAACCCTATTGACTGCCCCCTTCATATCCAAAATTAAATCTGCTAATACCTAAATACCTAAACATTTGCGTTGCAGCTTTATTATCATGGAAATCAGTTGAGAGCCACTGCATCAAATGACAAAAATATATAATTTTCACAAAATCTAACTTAAATTATCAAAGTATGTCTTGCTAGTGTCAAAAAGCAAAACTCACTTCTTGAAGAACCTATTAAATCAAATTACTTGATGAACTTCATAAATTCAGAAACCACAGATATACCTACATCCAATCATTGTCTTCATTTAGCAAATATAAACCTGATGGATCAAAAGCTCTTCTCTTAAAAAATAAAAATAAAAGAAACACTGCAAGTGTGTCTATTGATATGCATCGCATGAATCTAGTTGAACAAACTCTGAGTTTCAGAGTAGGTTTGGAGTTGACAAATCCATATAAATCCAACCTGGTTCAACAGGCTCACAACACTCAGGATAAATGTTCTCTGTCAACTCAGGCTTAATCCAGAATCTGATTAACTTTGAAGCACTTGCACCAGAAAGTATGACACATGCAGCAAACAGCCAATCAAACGGAACATGGAGGGCATTCGTTTGGTTCACCTCGCGCAAGACAGCCACACAATTCACTTCTCTTCTGAAGATTAAGAGATTTTTATCAGAAATATCACCCAGAATGAAACTCCGGAGCAGGTTAGCAAAGTTACCAAAGCAATGAAACAAGCTAAAAACCAATCCACCTTCATGAGCCCGAAAAACCAGAGTTTGCTCAAATTAATCTTGAACTTACCAGAAACTGAAACCGGCTTTGTGCAACAGGCCATGGGAGTTTTTCATAAAATGTGTCATGATTTATGTCCTCTTTGTGTTTAAAAGTTACAGATAAAGTAATCTCACTATAGTGATTATTTGCCCTTCTGCACTAAGAGCATGTAAAATTTAAATGTGTCCTCTGTGTTGAGTGGTTTTCAAGACTGAGTTTAAGGAATAAGGAAATTAGGATGAGATTCACCCACCGTGAAAGAGAATGACACATAACAACCACATAGCATGACAAATGACTGACTTCACAGTTATGCAGCATTCCGGTTTTACGCTTCCCAGCACATTTGAAATATAATGACATTTTCTTATTTATAACTCGTTGTCCTTGAACAAATTCATGAAATACATAAGATTCCCAATGAAAATGGCTTCTACTTTGTACTGAAATTTTTGTCGAATTTATTTATTTTACAAAATTGAGTGTTTGAACCTAATTTGAAAACTGTACTACTAGTGGGACAGAAATTGCACATTTCACCTTCAAGGACTTAGTGTTACCTCTGATTTAACAATTTTGCATATCATTTGAAAATTTATTTCATTATCTGTACATTATTCTAATCATTATTTTCTCATCTTCTAAGCAAGCATTTTGAAATCAGTATGTAGTTAAGAAGAGAAAGTCTATCATTTGGGGATTTGAGGTGATTAACAAAAGTTTCATGAGCTCATGTGCCCATATAATCTAAGCGTAAGTGGTAAACATATTTTGCTTGCTGTCTCCTATAGAGGGGCTCAGAGAAGATATTCTACTCGAGCTCCGATTGCCCCCCTTAACAGGCAAAAATTGTAAAAAAAAAAAAAAAAAAAAAAAAAAAAAGGAGGAATGCCGAAATAACTAACAACAGGGAGAGGTAAGATGCTGGTTTTATACTTTGGTATTAATTGGAGGTTTAGATGGGCGCACTCCTCTCGAAATTACGTTTAATAACTTCACTTAATGGTGTGTCGTAACATTAGTCGAGATGTACAGACAGTTGATTGTCATACACACCTGGAGTCTGGAAAAAGTCTGAGCGATTAACAACCAGTTTTCCATTGCCATTGTTTTCTCTCTTTTGTGGAACATGAAAGAAGATCTTTGGCAGAATGTTTGAGGTGGGCTTTTATTCATATATGGTGATTCACACAAAGCTATTATATGGTTTCAGAAGGCTTGGCATATAGCACATGCTTTTATGAAGTACTTTTATGTTACTTTCAAGTGCTTTTTAGAGTTTGGCAATGTAAATCAATATCTGCTCTCACTGCATGGAAAACAGAAACGCAGACATTCTGTCTGGCTCTCATTTTGCATTTTGTGAGGAGAGACACCGTAAGAAAGAATGACATGAGGGTGTAAGTAAATGCTTAAATGACATAAATCGTTGTTTTAGGGTATAAGAAAACCCTCCATATGATACATGATATAAGCAAAGTGTCCATATGTTTATATGCTGATGTTGACCATGGACGATCATATTTAATTCATATAAGTATCATTCTTTGCACAGTTTCGGTCCAGTCCACAAATGTATTCTGAGTATAGTACAAATAGCTTTCAAATTGCATTTCAAACCAACTGAAATGAATCAACAGTGGTTCAATGGTGCACACTACTCATGCCATCCAGAGGATTTGATCCCAGAATGCAAGAGGAAATACACCAGAAACTGAGTTCCACTTACACGCCTCTGGTTTTCTAGTTCCCCCAAAGCTAAACCCCTGCTCAGCGCTTTAGAGAATGCTTTCAGCCGTAATAACATCTGGGGATACTAAGAGTGGGGATACTATACTACAAGAGTGAAGATTCCTCTCCTTCTGTCCTCTTATTTTAGAATAACTGAAAGTCAAAGAAGGGTTATTAATTATTTATGCAGAATTTCACAAGCTTTAGAACTGTGTTTGGTCTTTTTATCATAGTAAATATATTTACACACATGTTGAGCTCCGTACAGTGGTTATGCATAGAAAAAGTACGCCCAAAACACAGCAGATGGATTCATTATTTATTCTGCAAAAAGAAGAAAAAAAAAGAAGTTCAAGTCTGTGAAGCATTGATTAGAATAACCAGGAGGGAGGCTGAGCTGTGAATAGGCATTTAGTATTTAAAATAATTATTTCCATTTGGACCCATGGTAATATGCAAATTACAGTTTCAGGTTCAGCGAACCTTTCCATTTGTAACACAGAAGCCTACAATATGACTGCATTTTGCTTATCAGCTATTTATTCAGTTTTTACCTAGAAGCAATGCCACAAAACAATTAACACTTGAAAAATAAAACATCCACTCAGGACAGAGGAAGAAAATCCTGCTGTGCCATTAAATGACAGATTGATAAGCGAACAAATAGACAACTAGACCAGCACCTCAGTCAATTAAACAGGTTTTTAAAAGGACTCAAATTAGCATTTTTAGCCTCATGTACATGAGTGTTATTTGAGACAGGAAAGTCATTACATCAGCAGCACTGCTCAGACAATTCACATGCTCAATTAATGTCAGGGTATATAAAATAATGAATTCATTATTACGGCACAAAACCGCGTTGAGGTGAAACCTGTCATGAAAATGTCTCAGTCACTCCAAAATCAAAACTAGAATATGTTATTATATACATCATATGTTGTATATGCTATACAAATGAAGCCTATTTTTAGGACTGTTAACAGTTTTTTTTTTTTTTTTTATCTGACATTATTTTCATGTTTTTTTTTTTCACCCAAATTCTCATTACTGTAATGTGAAACTGTGACATAATACTTAATACTTGAATTAAATTTACATAGAAATCATATAACTGTAAAACAGTACAGGAAGCAGTGTTGGGTAAGTTACTCTCAAAAAAGTATTTAATTACTAACTTCTTCACCTTCATCTTCACCAGTGTAGAGTATTGCACTCTTTTAATTCTTTCAAATAAATAATATAAAATAGCATGAATTAGTCTTGAACTGACCAAAATATTTAAAGGCAGATGGTTACATTAAAAACATACATTTTGTCATTAGACATTAAATTTTGTTGTTAAATACACTATTGTTTTATATTGCAATTACATCAGAAGTAACTGTAATTACAGAAAAAAATTATTACAGAAAAAAATAAGGGTCATCCCTTACTTTACTTTAAGGGAAACAAAATTAAATTACAGTAACTAATTACTTAGTAATGCATTAAACCCAACACTGACTGGAAGTAAAATGAAATGAAAATAACTGTATTACAGTAAATAGAATAGTGATTGAAATGGAAGTATAAGAAAAACAATTTAATACACAGTACTGAGAATGTTTTTTTGTTATTGTTTTTTTTTTTTTTTTGCCTTACGATAATAATGTGCATTGTGGATAAAACGTGTTTAGTTGTCCTGACAATTATAACAAAGCAAAATATCTTAGTGGTCTACAAACAGGATTTATTTTCGTTTTGCAAAATATATACATTATTTGTCTGTTTGGAGTGAAATATGACGAGGAAATTTTCTTGACAGGCTTCTGGAAATTCACCCATGAGGCAGTAACAGGACATGACATAATATATCATTTAGGTTTCTCTATGGAATGAGCTACACTGGACAATCTAGTGACCCAGTAATTACAGTGGGTATGGAAAGTATTCAGACCCCCTTAAATTTTTCACTCTTTGATATATTGCAGCCATTTGCTAAAATCATTTAAGTTCATTTTTTTCCTCATTAATGCACACACAGCACCCCATATTGACAGAAAAACACAGAATTGTTGACATTTTTGCAGATTTATTAAAAAAGAAAAACTGAAATATCACATGGTCCTAAGTATTCAGACCCTTTGCTGTGACACACAGCAAGGCCGTCCGGCCAAACTGAGCTACCGGGGGAGAAGAGCCTTGGTGAGAGAGGTAAAGAAGAACCCAAAGATCACTGTGGCTGAGCTCCAGAGATGGAGTCGGGAGATGGGAGAAAGTTGTAGAAAGTCAACCATCACTGCAGCCCTCCACCAGTCGAGGCTTTATGGCAGAGTGGTCCGACGGAAGCCTCTCCTCAGTGCAAGACACATGAAAGCCTGCATGGAGTTTGTTAAAAAACACCTGAAGGACTCCAAGATGGTGAGAAATAAGATTCTCTGGTCTGATGAGACCAAAATAGAACTTTTTGGCCTTAATTCTAAGCGGTATGTGTGGAGAAAACAAGGCAATGCTCATCACCTGTCCAATACATTACCAACAGTGAAGCATGGTGCTGGCAGCATCATGCTGTGGGGATGTTTTTCAGCTGCAGGGACAGGACGACTGGTTGCAATTGAGGGAAAGATGAATGCGGCCAAGTACAGGGATATCCTGGACGAAAACCTCCTCTGGAGTGCTCAGGACCTCAGACTGGGCTGAATGTTTACCTTCCAACAAGACAATGACTCTAAGCACACAGCTAAAATAATGAAGAAGTGGCTTCACAACAACTCCATGACTGTTCTTGAATGGCCCAGCCTGAGCCCTGACTTAAGATCTCTGGAGAGATCTAAAAATTGCTGTCCAGCAACGTTTACCATACAGCCTGACAGAACTGGAGAGGATCTGCAAGAAGGAATGGCAGAGGATCCCCAAATCTAGGTTTGAAGAACTTGTTGCATCTTTCCCAAAAAGACTCATGGCTGTATTAGATCAACAGGGTGCTTCTACTAAATACTGAGCAAAGGGTCTGAATACTTAGGACCATGTGATATTTTAGTTTTTCTTTTTTAATAAATCTGCAAAAATGTCAAGAATTGTGTGTTTTTCTGTCAATATGGGGTGCTGTGTGTACATTAATGAGAAAAATTTAAGGGGGTCTGAATACTTTCCGTACCCACTGTATATCTGAAATATAAATTACAGAATTGGGATTAACCTTACTACAAGAAAAAGATTGTCAGATGAACAATCAAAATGACCTACACAAGCATTCAATTATATGCATGCATGTTTTTCATTGTTTAAGTGATTTTACTTGAAAGCTAATCAAACAAGAGGTTTTTAATAAGCCATACCATGTTTAGATGTTGTACTAGATGAGTAAGAGTCCAAGGAAATATGCATGTTACATCTGGTACATGTAATTTGCATTTCATAATTGATTGGCCATATGGTTGCCAAATATAATACAGGTATAATTTCCCCTGAAATGAAAACCCCTTTATGTTGTTCTCCCATCTTTATTCAAATACGCTTGGGTCTTATGTAAATTCTTATGTTAATGCCAGCAATAAAACTACAAAACACAATTATTCACAGTATATAACTGATATAAAACAAAGACCAATTTTGTAAAATTATGGCAAGAAATATATTCTGCTACAAACAAAGAAGACAATACAAAATTAATTTTCAATAGTGTAAATTGTCTGATTTGTTTAGTTTTTGATTTGACATATGATTCAAATGCTTCATATAAGAGAGAGAACATTTTAGGTGAGTATGTGTGGTGATAATGATAAGAAGGATGGACGAACAGATAGATAGACTGACAGACAGATCCTAATGTAGGCTCACATAAACCTTATTTAGGCTACTACTGGTCGACAGGGGTCTTATTGCTTGAAAAAGCACTCTGCTTCATGAGCCCACCACACCCACAAGCAAAATAACAGCAGTGCCTTCCAGGGTGCGTCAATCAGCCCAGCCATGCTAAGAATGGCCACCTCGGGTGAGCTCTAACAGCACCTGCCAGTAGAAAAGCTGTCCTCATGTCTGGCCTGGCTAGGCGCCCATTACGACCAATCTCCCTTGGTTACGGCCCCTCCAATCTGACAGCACTCCCGCTCTAGGAACAAAGGGCCTCCACACCAGGTGCTCAGGCACACCATCTGCAGAGCTACACCTAATGACTGTATTTACTTTAGTTGATCATTTGGTGTTCGGTCTTTTCATGATACATAACTTAAAGGTGACAGAAAGTCACACAGACCTGTCTTAGAAGTATTTTGAAGTGTTACAGTCAGCATGTAATCAACATTGACGCTTTTTAAAAGTTCTTTGTCCTATAAAAATTAATCAGGATAGTGCCATATTCATTCATTCATTCATTCATTTTTTAACAGGAATGAAAATGAGGCTGTGAGGGATAAAATTGTTGTGAGGGAATACATTGTGTTCAATGGATTGTACTGTTGTTTAAAGGTGCACTATGCAGAATTTAAAAAAAAAGTCCAGACAAAAATGATCCCTCTCAATTATTAATTATGATCCACTAGAAGTGTGTGTTGGTGTTTGTGTCTACAGAGACACTACCCTATGTCTGAACTTTCTTCTGGAAATTTCTGGGCTGCAACCTTTGGCCAGTGTGTGTTCACATAGCAATTTTTCTCTGACCCATATCACAAGCAGCTTTCACTCGGCCCCACTTACAGCAATGAATTACTGTCCTTGGGCCATAACTGGCCCAAGTCTCAGCCAAGAAATCATCTTGAAAAAAATCATTTCAATTTAAAATGTGGCTCTATGGTCACAAGCCTGATTTGGGCCACATGATCACTGGATTGATCTGGGCTACATACCTCCCACCAACAATCATGTTGTTTGCCATCATCCATGCAAAGTAACACAAGAAATCTCTAATTGCTCTAGAGGTAATTTCATGTCATACACTAATCGGTCTGTGCAGCGCTGCTTCAAGTCGGTGGGTGGTGTCAACTCTCCCCAGCCAATAATGACAGGGCAAGTGCGGGCGGGACTACTGAAGCTCAGGTAGCTCCGCTAAGTTCTCCTGTCTCGACACAAAAACAATTCGCTAATGTTGCTATTGCCTTATTGACTGCTAACTGTAACCCAACAGATTAATATGCAAGTACATTTTAATAATGACATAATTATTATTAGTGGGGTAGACTATTGGTGGCTAAACTCACTTGCAAATTACATCTTGTCATTTAACTATTAGCAAATCGTTTGTTCATATACAAAAAATCCTATCTATGTATGATAAACACTGCATTCCGGCAGTACTCTAAGCCTGTGAGGAGGGGCCAGGTTTGAATGTGTTTACAAACAGTAACTGAAAATTTCTGCATAGTGCACCTTTAACTGTAATGCCAGTTGTTCAGCTGATGAAATCTTTCTAAAAGACTTTCAGTAGACAAATACCCCAGGAAAGATGGAGGCCATCTCTTTTCAACAGGTCAGGTCTGCCCAAAATACTCGTTATCTGCAAAACCTATATTATTCTGCGGACTCCGCTTAGACATCCAGCCATTTAGTGACGACAGTCTGCTATGTATCAATACATAACCCTGAGTAGTAACTATTTAGCACATTCTCTTCAAAATAAAACTACACCACTGTGTCTTCAGTAGCTCACTCTAGTAGGCCTACATGAAGACTATTATGTTCATTACAGCCAACAACAGAATATTTAGATTGTTTACTACGTAGCTTGTGTTAGCACTAGCTGTCAATAGTGTGCAGTTTACTCAGGGGAGGATGTATACTAATAGGGAAGAGTTTCACCAGTCGTGTATGGGGCCTGTTCCAGTGTCATGCCACATACTGTAAAAAACATGTATTTTGAATTTTGATACACTGATTTCTGGGGAATATAAAAAGGATTCAGTGGATTTTTACCATTATTTGGTAGATGTGTACACATACCGCAGACAGAGCCGTACCCACCATGTAGGTCAGCCGAGGTCCGGTCCTTTGTATTTTTTTCAAGGAGTAAATAATAAAGGTTGTAAAATAATTGCCTATTAACTCTACTTCGGTGCTTCAACGGATATTGCACAACACAGTTAACCAACCTTCTCTCATTTGAGTTGCCTCAGCGGGCAAACAGCCCTTGTCATTGCAAAATGTTTGAGATGTCCAATCAAATCAAAGTAGGCAGGCTTTATGTTCACAGAAGCTGCTGAGCGCAAATTACAGTGCAATGCTTTTCAGTTTATTAAAGTGCAAGAAAAGATGTAAGTACCTAAACTAAGCATTTAATATTTGACAGCTGTTTTATAATACAAATGTTAAAGAACCGACAGAAATAATCAGGAATGCAAACTCAACTTTGGTCAAATTTCACCATATTGAATTGAAATTAGGCCTATATAGGCTATGTTCATGTTATCCTTAACTGTCAATGTAATGAGACAAGAAACATTAACAAAGACAGTTTCATCATATTAGGCATAACGCTGTGTCTACACCGGTTGTGAGCCTCAAATCTCCGAAAGTAAACTGATGCCTTGTTCTATTTATGACGGTATACGAAGGAAAAATGCTTTGCAACAGGTGCTTTGTTGAGTCCAGTGTAGACAGCTTTTAGCTGTAGCGACGTGTGCGCCAACAGTCGCGTCCAGTTGTAGACATGGTGTAAGATTAAGAAGGTATGTGCATGTTGTAAATGCATTTAATAAATTACTTGGTTGCATAGATTGCTGGTAGCCTTCAGTAAATTTACTTGTCTAAGAATGTGAATTATAAAACATACATATCAGTTCACCCTATGTTTACTTTCTTCACTGCACATATGAAAATGAAAAGACTGTCAATCAAAGCTCGACTTTGGTGAGGGATGAGATACAGGGCAAGATAAGGAGACAAAAAAAGAAAGGCATGTAATGGATATGAGGCTCCTGTAGCTAACTTTACACAGTGTTTTTTTTTTTTAATTAAAAAAAAAAAAACATTTTTATTTATAAGATTAAAGAGTATTATAAAATCTACATGGGTATTATTCGTGAAATAGTTTATATGACTGTAGTATTGGATGAGCACCAGACTCTTTCCCTCATGCAGTCCCTCTGTGCCAAACTACATAAATGATGCCTTAGAAGGGCACTGTGTTTATAATCAGACAGATGATTTTATTTTCTATTATAAATAAATAAATAAATAATAATAATAATAATAATATATATAAAAATATACAGTATATATGTATATATATATAACTCTAAAAGGCCAACACACCGGAACTCCTGGAGGCTCCTGAAACTTTACAGTGCTCCAAAGTTCTAACACTGGATGGTAAAGAG
Source organism: Zacco platypus (assembly GCA_038088235.1). Lineage (NCBI taxonomy): Eukaryota > Metazoa > Chordata > Actinopteri > Cypriniformes > Xenocyprididae > Zacco > Zacco platypus. Next base: position 26,700,596 of record CM076078.1, on the reverse strand, counting down.
TAAAGATGAAAAGAATGAGGCGATCATTTTTGAATGGAACGCACTGTTCCTGTCTTTCTCTCTCTCACCCAGAATAGTCTATCAGCCCCTTAGTCACACGTACAGCACACATCCTTTCTATTCTAAATAACTGGATAGAAACAGTGAGAAACTCCATTAAAAGTGCCACTTTCAAGCTATTAGCAGTTTGAGTGCAAGTCGAGCTGTGCTATGTAGCTTGTGGCTTGAATGGTTTCTGTGCAGAAACAGTGTCATAGGAACATAGCTCATGCTTTTTTAATTAAATACATAAATAAATAAACGCACGTACATTTAGCTAACATATATGTATGCTTTACTATCACCTCTGTGACTGCGTTCACTTTCAAAAATTCAGTGCAACTTTGACAACGATCGTTATTCTTTCTAAAGTAATGTCAAGGGAATGTCCTTAAACACTGATCAAAGAAATATCTTACCATCTGTTATCCTCTTTTTAAAAGAACATCAAAAGATGTGCTTGAATCTTTCTCTTGGCCATTTTGAACTGCGCGAAAAATGACGAAAGCTTTACAATACTGAGTTCTGGTTGGCTAATTACTGTTATTTATATTTTGTTAATTATCATTATGTAGAGAATTTTAATATTTTATTTGCATAGTTAGCAGTCAAGTTTTACATGTTAATCTAATGAGGGGGTGGTTTTAGACAGGGGATGCTTTCTCGAATGAGACTTTTTTTCTCTTAAAACAATTAGTTTCTTGTTTACATCAGATTTGGATTTCTTATTGATTTTAGAAATCTGCATGTGTTTTGGCACATGTGCGCAAAAGACTAAGTACAATTGTCTACTATTTCATAAGTTGATTGATGAGTTGATTTTCAGAGAAATTATCAAACTCTTCACAACTTCTAAACATTCTTTCATGGTGTGAGCCTCCACATGCAAAATTATCCATTCAGTTTTCAAAATCTGTAAGACATGCATGCATTCCTTAAATACCTATGGAATGGAATATTTGTAATGTCTGCTGAATTGGCAAAGGGTTGCCATTGTGTTGAAAAAGGAATCACAGTCTTACCAATCAACCAATGAAGTTTTATAAACATACAATATTGACTTATTATATATTGATTTATATATTGCCCAGCACAATCACTATCATTTTTGAACATATAACGTTTTAACCCATTAACCCACCCACAAACCTACGCACGCACACCACCAAACCGGTCACTAACCTTACCCGTATCCACCTCAACCTCAATAGCAGCACAAGTGTTTTCCAATACAATATGAACACAATAAGTATACTCACTCTACTTATTTTTTAATGTAAATACATAGTTGATAAGGATACCTAATATAAAGTGGGACCAAATGCCCATTTTTTTGTTGTGTATATTGATTTTTCCTAGTAAATTTTTACCTACTACCTACCTACTTTTTATTTTGGTGGCACTGGCCAATTTACTGACCCAATAACTTGGTTTTGAAGTATGAATTAAAAGTTTTGGGTGAGTAACTACATGACATGGAATAGAGTTCTGATGTTCCAGCGAACAGTTGTGACAATTGCACTTACAGTTTAATGTTAGGGCTGTTTCAAAAAACAGTCAGGTCAACCGGAACTGGTAACACTCTCTAAAACACCCAATGTACTTGTTAAATCGAAAGAGGAATAGCATCTATCCTTATATTATTCTGTATAATCCTTTTCCCGAGGTTATCATAGTCAGTTGGATCTGGTCTGTTAGACGAAAACACAATTAGATGAGCCCTAGGGATAGATCCCTGCAAAGACTACTAGACAGCCTTTGGCATAGTTCCTCAGTGAAGACCACAACAACCAGACAAGTCCTCGTCACAGAGTCCCTATGGCCAGGTATGAACGCACCATGCCAGGATCTGCTAGGACATTAGTTTCCTCATGGTTACAGTCACTGATAAGCCAATCATTCACCACTGGCTAAGCGGCAGCTCTACAGTACCTTCATGTTTCAACCTTCTGGACAGACAACAACTCCTCCTCCCACAATCTGACTTGTGATGCAGCCTGGAATAAATCACTCCATGTTCATTCATTTGTCCAGAGAAATGGTGGAGACTGGTTTCTCGCAAGGTTTATTTCTAGATTTCTGTGACCTGATGGAGCTTGCTTAGTTGGGGTTTAAAAGGGGTTTAGTTGGTTTGACTGCACAGACACTATTGGATGAGAGAACAAAACTTGAAAGTCTTCTGCAGAGCTGTTTTATAGCTGAATCAACTTTGTTTCGGAATTGATTAATTGAATTCAATTGAATCAACAATGAACTGACTCAAGCTGAAAAATGACCTAATTGCCTTCTGCAGAGCTGCTAAAAGCTGCTCTTATTTGATGAAGTTTGCATTATTGATTGTTACTGTACTGTTTATCACTGTGAAGCTTCTTTGAAACAATCTGAATTGAATGAAGCACTATATAAATAAAAGATACTTAACTTGACTTAATTTGCTTAAAAATCCACCGTCAACTCTGTACCACATTGGATTGTAAAAATGGCATTGTAAAAATGTCAGCTATGTGCAAAAAATTTCCTAGACCAAATGTGAATTTGAGCTTGAATGGTAAGTTTTTCTGTCATTTTCTTCTCTGATAACACACACAAAAAAAAAAATCATAAATCAACTTTAGGCAACTTATAATTCCCTTACAACCATACAAATAGACCTATGCTTAAAGGATTAGTTCACTTTAAAATGAAAATTACCCCAAGCTTTACTCACCCTCAAGCCATCCTAGGTGTATATGACTTTCTTCGTTCTGATGAACACAATCAGAATTATATTAATAAATATCCTGGCACATCTCAGCTTTATTATGGCAGTGAACTGGAAACAATAAGTAAGAAGCACAAGAAAATGCATCCATCCATCATAAACATACTCCACACGGCTCCAGGGGGTTAATAAAGGCCTTCTGAAGCGAAGCGATGCATTTGTGTAAGAAAACATGTCCATATTTAACAAGTTATAAAGTAAAATATCTAGGTTCTGTCAAGGCCGCCTTCCGTATTCAACTTAGGCCTGAGACACACTAGATGATTTTCAAATCCTAACTGATTTTAAAATTGCGGGAGACCACAGACATTATGACAGTTTCAACCGATTTTTAGCATTATAATCCTCTAAACACACACTAGATGATTCAACCGGATTTAACCGAGACCACACACCTGATTGCAGGAACGATTTCATAGTGAAACGATCAAACATGTCTTGAGAAGAAAAACAAAGGGAGGATAATCAGTCAGCAGGCTCTCCTGTCACACGTTCTGCTTTACAGTGAAAAACACAATAGGAAAAAAAAAGAATATCTTTTATCTCAATACTACACTGTCATGACATGTTTGCGGCTGCCAAGTTTCAGCTATAGAAACATGCAACATCAGGTAGGTGAAGCTCGCTCTCATTGGCTATCGTGGTTATAGCAGCCCGATCTTCAAACATGTTTGATTTTTAAAATTTGAGATTGTTCCGTCTCGATCGGGAGCAGTTACATAATCGTAATGACGCCACACAACAGAGGAATAGATGAATCATTTGTGATAAGATTTGAATTCACAAATGAAAAAGAAAGTGATTCACAATGAAAGCGATTCACAAATGAATGCCGTGCGGAGTTGTATTTGTGACATAATAACATATTTGTGAATATATTTTTATTTTTTGTGAATTTAATTAATTCTGTGGAACTCCTAACATATTTTTGTGGATCTCATTCTATTTATTTGTGCATGATTATTTTTTGTGAATCTCTTTACATATATTTGTGGGTCATAGTCAATTTACTTAGAATAAAGGACCAAAATTACTCTATAAGTGGCCATCCTTAGGAAGAAAGTGTAACGTCTCTCGCAGTTCAAACCACGTACATCGTGTCTACACCAGACTCAACCGATGTTGTGTCTCATTGTGCTGCACCAAAACAGCAAAAAGCTGTCTATACTGAACGTGACAAACCGACCGTTGCAAAGCACTTGGACTACGTCAAAAATAGCTGTGCCGCATCCAGTGTAGAAAATTATAATGGATTCTATTGTCTTGAGGCGTTGCACCACTTGCATCTGGTGTAGACAAGGCATAACACAATGTCCTACGCCTTACATAAGTTGAATTCTGGTCTGGTGGAATCTAGATATTTTACTTTATAACTTGTTAAATATGGATATTTTTCTTGCACAAATGCATCGTTCTCTTCAGAAGGCCTTTATTAACCCCCCGAATCCATGTGGAATATGCTTATGATGGATAGATGCACTTTCTTGAGCTTCATACTCGTTTTTCTTTCACTGCCATTTAGAAGCTTGTGTGTGTCAGGATATTTATTAATAAAACTCTGATTGTGTTCATCAGTATGAAAGTCATATACATCTAGGACGGCTTGAGGGTGAGTACAGCTTGGGGTAATTTTCATTTTAAAGTGAACAAATCCTTTAACCTATCTGTACTGGCAAAGACAATTAATAGATGAAAATATGTATTTAGAGAGTTGGATTATAAGCTACCTAACAAGAGCTGCCTTTTCTATTAGCCCAGCAATTGATAAATCTCAATGACAAATGTATAGATTGTCAAGTTATAAAAGACAGGCCAATAAAAAAAAAGTCTTTCTCTGTGGTTTTTGACAGGTTTGATTGATGATGTCAGTCAGACTGTTATGTTAGACAGACTTCGATCAGCCAGCAAAGCATTTTTGCGCTTCATGTGAATGTGAAAATTTAGTTGGTCTCCACTACCACATGTAGTGCTTGTCTGAAATTGATCATTGATTTTTTGTCTGTCAGACAAGGCTCAGATTACTTACTGAAACAAATTTCCCTTATTATGCGTTGGTCTAAAAAAAAAGGCTTGCCATGAGCTACATCTATAATAAGCAGAATGCTGAAACATATTATAGCTTCAGTTAAAAAATTTTTGCAAACCTAACTATGGAACGTTTTCAAGAATTTGCCATGATCACTGTGGCCAAAATCTGCTGGCAAGCTGATTATTCTTGATTATTTGGTTTGTTGAATACAAGATTAATAGTCAGTAGCAAAAGTTGAAATGCAAGAGTATTTAATCTATAAAGGGAAAATTAGACATTTTGAATGTTTAGCCTTGCCTAAAAGTTTAAACTAGTTTAAACTCCCCTGTATCCTTCTGTCCTTCAAATGCTTGGGCAGTTTGAAGAGCAATTTGAAGTTTGAATGTTATATAAGCCTTTGCAACATTTGCAAGCAGCTATAAGGTTTGTTATGATTTGGTTGCTTGAGAGTTTTTTGCTACATAGCTACTTGCTATTATGTTTCACATGTTCACAGTATTTGGAGGCTGGTTGGTATGGTTAGCAGTTTCTAAGTTGTTAAGGAAATGCTAAGTAGTTAATGCTAATGTGTTTGGCATTTGTTATGGGGTCGCTAAGCGGCTGCTAAGTTGTTATGAGTGACTGTTAGGTTGTTTCTAGGGCATTGTGTGGTTGTAAGTGGTTGCTAAAGTGCAGATGTCTAGATAGATATATTTTAAAACATTACTAAAGCTACAAACAAGTACAGGCTATATATATATATCTCACCTTCTATAATTGCCTTTCGTCTCCCAGGGGTAAAACTGAGTGTCAGACAGTTTTCCCAATATATTTTCTCAAAATCACAACATAAAAAGAAGTTACATTCCAGTTTGATCTAAACATAATGTTTGTACCCTACTGCTGTGGAATAAGGAGGTACTGAATCTCTAGAAAAATCCCTGATCTCTCAAACTCTGTTACTTACTCCATCTGTCTGTTGTAGACCTTGTGGGTTGTGTTTGGATGCATTTAAAGATGCATTAGGGGTTCCCGTTTTTCAGCTTTTCATTAACGTTGTTCCTTTACATATGCTAATGACACTACTGTTTTGAAGACAACTTTGAAAACTTGCAGATTGTTATATTAGCATATGTATCTATTTTGGATACATTACATGGCATTCATGGTATATGGATGAATTGTTCTTATTTAGCCTTGCTTAAATTAATTCTGGTTACTTTTAATATAATTCATAGCAATATTGCAACACATGCCTCTCTGCTCCCTAACATTAAAGCTCTTATTATTGTCAGTGATAAATGGAATTCCAGGGAAATGTGCTACATAGATTTGTTCTGCCTGCAATAGTGCCATTTATAATATTATGTTAAAGGTTTTGTTTTGTAATGGAATTTCTGATATTGTGCATTGCACTTAGGCTTATTATTATGATTATAGAATGTGTGACTGATTTGCAGTAATGATTGTGACTTGGTAACTAAGGACCAGTGTGCAAAGCACACCACTTGTAGCAACATATTTGGACACATTATGCAGTGACATTCATGCATTTTATGTGCATCTTAAGTGTGTAACAATGAGCGAGTTAGCGGGTTTAAATCCAAATGCAGCTTTATTCAGAGACGTAGTCAGACAGGCAATGGTCAACTCAACAGCAAACAGAAATAGTAGGGAACAGGCAAACTTGTAGTAAATATCCTTGGCAATAGGTCAAAGGCGGGCAGATACACATCAAAAAACAAGAAACAGGTAGGATCCAAAAAACAGGTAAACAAGACAAGGAGAATGCTCAGAAATGTTACAGGGAAACAATACTTCGCAATTAACAGGTGTCGGAGGGTAAACTTAAGTAGAGAACTGGATTGGTTGCAGCTGGACCGTAATCAACATCAGGGTAAGGGGATTATGGGAAATGTAGTGTGAATGATAGAGTCCATGATATGAGCGGGCGACCTCTGGTGGCAGGTGGATGGAGAACAACGGACGGATTCATAACAAAGTGTCTTCAACAGCAACTGGCAGTCCTTAGGTCTAGAATAATATCTTGAGGATTCAATAACTAATTACAAAAAGAACTAAATAAATCCAGTGGAAAGGAACTTTCAAAAAAATCAAAAGCTAGTCAGACAAAAAAGAAGAAAATTATCATTATTCAATAAGATTTCCAATTGATCATTCAATTTCTTTATTATTGAAGATGATATTAATTTATTACAGTTTCCAACCCTACTCCTCACTGAAAGTATTTATTTGACAATCATGTTCATTGCATCCGGAAAGTATTCACAGTGCTTCACTTTTTACACATTTTGTTATGTTACAGCCTTATTCCAAAAGAGATTAAATTTATTGTTTTCCTCAAAATTCTACAAACAATACCCCATAATCACAACGTGAAAGTTTGTTAGAAATCAAAATCATATGTACATAAGTATTCACAGCCTTTGCTCAATACTTTGTTGAAACACCTTTGGCATCACCTTACAGCCTCAAGTCTTTTTGAGTATGATGTTACAAGTTTGGTACTGTCACGTGTATGTCTTGTTTTGGTTTAGTTCTGTCTCATCATCATTAGTTTATATTAATCACTGTCTAATTAGTTAAGTCTTGTCAGCTGTCCTCGTTTAGTCCTCGTCATCTGTGTATTTAAGTTCCTGCCTGTTGTCTGTTCATTGTCTGTCGTTGTCTGTGGGTGTAGCACACTGTGGCGTGTATTTGCCTTTGACTTTGTGTTATTATATTAAATCAATCTATTTGGAACCTCCGTCTTCGTCTTCTGTGAGAACCGTAGCGTTACAGGTACACCCATTTTTGTGCAGTTTCTCCTATTCTTCGTTGCAGGACCTCTCAAGCTCCATCAGGTTGAACGGGGAGCGTCAGTGCACAGCCATTTTCAGATCTCTCCAGAGTTATTCAATCGAATTCAAGTCTGGGCTCTGGCTGGGCCACTCAAGGACATTCACAGAGTTGTCCTGTAGCCACTCCTTTGTTATCTTGGCTGTGTGCTTAGGGTCGTTGTCCTGTTGGAAGATGAACGGTCGCCCCAGTCTGAGGTCCAGAGCGCTCTATAGCAGGTTCTCATCAAGGATGTCTCTGACATGATGCTTGCTATTCAAGCCAAAGAGTTCAATCTTTGTTTTTCCTGGTCTGAGAGACCTTTGGGTGCCTTTTGGCAAACTCCAGGCGGGCTGTCATGTGTCTTTTACTAAGGAGTAACACTGTGCTCACTGGAATCTTCAATGCTACAGAAAATTTTCTGTACCTTTCCCAAGATCTTTGCCTCAATACAATCCTGCCTCAGAGGTATACAGAAAATTCCATGGACTTCATGGCTGAGTTTGTGCTCTGACATGCACTGTTATAGACAGTTATGTACCTTTCCAAATCATGTCCTATCAACTGAATTTACCACAAGTGGATGGAAGTTGTAGAAACATCTCAAGGATGATTTGTGGAAATCAGTGGATGCACCTGAGTTCAATTTTGAGTGTCATAGCAAAGGCTGTGAATACTTATGAACATATGATTTTTGCATTTTTTATTTTTTAATAATTTGCAAAGATTTCAAACAAACTTCTTTCACATTGTCATTATGGGGTATTGTTTGTAGAATTTTGAGGAAAATAATGAATTTAATCCCTTTTGGAATAAGGCTGTAACATAACAAAATGAGGAAAAAGTGAAGCGCTGTACTTTCTGGATGCACTGTATGTTAAGAGAACTCTCATAATACTGTGTGCTTACAGTATAATAATAATGAAGAAATATTCTGATCATTTGCATTGTGAAAGCTTGCATGCTTCAAAGATCAATTTGGAGATGAGATGTTAGCATGTCCATGGCTTGAAAAATGAATTTCAGCTTTAAATATTGATGCTCTCAACAACATACACAGATTTTCCTCCTCGAGACAATAATTGCATTATTACTCTGAGTGCTTTATTACTTTCATTAAGCTCATTTCCCTCATGATGTATAAAGGAATGCTTTGTATTGTGAATACATCCGCTGTTGATTAGTGTATTTCATACACTGATCGGAAATAATGTTTAGATCAGCAACCCAGAAAGGTAAAAGAGCAAAGAAAATGAATACCTGACAGTTTAAGCAATTCAGTCGAAACATCGGGTTATGTTCAGCAACTGTGTCGCAGTCTTGACAGGGAATGTTTGAGCTATACGCAGTTGAAGAGCAGTGCATAATGAGTTATCCTGTGAGCGATGTCACGTCATCTGGAGCAGGTTTTCCCTGAGCACGGAGATAAAATGCAGAGATGTTTGGGCCTGTGGATATGAGACATTTGGTTCTCCATTGTTCTAGCTCGGTGCCCGCCATAATTCTGCAGCACAGTGTAACAATACAGAGGATTAGGGAATGTGGGTCGTCTCCATCAGTTAGGCTGCACTGCGGAGCCCTCGGAGAGCGAGAGAGACAGCTCCAGAGACGCAGAGAGTGGGAAAGCGCTATAGACAGTGGAATCTGCAGTCAGATATCCAAAACAAAGCCCCCACTAAAACTGGATAGAAAGGTTGCATTATATAACACCGTTCAGTGTGCACATTGTTTCTGAGCTCATGGAGTGGGCTGCCATAAAAATACATCACACACATATTATGCTTTTTGGGAAGATGCAGACAGAACTGTTCAGGAATAACTTGGCAGTGAACCAATTTTAGGTTGCTGTTGTTCAATGTGGAAATTCAGTCACCTACTGGCCATTGTTCACAGATATTTAAGAAGAGTTCTGGGTTTGAAGTCCCTGTATTACTAATGACAAAAATAAACACAAACAAACAAACAAAAAAACCCTCTACAGTGAAGTCTCACTAAGGCAGCCTTATCTTGTTCCTTTGAAATAAGAACATGAACACAATATATTAATTCAGTTTATTTATATTAATGCATAGAATATATATGTAGGAGAGACCGTGGAGTATGGAAAGAATTGTAAATTGTAACCATTTAGGAGTTGGAGACAGATCACGACTGATGTAGTATAATTCTAATTCTATCCATCCATCCATCCATCTGTCTTCTCTGTACTTCAAATATTAAAAATATTTAATCTTTTTACTTTTAACTGTACTCTCAGTTACTACAATTAGATAAAAGGCCACTTAAGTGTACTTAAAGAGAGTACAATTTTTTGACTTTGTTTCTTAACACACTTTCAGGATTAGTTCACATTCAAATGAAAATTACCCCAAGCTTTACTCACCCTCAAGCCATCCTAGGTGTATATGACTTCCTTCTTTCTGATGACGATAATATAATGATATAATGGCAGTGAGTGGGATCAACAAGCATGAGTTGAAGAAAGTGCCTCCATCCACATTCATCCATCATAAACGAACTACCCACGATTTAGAGGGGTTAATGAAGCAATTTTGCATTTTTGAAAAAAAAATATCCATATTTAACAAGTTGTAGTAAAATGTCTATAGCTTCCACCAGACCGCATGCCGTATTCAGCTTACGAAGAAAATGTAAAACTCTCACTGTTCAAAAAGCTTATGATACGTCCTATTCAACTTTCTGAAAAAGCTTAACTGACGCGATGCGAGTTTCATTTTTTTCTTCGTATGTTCAATACAGAAGGTGGTCTGGCGGAAGCTAATTCATAACTTATTAAATAAGGATATATTTTTTTTCAAAAACGCATCACTTCAGAAGGCTTTTATTAACTCCTCTAAACCGTGTGGAGTACGTTTATGATGGATGGATGTGGATGGAGGCACTTTCTTCACCATTATAAAGCTTAGTTGCGTCAGAATATTTATTAATATATCTCAGAATGTGTTCATCAGAAAGAAGAAAGTCATATACACATAAGATGGCATGAGAGTGAGTAAAGCCTCAAGCCAAAAAAAAAGTGCTGAAAAGGCACGGACAAAGTTATTTTTGTGGCTGACCTTTCTCTCTCAGACGCAAAATTTATGTAAGGAGAGTATTTAAATGAATCAAGCACTACTCAATTACTGGTATTTGCACCATCACGTCTTAAACCAGACGCTAATTTGCGCTGCTCTTGGTAGATTACATTGGTCATTATAATGATCCGGCGGCTCTGTATTCTTTATTTTGCATCATCAGTAGATCACGTGCAGAAAAAAAAAACTTTTAAGTTCAACTAATTGCATGTAATTTAAATGAATACGATAATAAAAGATAGACTGTGTTTCGTCTGACTTGTTGTTTGATTGCTAATCACATGACATCAGCAATCAGCATAAATGTCCATTTGACCATATAATAATTTACAACCTTTTCATTTTCTCCAGAAATATTTTGAAACATCTTGATGCAGTGCACTGGTTTACTCTCTCAGTGCTTAATTTTTCATCTTAGAGGCTTCTCTTTTATTCTTTCACTTTTTTAGCCATTCTGTTCATTCGCTTTGAGCAGAGGCAGCATCACGATGTATTTTATGTCTGGTACACTGTGTTGAAACTGCAGTTGCAGTAGCTGTAGGATTTCTGACGGAAAGCTTGCAAGCTCACTGTGAAGTTTGTGTTGTGAATATGTGCTGGCCACCTCAGCCAGCCCTGTATTGGAACAAATTCTAAAAGATAAACAGACAATGGCTTTATCAGAGAGCAGACAGACCCTCTGAGTTCTAGTGTGCCACATGTTCCCAACTCCCAGCACAAATTCCAGAGCAAAAGTTGACCATCTGCAAACCATTTTGCAGTGATGAAACAGGAAACATTGCTAAATAATACTTGAATAAGTGTATTTAAAGCCTGGCAAGACCAGACACCATTGTCTCATTGTTTATACATGAGTATTTTTGTGTAACTTTTACAGGTCTTAACATTTAAGTATATGCTGAAAAGTACAGAATGGTTGTGCTGACAGCAAACGTTAAATATTTACAAATCCTTAATATAAGTTTTAGATGCTCTCAATATTGTACATTTATAGGTCTAGGAAAAAGTGCAAGTAATTTTCCTCATGAGATCAGATTGGTCTTTAATAGGTGCATTTTTAAGTGTTGAGTGTAATTTCTGTACTACTAGTTTTACAACTGTTTTGATAGCACCGCAGAGTCACAGTGTTTAGACTTTTTGGGGAATCAACCAATGGTTCCATTAACATTATGTTCAAATTTATGTTTATTTATTTAAAAAGTCAGCAATCTCCACTTTTGTCAAACGACCATTGAGCACAAAAGAGACCACATACTTTTTTACTGGTATATTTATTAGCATTTCAAAAATAGTTCTAAGCAATGTGCCAAACCTACCAGCTCCCAGATGAAAAACTTTAATTATAAGCAAAAATATATTACAAATATAATCCAAAAGAGAAAGACAATTGTGCAAGACTGTGCTTTTTTACAGAATAACAAAACATATTTTATGTTTAATAAAAATTATTGATATATATTTAAATATATAAGTTATTTGATATAAGCTTCTCTGATTGGTGAATCTTTATGGGATTGGTGTTGTTTATCGGGGAATTGGCTGTTAAACACATTTTTTCTTTCTGTTAAATGAAGTTAAAACCACTCTGCTTTGTCTTCTGCCGAAGCATATTTCCATATTTACTCTTAAAGCACATTATGTCTGTCTTTAGAGGTTATCACCAAAAAGAAATTTCTCTATGGAGAAAACGAATGTGATTTTTACCTCCGGAACCCCACTGTTATGGTCTGTTGGAATTATCTGTTTAATTATTTATTAAAGATCACTACAAAGAGATTAAGAGAAGCATATTTAAATGGTTTGAAGATCTCCCTGAGGCACGTATCAGAATGACTGTTTATTTCTCCCATTGAAACATGTTTATATATAACTTTAGTTTAGACTCTAGTTCTCACTATTAACTGACTATTAACTATGACTTCTGCCTCAGTAAACTCCTAATTACTGCTTATTAATAGTTAGTAAGGCAGTTGTTAAGTTTAGGTACTGGGTAGGATTCAGGGATGTAGAATATGGTAATGCAGAATATGGTCATGCAGAAAAAGGCATTAATATGTGCTATGTACTAATAAACAGCCAAAACAAGTAATAGTTAATAGTTAGAATTGGACCCTAAATTCCATATATTCATATCATTCCTATTCATTTTCAAGATGCAAAATCAAGGGCATTCACACATTCACAGAGGACTCAGCTGTGTTCTGTTTTGAGGTCAAGCAGTCTCTGGTGGCCTAGCCTGAGGTGGCTTTACTGCCACTTCTAATCAATGCAAACTTCATTTTCCTTTTCATAGCTTCAAAAATCTGTAGCATTGAGGACACGATATGTCTGCTGTCAATAATCTGACAACATTTGTGCTGAAGTAAAAAGCGACTGTCGACTGTAAGCTTTTTTACCACTTTCAGTTGAACTATTTTCTTTTCAGAGCGACATCTGTAATACGTGCTGACACTCTCAGCCTGCTGATGCTATTTTCTATGTAGAGTAAGTGGACCATATTAAATTTTGGATAACACATAGATGTCAGAGAACTGAAAATGTAATGGATTCAGTATTGCGATGGAAACCTTCCATTGAGATTTTGGTCCATGGTGATTTGTTAGCTTGCTCCATACTGTGTAGTTGCAGTAGTTTGACATTTTCATGCTTCGAAGTGCTGTCTTGGTTTGAAACCCATGCATAGACTGATGGGGTAAACTAAAGTCACTGTCATGTTTGTGGAATGAGCTTTAGAGCAACATTTCTCAATTAGTTTTGCTTCAGGATCAAGATTTTACATTTGACATCAAGTGGCAACCCTATAAAACTGTTTATTCTACAAAGGTAAACAAAACATGCTTACATTCAAACAATGTTTTAATATTAACAAACTGCGCAAAAATGGTTAGTTCACCCCAAAATGAAAATGCTGTCATTAATTACTCACCCTAATGTCGTTCCACACCCGCAAGACTTCTGTTCACCTTCAGATGACAAATGAAAATATTTTTGATGAAATCAGATTTCCTTCCATTGACTGCCTTTGTAACTAGCATTTTGACACTGGAAAAAAACGTCATAACTAATCCATATGAATCAAGCGGTTTAGCCCAAACTTTCTCAAGTGAATCGATCGCTTAATGATGAACAGATTTAATTTATATATGAAGTTTTTGAAGGGTCAAAGTGCTAGTTACAAAAGGAGCCAATGGAAGGAAATCGGACAGCATTCTGTCATCAAAAAGATCTTCATTTATGTTCTGAAGATGAACGAAAGTCTTATGGATTTGGAACGACATGAGGGTGAGTAATTAATGACAGAATTTTTATTTTGAGATGAACTAAGCTTTTAACATATGACATATGAATAGAAAAACTAACCGAATAGTAAAATTCAGATCAAATACATTTTTAGAAATGTTCAAAATACCATACATTTTGATTGGAGTTTTTGAAGTCAGCAACAAAAAAATATCGCTATAATTACATCTAAACATGTGACTTTTAAATGATACAGATTTTATTTTAAATGCATATTCTGTGTCAATAAAACCGGTTTCACAGACAAGGCTTGAGTCTAGTCTTAGACTAAACTGCATGTTTGAGCTGTTTTAATTGAATATAACTTGCAATGGCGTATCTTAAAATATGTTAATGCCATTGTTTTGTCTCAAGATGCACATCTGTCCAAGACATTTTTATAAAAGCTGCCTAAATATCCCAATTTAACGAAGGCCTAGTCCTAGCTTAAGCTAAGCCCTGTCTGTGAAACTGGGCCTTACTGTACCGTGCCGACACTGACTATATGAGGAGCATGGATAGATATTATTTTTTGGTAGAGAAAAAAATAATAATTTACCTGCTGATGGTAGGATGTATCCAGGTGGGAAAAGTTAGGGATGTTGTTTGTTCACAAGGGGTGAGGGGTCAGGTGTGTGCAAGCGAATAGCCAGGGGGTGGGGTGCTTGAGGAAGAGGAGTGAAAAGTGTGGGTGTGCGGGGGTGTGTGTGAGAGACGGCCAAGGAAATGTTGAATTCCTTTTGGAGAAAAGACCATTCCTCCATGGCTGCTGGATTTTCCTGCTTTCACAGCAGTGAATGCTTCTCACAGAAGAGAATAAATGTCGTAAAGGGGAAGGGAAGTTATTTTGATTAAAGATTATGAGGGCACATGATTTATTTTTTGAATATGAGCATAGATAATTCATATATAAGTAACATGGCAATAATCCGTTTAAAAAAAAATGTCCATTTTGATTTCATGGAGACTAAATTCACTCATTAGGGTAGGGAATTGATTAGTTCACCTCTCGAGTCTCCGGGTTCGAGTTGGAGTCGTTTGTTCATCACGTCACAGTCCAATACGCTATAAAGCAGTCTGTTAAGGAAGGAGAAATATTTAGTTCACCTCCTGAGTCTCTGGGTCTGAGTTGTTCCTTCATTTGTCACGTTTTTATTTCTTAGAGTTTATACATTTGTGAACTTCTGTCATTATGGTTATTTTCCATAACACACTGAATGTGGTAATAAAGAGTAGGTTACTTTAAACTTTATCCTTATTATATACCTTCAAATAATAACAACATACAGTTGTAATATTAATGTAATGTTGTTTGTTGTAAGATACTTGTTGTAAGAAGCCGTCACGTGGCAAAAGAACGTGACTCAAGCCCGAAGACTCGATAGGTGAACTAATCAATTCTGTTTCCTGTTTTCCCCTAGAGAACGTCTAATCGACATGTAAAGCAACCAATCACAGTTCATTTTGTTCTGTGTCTTGTTTAGGGGCATGAAAATGTAAAGTCAATGTGCCTAAGATAACAAACTGGCGTGCATCTAATAAATGACTCATTTAAGAAGATTGTGCAAGTTTATTGCAACAATGGTGCTACAAATGTTACTTTTGAAAATCCAGCATTTAACAGTTAGTTGATCCTGATAAACATTCATTGTCACATTTGGAAACACAACACTTTCTTCTTCCATGAGTCTTATGGTTTAGTGTCATGATGGCTTTGTTTCCAGGCAGACTGTTAAAGAATCTGGCACATATGTCTCCTGGAAATTCTGGAGAATTCAACCAATCAAATGACAACATTAAACTCCCGAAGTGTTTTCCATTTTGTGTGCCAAAGGCTGGTCAAACACTTGAAGATTTTAAGCTAGATTTGCACCCCCAAACGATCGGCTTATCGCACGATTCAAGGCTTATCGCAAACGATTTTTTGTCCAAAATATCCTCTATTGTATAGGTGTCATTAATATTTAACTGCTCCTGATCGAGACCGAGCATCCCCGATCTCAAAACGTAAATATCAAACATGTTCAAACATAGGTCAGGCTGCCTCTGATGTGATACCCGTGATAGCTAATGAGAGTTACATTTTTTAACTCATTATTAAAATATAACTTGCTCCACAAATTTGTGTAGGCTACTCTGTACACCGTGTAAACAGGTCTACCCTATAACTTGCTCTATAAATTTGTTCACAGCGTAAACAGCTGTTATCTTTTGTCAGATGTCTTGTTTTTTTATTCGCTACTGAATTGTTTTGCTTGCATACCAACAGTAATTTTTAATCTATTCGTTGGAGCCAATAAATTCACATTTGTAACCATAGTAACGTGAACAGCGTCTCAACTAACAGTACAGTAGAACATATCAAGCATAGCTGCACCTAGTCGAAGTTTTAGATGGTGCAACAGTTCACTTTCATCGGAAAGCTGTACGTAACTAAGTCCAACGTAGAGCTTACACCCAACTTTTTTTTACGTCCAGCTGATGCAACCGGCCCCTTGTGAAGGGTGTCAATGATTGTCTTCTGGACAACTGTCAGATCAGCAGTCTTTCTCATGATTGTGTAGCCTAGGGAACCAAACTGATTGGCATGTCACCATATTCTAATTTGTTGAGACAGTGAATTGGTGGGTTTTTGTTAAATGTAAGCCAAAATCATCACAATTAAAATAACCAAAGACTTAAACTACTTCAGCCTGTGTCCATTGAAATTTTAAAATACACAAGTTTCACAATTTGAGTTGAATTACTGAAATAAATGAACTTTTCCACGACATTAATTTATTGAAATGCACCTGTATATTTCTCTATATATCAACTACAACATATATGTGACCCTATATCACAAAACCAGTCATGAGGGTAAATTTTTGGAAATTGAGATTTATACATCATCTGAAAGAAGAATAAACAAGGATAGGACAATATTTGGCCGAGATACTTTTTGAAAATCTGGAATCTGAGGGTGCAAAAAATAAATAAATAAATAAATAAAAATACTGACAAAATCGCCTTTAAAAATCGCCTTGTCCAAATGAAGTCCTTAGCAATGCATATCCACTCACAAAAGTACATTTTTATGTATATTTACGGTAGGAAATTCACAAACTGTTTTCATGGAACATTATATTTATTTAATACCCTAATGTTTTTTGGCATAAAAGAAAAATCTTGACTCATACAAACTATTGTTAGCTATTGTTACAAATATACACGTGGGACTTATGACTGGTTTTGTGGTCCAAGGTCACATATATGGTCACACTTCACTTACCATTACCATTGTTGATACATAGGGAAATATAGTTTACATGATGTCTAATACCATGACATGTACCATTCTCTGCTTTGCTAGTAAGAGATATGGATAGTATAAGTTTAGCATTATTCATACAATTCAAAAGTATTGCATTTGATAAAAAAGAAATCTCAAAATGTACAAATTTCATGAATGTTTTTTTTTTAGATCTCTTTCAATGTAAGTTAAATGTTTTTGTTTAAAATAATAATGATGTTTTTGTTTAGTGTGGTCTGTTTATTGTAATTTTTTTATTCATGCTTTAATTTACATTAATTTTAATCTTTTTATCATGTAGTTATTTAGATGATGTATAGAAATTTCTCACCAGTAATTTGCTGGTAGACAATGTGGTTGTTGAGCAAATCCTTGTCAAGTAGGTGAAAGAAGATCTTCTTGTACCACTTGGTTTGACATGGTTGACTTCCTGGTGCATTCAAGAAAACTTTGTCAACTGCCCCCATCTTTTTGTTGTATTCCAGCATACAGACTGGCTTCATCTTTGGTTGACCAGTGATGTGATCAAGCTTCCCTGTGGCCGCCATACCAGTTGGGTGGACTGTGATAAGGACAAGAACATCCCTCTTTTCATGCCAGTTGACTGCCAACTGTGATCTATTTTCTTTGAATTTCACCTCACCCTTTGTCATCTTAAAGTAAATTTTTGGCATTCCTTTCCGGTTTGCACGCACAATCCCATAAGCTCCATTGACAAGGGACAAGAGGTGCTGGAAAAGTGTGGGACTACTGTACCAGTTGTCCACATAAAGGACATGACCCTTCATTATAGGTAAGGTGCTAGTAGTGTCATTACGACAGACCCAGGATGTTGGATGTCACTGGTAGATCCGGAGTAAATGATCATGTCCTGCACATAACCAGTGAGCACATCACACAAAACAAAAAATGGCCCAAATCTGTGCCATTTAGCTGGAATGAACTGACGAAATGCCAGCCTGCCTTTCCACTTCATCAGAGACTCATCCACGCACAGATCTCTGTATGGCACAAAATTGTGATGAAAGGAGGAGGTGAGAGCAGTGAATACATTTCTGATTTTGTTTCAGAGGGGCGTTGAAAACTGCTGTCACATTGTTTGTGAAGTGAAGACAGCGGAGGAGCAGAAGGAAGCGGTCCTGTGAAAACGAAGACCCGAAAAATGGTGTCAAGAGTATGGCGTCTGTGCTCCATTTATCACGAAGTGATGGTTTTTTGATCACCCCCATTAGTAGAAGTGATAGTAAAAATGTGTACATTTCAGGGATGTTTGTTTTTCTTTCATTTCAATGTCTTGCAATTCAGAGGCATAGAGGTTTGTTTCCTCAACAATTTCCCTAATAACTTCTTCTGTGAGGAACAATTTAAAACAATATACCTCACTGGGGAATTCTGCTGGATTTTGAACACAAAATGAAGTTGCATTTCCTTTATCTGGCCAGTAATCCAGCAGTACTTCCCTAAAACCCACCCTTAACATGCCTCCACAGAAAAGTCACATGATCTCTCCATTTCACCAGCTGATTGAAAACTTGCTAGATCACAAAATGAGCATGACTGAAGCGAACACTTGGTCTCAAAGACTTTGTAACTTTGTAATCTTAAAGATATTTAACCAAGTTTTACAATAAAAAATGTTATAGCAACAGTAATTTATTAATTTGTGCCTGGAGTGCTGAATCAAATCATGCTGAATCTAACTGATATTTCACATCAAAAGAGAACGCATACCTATTCAGTTGCACCTGCTTCCATTTATTTACGATCACAAGAATGCACAAAAGATCTCCAGTAAGGCTTTTAAATCTAAAGGCTTACACATTTGTAAAAATATTGATAAAATATCATATATTTACGTCAAATTTCTGAGCATTTCTATTAATTTTCCTAGAAATTATGCGATGATTGCAATCCAAGAACGTCTGAGCGATCCCGTCTCTGTTATTCTTTCAGCCAGAGCAACAGAGGGAGTTCATGAGAGGAAAACTAGAGTTATATGAGTTAAATGAGTTAACTGGAGTGTGTAACAGATATGCGGATGCATTAGTCTGGTATCAACAAAGGCACAGGGAAGAGACAGATAAAACATTAAACCAGATAAATACACAATTATAATCATATATAAGTTGTCTACGTTCCTCAAGTAGTCTCTAGTATTTTCCATAAACGTGTGTATTATTAAAATGATTAGCATAAGTAGCCTTTAGCATCGCATATAAGTACATTTCTACGGTGATCAGGGGCCTCATTTATAACTGTTGCGTCCTAACAAAACAGGCCATGAAAGAGGTGTATGGCAATTCCAACGCGCAAGATGTGATTTATAAAAACAAACAATGGGTAAATTTGCGCACCTGCACGCAAACTCTACGGTGGCCGAGAGAGCTCAAAGCGCTGCAAATAATAAAACACATGCAAATTAAAAAAAGCACATGCAAATTAAAAAAAAACACATGCAAATAAAAAAAACGTGATCATCAGTTTGACAACACATGTGCTGCAAATCCTCACAACACATGCAAACTCAAAAACGCGCTGCATATACAAAACACGCTACATTTACAAAAAGCACTGCAAAGAGCACAAACCACAACGGAAATGTTTCAATGGGGACCCCAAAAAGTGACGGACCCTACTAGGAAGACCGTCCAAAACCAGTTCAACTCACCCTTCACTTATTCACTAATCCCTGTATAATGTACGGCATTTGAGTGCACAAAGTGTTCACAATCATTGAATACTATAAAAACTGCAAACAAAAATAAACAACTGTACATTATTTAATGTATTTATTATTTTTAATAAAGTGTTTTTCAGTTTGCTAGAAACTCACGCTCACAGATGTCTTGGTCGTCGAGCGCCCTCAGGCGGCCGTTACGATTATGTCACATTAGTACGCTACAGATGATTAACGAATATTTTTAAATCATCCACTAAATTATCATCTCTTAAAGTTGAATGAGTTAACAACAATGCCACATATTACACTTTTCTGTTAGTGAAACACATTACATTGAGTTAATGCCTACATAATATATTTTAATATTTTTTAGTTTGTGCTGTTGTCAAGTAGGGTCCGTCACTTTTTGGGGTCCCCCTTGAAAAATTTCCGTTGTGGTTTGTGCTATTTGCAGCGCTTTTTGTAAATGTAGCGCGTTTTTGTAAATGTAGCGCATTTTTGAGTTTGCATGTGTTGTGAGGATTTGCAGCACGTGTTGTCAAATTGATGATCACGTTTTTTTTATTTGCATGTGCTTTTTTTAATTTGCATGTGTTTTATTATTTGCAGCGCTTTGAGCTCTCTCGGCCACCGTAAAACTCTGACCCATTCGTACAAACATTTTGGAGACGGAGCAGTTTGGCGACACTAATAGGGAGATGAGGGACTGATGGCAGATGAAGGAAATGAACTTGAGAAGTCTCTCATATAGGCTACCATAAAAATACAAATCACTTTTTATCCTCATTAAGCGTCCTAATCATAAATACATGCATGTTCACAATATTAAAATGTATAAAACCTAAAATAAATGTTAAAAGAAGGTGAACAGTGAACAGAAAAGACGAGCGCAGAGCGCGTTAGTCAAAACGCGAAAGCAGATTTGAAATTTTGAATTTAGCAGTTGGTCACTTGGCACACTGAATATTCTATTCACACCGGTGTGAATGTACTGTCAGGATCCTGCCCTGACAGTCTTGTCTGTTTTGTCCTTGTTCAAGGTTTCTTTGACTGTCTTGTGCTTGAGCACATGGCTATGTCTTTGCTTGTATTTGCCATGTGTTCCTTAATTGTCTAAGTCCTTGTCTAGTCCTCGTTTCACTAATTGTGCTCACCTAATCCTAATGTGCTCTGGTCCCATTATATTGTGCCTTTTTCCTTCATATCTTTGTTGGTTTGTTGTGTGTTTTGTTGTGTTTTGGCTTGCCTTTGTTTTGATTTAGTTATTTATTGCCTTTTTGCATCCGAGCCTTTTCATTTCCACTTAAGATTTTCCCAAGTTTGTACTTTTTGCTTTACCTTTGTGTTTGTCATTTATTTCTAGTTTAATTTTTCTCTACCCATAGTTATTTGCTTCAGGTTTTATTTTCTCTCTCTCTTTGCTTGTTAACTTGTTTTGTGTTGTCTTGTTCATTGCGAGTCTTGTTTTGGTCCCTGCCCTGCATCCTCCATTACCTGGGCACTGACCCTCATTGTTGGCAGCAAGGCCAGGATAGCTGTCTGATTTTCAAGCCTCAAGCTTCTGGCTCTGTGAGCCTCTGCCTGGGAGGAAGACTGGCGCTAAGAGCTCATCAAGCCTGGTTGCTGGTGTTCCTGCTTTGTTTTCCTTACCATCATCCCACCTGGTGCTGCTTCATCTTCTGCATTCTTCAAGTCCGTTGTCACCCTAGACTCAAGGTCTTGGTGGTCATCTTCCCTGCCTGTCATCATGTCATCTGCCCTGCCCAACAGTTTGAACTATTTCACTTTTCACTTTCGTTGTTGTGCCCAGTCTTGTTAATAAAATCCCATCCCTCATCATTCTGTCCCTGGGTCCTCCCTCTTGCAAAACCTGACACGTACGCTCCACAGATCAGCCTAGACCGATCACACCGGTTTGATCGAACGCGTCAAACGGTTAATTAAAGCCCTCTGTGTTAACTGCATGAAAATGATCTATAGGTTGCACCAACAACCAGAAGTTGTTTAGAGCACTTATGCTTCATTATATCTGGTTGAACAATAGTGAGAGCTTTTGAACACTTCTGGCAGCTTTAAATACTGAGCTGCATCAATGGGAATTAACACACTCTGAACTGAACATGTACATCTTTATTTGTTGTCTTATTTTGGTTACATGCTATTATTTGGCCCATCATTTTATATAACCTCTCATGTATTGTGATGAGGGTGAAATAACAAAAATAACATTGGTTTAGAAAATGCATTAACCTCAGGAACACTGGGCTTTGGAATGGAAGGCACCTAAAGATGATTTTGACACTGAGCCCCGCGGTGAGTTTGAGCTGAGATGCATAGTACACCTTCTCTCAGATGGGTAGCATGTACTTTATTCCGCCTCTGGGAGAAACACATTTTAGTGTCAATCTTTTCAATGTTCACCGCAAGCTGAAGTTATGGAAATGTATTTCTAATTTCCGGCTTAAGTGATGTTAATATTTGCCCATGTCGGCAGGTTAATAACTGCATCAGCCACTTTTGCAGCACACAGGCCTCTTCACTGATACACTCAGCACACTCATTACCCCCTGTTTCACGCTTGAACGCTTTTAAATCGAAGACAATGTTCAGTTCTTTGGACAGTGCAGTGGCATTCCAAGAATCTGTCCTTCAGAACTGCATAAAATACAGAATATTGCAGCAGACTTCAGGCCCCTGAGGGGCATTTTTATTTGAACCACCTGCTTTATTGACCTTAAAACGCCTGACGACAAATAACTTTACAGTGGATGAGTTGCCCTGCAACTTACTCATTTCTTATAACTCATTTCTTATAACCCATTCCATATCAAGTCAAATTCTTCATTCTTGGCCAACCAATAGAAATCAAATCAATAGAAAATTACAGAACATAATTCCTGTGTTGGACAAGCATCTCCAAATAAAAAACGCTTCAAACTAGCTACTTTTTAGAGAAATTAGCTAGTTATACTACATGGAAAAAGTAGCTCATCATACACTATTTATCACAATGCACAGTTTTTGTATAATGTATAACTTTGGAGACTAGGTTCATAGCTTGTCATATAAATGGAGTGTTTTCACTAGTTAACAGTTACTCTGCTCTCACTTCACCTGAATATGTTAATAATTTTGTGTTGGACATCATCTTGTCTTGAAAAGCATGCTTTATCTTTGGACTGCAGACTATAGGTTCTTTATTCAGTTATATATTAAGTTTGATTCTTTGATCTTTATACAATACTGTAATGATGACGTATTTTTTTAAGCCAACCAGGAAGTTAACTTTTTACATTTATCTTTTTAGTTCATTATGATTGTTACATGTCCCATAATATTTCACAGTAATACACCATATGTCAAACTGTTGATACTTTACTAACAGACCTTGTGTCACAAGCACAATACATCACATTAACAGAACTCCTGTGTGACCGCAGCGCACACACATGGTCCACTCGCAAGGGCAGGGTTTAAGTTATTAAAGAGCCTGACAATTATACAGCATGTTAGAGTATACAAATCATAATTTCATAATTATAATCATAAAATACAAATCGTATTTACCTTTTAGTAGGCATTTAAAATAAATACTAGTATGTCATTAAATCTCCCATCACTGGAACTCACTTGGATTCAGCTTACAAATAGACCTGAATGTGTAATTTGTAATCTGCATTACTGACCTTAAGTGGGCAACCTGAGGCGTCATAGTGTCGCTTTTGGGTAATACTCTTATCAAGGAGCAATGCAGTGCCTTCCTTCTCCAGTGCATGTTTAGGGGATAACTTCAACAGCCTAGAATTAATAGAATTGGTTGATTGTCTCTGTCATACGTCGGGTCACAGGAAATATTTCTCCGGTTTAGAAGTTTAAGGAATACGTCGGTCCCATCTCCATGAGACTTTTCCATCAGCAGTTTTGCTCGGCAATTTGCTTTTTCTGCCAGACCCTTTGAATACTGGACTTCTGGTAACATGGAAAAAGTACCACTGTTTTGCGAAGTCTCTGAAGAATTGTGTACTCTCTAGCATTGTCAGAAAGGTGGTCAATCTCATACCAATCAGAGGATGAGTCCACAAGCAGTTGGTAGTGTTGGTTTCACTATTCAAACACATCTGTTGCCACTGTAGACCAGGGCAGGGCTGCTACAGCCTTGAGGTTCCTTCTGTTGATGTGGCTTTGTGCTGTTGCACATTGAGCATGAGAGGAATTCTGCCATGATATCAGCTGTCATCATTGCCCAGAAAATTGTACCTCTAGCTCTATGCTTGGTAGCTTCCAGACCAGGGTGACTACTGTGGACTGTGCTGATGTATTCTCTTTGCAATGAGCAAGGAATGACTTTTGTGGTGGCCTTTCATCACTATTCCATTTTCCACAGCTATCTCATCTCAATAGGAATAAATGGATGCACAGCTGGCAAAACACTATTGTAGTAAGGTTTAAAGTTCAGGGAAGGAGGTAGGAGCCAGTGAACATTCAACATAACTATTAACCAAGAATAAACAAACTACTAAAAGCTTTTTTCCACTTTTATTTTTTTCAAATGTGTCATTTTCAGTGTCTGGATGGACTTCTGTGTTTGAAGCTTGAGATATCCAGAAGAAACTTGTGTGTCAGAACACCAAAGAGATGTTGTAGCACTGTAGCCTAAGTATCATCCTCTATAGTCGTGCAGGACCTGTGTGGATTGGTTTCTTCAGAATGGTCACCAGGGGCCGGTGGTCTGTTTTGACCAGTATATGTTTCCTGTACACAGAGTATGAACTTAGTACAGGCAAACATTACGGCTAGCAGCTCTTTTTCTATCTGAGCATATCACGTCTTTGTGTCTGTGAGTGTGCCCTCCTGTATGCATGCAACCTCCTGTATGCATGCAAGGGCAAAACATGAGGCATCGCAAGTTAATGTGACTGGCTTCTTTACTTCAGAGTATGATAAGATAGGTGGGGTGGACAAAGAATTCTTATTGGTCAGAGTTTTCTCAGCATCATCTAACAAAATGATTGACAAGTTAGCTCTATGAACTTAATGTGGCTTTATTTGTAACACACGTAAACACTATACGAATATAGCCATCATTCCCACTGTTAAATTATATACTACTTTCATTATAGTACTGCAGCAAATTCAAACATGCTCTCTCGGGATCTCCCAGCGCTGTCTAGTAGGCCAACTGTGTCAAGACCATATATGAATGTTAAGATGCAGGAATCAAGGCTTCTTCGGGACAGCATTCTTTCACAAAGAAGTGCAATCATATTGTTTGGTGACTGCAAATCGTTTGGTTTGTTGGTCTGTTATTTTCAGATTGCTTTCACATCTCAAGTAAACCGCTCCAGAGTTTGTTTAAAAGTGTGCCAAGACCACCTCTTCAAGGAAGTCTCAGTACGCTTGTTTGGTCTGCTTTTGCTGGACACCCAATTTGCTGCATTCACACCTGCCCAAAAGAACCGCACACTAAGGGGGACAACGAACTCTAGTACGATTCAACTGAACTAACTGAGTCCGGTATGAAAGCACCCTTCGTTCTGAGGACTTTCGATGGAGGTGGAACATACCGGCAACACTGATGGACGTAGAAACTTGGATACAGGCAGGAACAGGAAACAGGTTACATGGCAGCTGGTGCCCCACTTCAGGATGTCTTCATTACTCCAGTATATGACAGGGTTATGCTGGATGAGCCATGGGTGCCCTAGGATCATGTCAGTGGTAAAATGCTCCAGAAACAAGAGTGTGATGTTATTGATGTGTTGACTGCCAAATTGTAGTTGAAGTGGACTCACAAAGGGTTTGATGACACATCTCCCCAATAATTTATCGATTATCGAGGGATGGAGTACAGGGTTCCTTCTTGATCTTGAGCTTTTGGTAGAGCATCCCCAAAATAAAGTTACCCACTCACCCAGAGTCGAAGAGGGTGGTGACTGTAAATGATACAAAGGCAGTAAGTGTTACAGTAGTATTCAGAGGTCTTTCAGTGGAGGAGAAGTGAAACGCATTCACTTGCATCTAATCATTACATTACTCTAAATGAATCTAGCCCTCAACTATTATCGACACAAACCTCATCGGGAAGGTAAAGGGGAGGTGTTGCTGTAATCTAAAGTAATATCTTCAGTATTACTCAAAAGTCTTTCAAAAGTCGTTATATAATTTAAGACATTTGTGCTGGCTACTGTATACAGGCCACCAGGGCACCATACAGACTTTATCAAAGATTTTGCTGATTTTCTATCAGAGTTAGTATTGCCTGTGGATAAAGTCCTTATTGTTGGTGCTTTCATGCAGATAATGAAAAAGATGCATTGGGACTGGCATTTACAGATATTCTAAACTCTACTGGATTTAGACAACACGTGTCAGGACCCACACATTGTCATAATAATACTTTAGATCTAATATTGTCACATGGAATCGATATTGATGCCGTTGAAATTCTGCAACAGAGCGATGACTTCTCAGATCATTATCTAGTCTCATGCATGCTACATTTAACCAAGGCTGCAAAACAATCTCTCTGCCACAAATATGGTAGAACTATCACTTCTACCACAAAAGATTGCTTTATAAATAATCTTTCTGATCAGTTTCATCGTCTTAGCAAACCAGACAACTTAGAAGAACTCGATGTTGCAACAGAAACTATTGATGCTCTCTTTTCCAGCACTCTAGACTCTGTTGCTCCTTTGTGCTTAAAAAGATTAAGGATATTAGTCCAACACCATGGTATAATGAGCACACTCGGGTCCTTAAGAGAGGAGCCAGAAAAATGAAGCGCAGCTGGAAAAAAATCAATTCAACATTCAAAAATCAACATTTACATTTACATTTACATTTAGTCATTTAGCAGACGCTTTTATCCAAAGCGACTTACAAGTGAGGAAAACAAACAAGCGATTCTTCGTGAATTGGCAAATAACCCAGGAAGTGCTCACAATACAAGATTCATACATTGCTCAGTACCATAAGCTAGAGTAGGAAGGGAAAATGGAAGGTAAGGGTTATTTTTTATTTTTTTTTTTTTCATGAGGGGATTAAGTGTTCACGGAAGAGATGAGTTTTCAGCTGTCTCTTGAATATTGCCAGGGATTCTGCGTTCCTGATGAAAGTAGGGAGATCATTCCACCAGCAGGGAGCAGTGAAGGAGAATGTTCTGGAGAGTGATTTTGTGCCTCTCTGTGACGGTACCACAAGCCTTCGTTCCTTTAGTGATCGCAGGCTTCTGGTGGGGACGTAGCGTTGTAGCAGTGTGTGGAGGTAGGAAGGTGCAGAGCCTGTGGTGGATCTGTAAGCAAGCATCAGCGCCTTGAACTTGATGCAAGCTGCAAGGGGTAGCCAGTGCAAAGAGATGAAGAGGGGCGTGACGTGGGCTCTCTTAGGCTCGTTGCAGACAAGACGTGCAGCAGCGGTATCACATCAGACAGTGAATTGTAGTATCCCTGAGGATAAATTCCATTCCTTTGCTGCTATAGGAGAGGAAGAGTTGTCTAAACTTGTTAAATCATCGAAATCAACAACATGTATGTTAGACCCTATACAGACTAAGCTATTGAAAGAGATGCTTCCAGATGTCATAGATCCTCTTCTTAAGATCATTAATTCATCTTTATCACTAGGTTACGTACCGAAAAATTTTAAGCTGGCTATTATCAAACCTCTTATTAAAAAAACAAAACTTGATCCTTCAGAATTAGTCAATTAAAGTCCGATATCCAATTTACCTTTTCTGTCAAAAACACTATAAAAGGCAATATCATCTCAACTGTGTTCCTACTTGGAAAGAAATGGTATCTGTGAGGATTTCCAGTCAGGATTTAGACCGTACCATAGTACTGAGACTGCTCTCATTAGAGTTACAAATGATTTGCTCTTATCATCAGATCGTGGTTGTATCTCTCTATTAGTGTTACTAGACCTCAGTGCAGCTTCTGACACTATCGACCACAATATTCTTTTGAATAGACTAGAAAATGATGTTGTCATTAGTGGAATTGCATTGGCATGGTTCAAATCATACTTATCTGACCGTTATCAATTTGTAGTAGTAAACAAAGAGATGTCATTTCAATCACAAGTTCAATATGGAGTACCGCAAGGCTCAGTACTAGGACCGTTGCTTTTCACTCTGTACATGCTACCCTTGTGAGATGTCATTAGGAAGCATGGCATTAGTTTTCACTGTTATACTGATGATACTCAGCTCTATATTTCTTCGCGCCCTGACGAAACCAGTAAATTCTCAAAATTAACGGAATGCGTAGCTGATATAAAAAATTGGATCACTAGTACTTTCCTACAACTAAATTCAGAAAAAAACTGATTTTAATTATTGGACCAAAACCTTCTGCACATAATAACCTAGAATACTGTCTAATAGTTGATGGCTGCTCTGTTAAGTTGTCTTCGTCAGTTAGGAACCTGGGTGTCCTCTTTGATACCAATCTTTCATTTGAAAGCCACATTTCTAGCATATGTAAAACCGCATTCTTCCATCTTAAAAATATATCTAAACTACGACATATGCTCTCAATGACAAATGTGGAGCAGTTAGTTCATGCGTTCATGACCTTAAGGCTAGATTACTATAACGCTCTACTGGGTGGTTGCCCTGCTCGCTTGATAAACAAAGCTGTCTACAGCTGGTCCAAAACGCAGCTGTTAGAGTCCTTACAGGAACCAGGAAGTATGACCATATTTGCCCGCTTCTGTCAAAACTGCACTGGCTCCCCATTAAACATTGTATAGATTTTAAAATCTTGCTAATTACTTACAAAGCACTAAATGGCTTAGCTCCCCAGTAACTGAGTGAGCTCTTAATGCATTATAGTTCTTTGCGTCAATTACGATCTCAGAATTCTGGCCAGTTGTTAATACCAAGAATATCAAAATCAACCGTAGGCAGTAGATCCTTTTCCTATTTGGCACCTAAACTCTGGAACAATCTTCCTAGCATTGTTCGGGAACCAGACACACTCTGTCAGTTTAAATCTAGACTAAAAACGCATCTCTTTAACCTGCCATACACATGACACATTATCAATTTATGTCTTCATATCCGTTAAAGGATTGTTAGGCTGCATAGATCAGGTCAGCCGGAACCAGGAATACTTCCTATAACACCGGATGTACTCGTGACATCAGAAGAAGAATGGCGTCTACGCTAATTTTTGTCTCTCTGCTTATCCCGAGGTTTACCATTTAAAGTGATTGGCTGGATCCGGGCCGTGTCCGGGTCGGATGGGGAACCTGCGCCTATACACAACAGCAACGCAGCCCTGAAGTATCCAACCCTCAGAAGTATCCAACACGTCAGCCAGTGGCACAGATCCCCAACAAACCACCCCATACTGGCGTGATGAAAAAGATCTTAAACTAGATGGAATTAGATTAAATATTTTGACTGTTGCAATCCCAAATCGGACTTATGATCTGTAACTCTGCATGAGTATCAAGCAAGTGTTCACCGCTGGCCAGAGGAGAACTGGCCCCCAACTAAGCCTGGTTTCTCCCAAGGTTTTTTTCTCCATTTTGTTGGAGTTTTGGTTCCTTGCTGCTTTTAGCTTTGGCTTGCTGAAGTTGGGGACACTTGCTTGATATTCCGCAGTTTTTGGTATGCCTGCATTGGTGCCGTTGTATGCGAACTGAGCTGAGCCGGACTATTACATCACTGTTTTCTCTAGTGCTGATATACATAAATTAACTAGAGTAATAATTGATTTATTGATCTTTGCAACAGAATGAATCAATAATATATAGAATAAGCTGGACAATGACACAATTTTCTTTGGGAGCTGCTGTGCAGCTTTGCCACAATTTGCATTGTAAAAAGCACTATATAAGTAAAGGTGACTTGACTTGACTCATTCCATCCCCTGGCTGCAGCAAGAGTCCTGAACTTGAGGGTATATTCAAGAATATACATCTTTAATACATCCTATTATCATCAGTAATACATCTTTCACTCACTGTGATATCACCAATGAGTCGTCTGTAAACCTCATGGAAATGAGAAATACACAAATCCAGTAACTTTGTAAAGGGGCTTCCCTGATTCCAAATAAATGCTGCCCATTGTAGAGCTCTTCCTTTGAGTAAGGACAAGATGAAAGAGATTTTAACTCTGTCTGTAGCAAAGAATTGAGCATTGGAGCAGGAAGCCATTGCAGTTCTCTGCTGAGCCAGGGCATTGGATTGACCGTGGGACTGGCAGCATACACTGGTGACAAAAATGGTACCAGGAAGAGTGAAAGTGGTGCCTGAGGGAATAAAAGAGGTGAGATAGCATCATAAAACATCAACAAGTTCCTGAAATGGATCATGTGGATTGGTTCCTGGCGATGTGATCATGGTCTGGCCTTCTGTCATGTACAGGCTTGGATGCAATGGCTAGAACTCAGGTAAAACTCAAACAGGTATATGGTTTTTATTTACAGATATGGACAGAACACAATGCATAAACAGGAAAGCAATGATACTTAAGATCGGCAGTAGAAAAGATAGACTTGTATTGATAATTTTGAGTCTTTGTCTTATAGAACTGCTGGAGCACACAGACTTGGAGGAGGTAACAGCAAGCTAATCAGCAAAATTAAGCAGGTAAGAAGTCTGTAGCATCAGACGAGGCCAAACAATGACTGTGTGTGTGGTTTCGCTCTTTGTAGTGCTGCTGATTGGTGTTTGATGATGTCCAGGTGATGTCTCATTTTGTCTTGTTGACTATTTGTCAAAATCTGTTGTGTGAAACACCTTATACTAAATAAAATTCAACATGCAATTTTTATGATTCCTCTTATTTTGTTAATTTTATTAACATCTTGCTTATTCTTCAAGGGGTACATCAACTTATGAGCAGAACTGTAAAGTAGATTTCTCAACACTGATACTTGAAAAAATACATGAAATAATGAATTGAAAAAAATAAAACTTTGAACAAAAAATTAACTGAAAAAGGGAAAATATTTGAAAAGACAACCTTGGTTGGTGAGATTGATGGACCCAGTTGTCAAACTTCAAGTAACACTATGGGAACCCTCTTTGTTTTCATGAAGCCTTACAGGCCCTGTTTTTAGAATACAAACATCTCTGGGCATTGTGCATGTATTATCCAAAGCAACAATTCAAGTTTGGCTTCTACAAGGACAAGGGACAGCAGGCAGGGTGCTGGGAGGGCTTTGTGAACCACAGAAAACCACCAGAATCCTCTGAGCCCCAGGGCCTTCACCCGTCTACACTACCACCATCATGAACTTTCCGCCCAGAGCTGCAAAGTTTAAAACAAAATCACCCTGTCTGACACATACATACTCAAACAAACAAATAACAGTTTCTTAAAATAGATTGAAAGACTGAGAAGATAAAGGATTAGTGGCACTGGATGACCACAGATCCTCTACAGCTGCTTTTAATGTTTTTGTATGACATGATAATAAAGATATTTTACGAGGATATATTTCAAGAAAATGAACAAATAGCAACAAACAAAACAAAATAAGTGCCTAATAAAATAAAATATAAACAACAAAAAAGTTCACAGTGGTTGCCATCAGGTTTCAAGTGTGCCATGGTGGCAATACTTACATTTTGATAATTATCTGGACGTACCAGGCATTTGCATTTAACCTTTAATCATGTCTATAATTTGAAAAAAAGGAGCTAAATCTATCTAAAGCAGGACACCACCCTATGTCTAATGGTCGACTGCGCTACATGTGAAATGCAGCTGTGCTCATAACGGATATCAAAACACTGTTTTGAAATATTAATGAAGCACATGTGTAGTGGACTGACCATAAATAACAGGATTCAACAGGGACTATTTATGACATTGGTGATCAACAGAGCAACAAATCAGCTGTTCTGCTCCAGTGCAGAAATTTTGTACACCACTGTATTATTTGTTAATTCTTTGATTTTATGTAAATTTCTCCCTATAATATTAAAGTAACAGTAAATTATGGGTGCTGGCCTCTCCTCCTCTGGGTCAGTGGGCCAATCATACACGAGCTTCCGAAAGCAAAGTTTAAATGCATCCTTTGTCTTGAGCAGATCATTTGCATATTTAACTGGATTGTTACAGTTGGAGAGCAAATTATGAAAGATTCTTGTAATACTAATGTGTCACAGAGTTAGCAACATATAACAAATTACCAATATGGAAAACTTATTGTACAACTGTGTTATGTCTAAAGAGACTAAATCCCCCACATCTATATGACAGTATTTCCCAACCCTGTTCCTGGAAGCACACCAACAGTTAAGATTTCCAATCAGAAATGAGCATCCCTATGCCCTATTCACTCTGAAAGGCAGAGCCCTTGAAGTGGGGACTTTGCTGGGAGCGATGTGCTTACGTGTCAATGTAGCTGTTTGGCATTTGCATTTAACCTTTAATCATGTCTGTAATTTGAAAAAGGAGAAAAATCTCTCAAAAGTATGACACAAGGGAGCAAAGAACGACAACGTATTTTACTCATTCTTCACCTGGAATGTTACCATGACAACGCAGCTCAGCGTTTATCATCCCATTAGCTACTCTTACACCAGGAATTTTTTATTATTGCTGTTAATATAACTCATGCAAACAATAATAATTTCATTCTTTTTAACTAATTTACTGTCAGTACAATGTTGTTACACCATATTTCTGTACTGACACCACCAACACTGAAACTTTGAACTTAATGAAAGTTCTACGTTTTCCACTTGTAATTACGGCTTTGTGGTGTTATCCATGTGTGTTCAACTCATAAATGCTAAAAAAGCATTATAAATAAGATCTTCCCGTCTTAAGTGCAGAATTAACTTCAATACCATGTGCAGTATCCTTTCGAACTGAACATGTTCACTCCTTTCAGATTAGAAACTCTCTTAAGATGAAGGAATCCTCTTCGTAGAGCACTCACAGATGAATGGGACGCACCTCAAGACCTAAAATGGATGGGTCAGATAAGGGAGAAATCCAAATTGTGTGCTTTTGGTGTGCCTGTAGGAATAGGGTTGGGAAACAGTGCAATATTCTGGTAACTAAATATGAATCAAATCCAACTTTAGTGCATGTCTATAGATTTTTTCCCCTGTTTTATTTACCACCAAGTAAAAACAGTATGCCAATTTGTTTAACTGTGCAGTTTGAAGCATCATTCGTTTTAATCAAACGATTCAATTCATATTTGTTAGCAATGCAAAATTCTGTGTAATGATTTAGAATGAGAAGCTATTTTGGTGTTATAAGCATATCACAATGTCATGTTTTCAGACACTTTTACAGGGACTCTATTATTTGCATAATTGTGTGTTTGTTGCAATAATGTCAGTTTGAAAGACACCTAATTAATGAATGTTGTTTATGAAAATCTTTTCAAAACATTACCTCATGGCCTGGTGTCACATCAGTGAAATTACACACTCTGGAGAGGCAGAGTCATAAAGGCTCATTCAAGTCCTCATTGTGATTCTTTTGAATTATGTGAGCATTTTGAATAAATGAGGCAATATAGTACAGAATCTTTTTTTTCTTTTTGCATGCACAGTGTGATAACCCCACATACTGTAGGACAAGTGGCTTGGAAATTGTACTGGATTGTCTAGAGCAGGGGTTCCCAAACACATTCCTCCCCAGCACTGCACATTTTGCATGTCTCATTTGTCTGACACAACCATTTCAGGTCTTGGAGTCTTGACTAATGAGCTGATAATCTGAATCAGATGTGTTTGATTAAGGAGACATGGAAAACATGCAGTGATGGGAAGGTTGTTTGAGAGCTCCAGGAATGTTTGGGAACCCCTGGTTTAGAGCATATTGTTCTTTATTACATTACTTATTGAAATATCTGATTCTGATATTGAATCTGGTTAGTCATTCTGATGTCAGAACTGTATAATTGATTAATAGCACTGCATGTTTATTTGCACATTCACACTGTCCCATATATTTTAGATATCTGCACCTAAGAGAATAAAAAAAAGGTTAATACTTTTTTTAGTTACACTTGTTATGTTTGTGTGTGTGTGTGTGTGTGTGTGTGTGTGTGTGTGTTAATAGTAATAACAGTAAAATATGTATAATTTCATGTAACTTAATTAATGTTAATTAATATTAATTAGTATTTGTAGCACCTGGACCAATCAGACACGACCAAATTATTCATTATATTCAATGATTAATCCAGCAAACTCAACTCTCTCAATAAATGTCTGAACCTTCCCATGAAAACCACAGCAAATGCAGTTTTCACCGAGACTCTGGTTACAGGACACAGGAAGACTGATAAGGTTTATGATCAGAAAGATTTTTCAGATACTTGGGACTTAATTCTTGTTGAAAAGGACAAATAAACCCTTTTAAACTTATATATTCTATATATAACCACAAGAGAAATGTATAAACGTGTATACAATTTTTTCCTCTCATGATTTTCCTTTTATAGGGTTTGGCCCATCTTGTTAACTTTTGAACTCCTTTGTATTAATGTTTCAGAGTTGCATACTACTGTATGAGTAACTAAAATCACATGGGTAGCATGTTTGGTGTTGATGGATTCCAACTCTCGTTTTCCATTTGTTCCATTAATTTTTTACATGTTGCTAACTCTGTGACACATTAGTATTACAAGAATCTTTCATAATTTGTTCTCCATCTGTAACAATCCAGTTAAATATGCAAATTATCTGCTCAAGAAAAAGGATCGTAAACTTTGCTTTCGGAAGCTCGTGTATGATTGGCCCACTGACCCAGAGGAGGAGAGGCCAGGTCCCGAGGTTCATAAGCCAGCGCACAGTCTCCCCCCTCTCTCTCTTGCCTGCTCCGACTAAAACTGCATCTCTGAGGTGCTGCCAATTGCCCTGCCTCGACCTGCCCCCCACCACGTGCTTACATAGGAGAGAAAAGGACTCTTTCCCCACTGAGTATAAACTAACCATGCAAGTTTGTCATCGTTCCTTCACTCAACAAAGAAGACATTGTGATCAACACGAGGCAGACAGGATTGCTGCTGATTTGTTTGCGTCTGCTGCTCCTTATTGCTTTATTTTGAATCTAATTATTATCATTGCATGTTGTCTACTTTTACATCACCATATGTCTGATATTTTTTAATTTTGCCTATCACATTAAACTGACGTCATTTTTAATCTTTTAATCTAAATCACTATCACAACTTGTTAGCATTACGCTAGTTTGTAAACTTGTTATCCATGCCCACCGTCATTTCTGTCACGCTCTCCTTTTTCTACAAATTCATCAAACAACTGTGGTAAGTCGGATCAGTCTACGAACACGGCAAGCTATGTCATCTTCTCCTTTCATTGTTACTTGCACTGCCTGTCACATGCATAGTATACCTTTCTCTGTCAGCAACGAGGTCACACGTCATAAATGCAGGGAAATAGTCAGGCTGACAGAGAAAATCTCAGAATTAGAGACACGCATCCAAACTTTAATTGATGATAGTACAGTCGTGGCCAAAAGTTTCGAGAATTACATAAATATTAGTTTTCACAAAGTTTGCTGCTAAACTGCTTTTAGATCTTTGTTTCAGTTGTCTCTGTGATGTACTGAAATATAATTACAAGCACTTCATACGTTTCAAAGGCTTTTATCGACAATTACATGACATTTATGCAAAGAGTCAGTATTTGCAGTGTTGGCCGTTCTTTTTCAGGACCTCTGCAATTCGACTGGGCATGCTCTCAATCAACTTCTGGGCCAAATCCTGACTGATAGCAACCCATTCTTTCATAATCACTTCTTGGAGTTTGTCAGAATTAGTGGGTTTTTGTTTGTCCACCCGCCTCTTGAGGATTGACCACAAGTTCTCAATGGGATTAAGATCTGGGGAGTTTCCAGGCCATGGACCCAAAATTTCAACGTTCTGGTCCCCGAGCCACTTAGTTATCACTTTTGCCTTATGGCACGGTGCTCCATCGTGCTGGAAAATGCATTGTTCTTCACCAAACTGTTGTTGGATTGTTGGAAGAAGTTGCTGTTGGAGGGTGTTTTGGTACCATTCTTTATTCACTGCTGTGTTTTTGGGCAGAATTGTGAGTGAGCCCACTCCCTTGGATGAGAAGCAACCCCACACATGAATGGTCTCAGGATGCTTTACTGTTGGCATGACACAGGACTGATGGTAGCGCTCACCTTTTCTTCTCCTGACAAGCCTTTTTCCAGATGCCCCAAACAATCGGAAAGGGGCTTCATTGGAGAATATGACTTTGCTCCAGTCCTCAGCAGTCCATTCACGATACTTTCTGCAGAAGATCAATCTGTCCCTGATGTTTTTTTTGGAGAGAAGTGGCTTCTTTGCTGCCCTTCTTGACACCAGGCCATCTTCCAAAAGTCTTCGCCTCACTGTGCGTGCAGATGCGCTCACACCTGCCTGCTGCCATTCCTGAGCAAGCTCTGCACTGGTGGCACTCCAATCCCACAGCTGAATCCTCTTTAGGAGACAATCCTGGCACTTGCTGGACTTGGTCGCCCTGAAGCCTTCTTTACAAGAATTGAACCTCTTTCCTTGAAGTTGCTGATGATCCTATAAATTGTTGACTTAGGTGCAATCTTAGTTGCCACAATATCCTTGCCTGTGAAGCCATTTTTATGCAACGCAATGATGGCTGCACGCGTTTCTTTGCAGGTCACAATGGTTAACAATGGAAGAACAATGATTTCAAGCATCACCCTGCTTTTAACATGTCAAGTCTGCCATTCTAACCCAATCAGCCTGATATAATGATCTCCAGCCTTATGCTCGTCAACATTCTCACCTGAGTTAACAAGACGATTACTGAAATGATCTCAGCAGGTCCTTTAATGACTGCAATGAAATGCAGTGGAAAGGTTTTTTTGGGATTAAGTTAATTTTCATGGCAAAGAAGGACTATGCAATTCATCTGATCACTCTTCATAACATTCTGGAGAATATGCAAATTGCTATTATAAAAACTTAAGCAGCAACTTTTCCAATTTCCAATATTTATGTAATTCTCAAAACTTTTGGCCACGACTGTAGAATGCAAGGGCTTTAGATATTGTTTTGGATGCGACTAGCTTAGTGAACTCTGTACAATGTTCGGTTTCGGCTGTAGAACCAATTGGGTGACCGTGAGGCGGCCTAGTTGTGGGAAAAAACACAGCTCTTCCATTCCGATTAGAACATCAAACAGGTTCTCCCCAATCAGTGACGCACCCAGTGAGAATCCTGTTGAAAGTGCCCTAGTTATTGGCCATTCAGTTGCACTGAACATGAAAAAATAATTAGCTAATGCTAATCGTAAATACTCTAAGATTATTATTCACGTTGGCACTAATGATGTTCGACTTTGGCAGTCGGAGATCACTAAAATTAACATTAAAGAGGTGTGTGAAGTTGCAGGTACGATGTCAGACATTGTCGTAATCGTACTTTAGATCTAATATTGTCGCATGGAATCAATATTGATGCCGTTTAAATTCTGAGCGATGACGTCTCAGATCATTATCTAGTCTCATGCGTGCTGCATTTAACCCAGGCTGCAAAACCGCCTCTCTACCACAAATATGGTAGAACCATCACTTCTACCACTAAAGATTGCTTTATAAATAATCTTCCTGATCACACTGTTAACAATTTTCCTGTATTTTTACAGTACAGTACTGGCAGCACGGTTGCCAGCAAGTTACTGTATTTTCATATACAGTAATCGTACTGTAATTTAATTTACAGCACACAAGAAGAGTGCTGTAATTCTACAAAACAGTATTTTACTGTATTTTTACAGTATTTTCTAATTTTAGTCTGCTTCTGCTGTAATTAATAATACAGTATAGTACTGTAATATATATATATATATATATATATATATTGATCCATTACTGCAAAATATTACTGTAATTTTCTAAATAATTACTAATAATGTTAACATTATAATTATATATGTAGTTATTACAATATATAAATTTACAGGAAGTAATATTATAATGCTATGTCAGAATACCTGCAAATCAAAAGACAATCCAATCAATGTTCTTGTCAAAAATATGTTTTATTCAATCAATTAAACTATTAAAACCATTTTATATTTATATATATTTATTTTAGTGAATCAGCAATTTACAGGTATTAACGACTGTTAAAGGGATGGTTGACCCAAAAATTAAAATTCTGTCATCATTTACTCACTGTCAAACAGTTCCAAACCTGTATGAATTTCTTCCTTCTGCTGAAAACAAAATATTTTAAAGAATGCTGGTAACCAGACGACAGTTGACGGTAGCCATTGACTTGTATAGTAGGGAAAAAACATCAACTGTCTGGTTACAAACATTCGTTGTGTGTTCAGCAGAAGAAAGAAACTTGTACAGGTTTGGAATAACTTGAAGGTGAGTAGATGACAGAATTTGTATTTTTGGGTCAACTATCCCTTTAAGTGTGCACAAATCTGTAAATAAAACAAAGAAACAAAAAAAAAACAAGAAATGAGAACTTGAGGATTGGGTTGGGTAAAAGAATAACAAGTGAGCAACAACAACTAAAAAAAACAATAAGTGTCCCACTAACGGTGGGTGCAGGCTTCAGTTTGAAGTTTTCCATTCAAACTCCATCAAGGACCAAATAAAACTATTGGCATGTGGGTTGATGGCCGTCACCTTCCTCTGCACCACCCTCTTGGTCCTCTTTCTGACTCTCTGTCTGGCAGTACACTTCTTCTGTCTGGGATTTCCATCGTCAGGGTTGACCAGGAACCTGTTAGCAATATCATACCAGTCAATCAATATACTTTTCATTTTTGGGTGAACTTTTAAAACATTGTAAAAAAATGGCTAATACTTACAGAAAACTCATTCCCAGGCTGCTAAGATAACTGTCTCACACTGTAGAGCTGTAAGAAACAAAAATACATTTTATTCAGTTATGTGTTGCTTGTTGAGGATGTATAAGCTAACACATCACCGTATTTCATACACTCCAACAACACATCTATCGTAAAAAATGATAAGCTTCTGCTTCTAAAAATTCTAACTTACTTTTTTGGCATGCAACGGTCTTTGTTGACTAATAGATCATTATTAAATATGATAAAGGTAATTTATACCTTTATTCATATTTTTAATTAATCAATATTAGTCATTACAATCACAACGCAAAACTGGGTCTTCCGTCTAAGTTAAATCAAACGAAGTAAAATGCGAAACTGGTACCAATAGCCAATCTCTCTGAGCCTAAATCACCCGTTTACGTTGCAAAGGACAGTATATTAGCCTTGTTTTTACGTATTTTTTGTGTCTAAACGACTTGTTCAAACAGGTCCAGTTTTGAACGCGACCACCGCAGCCATCATCCGGGAAACTGACTGCAAATGTTTTTAGGTGTTTGAGCACAGTCAATGTACATCTATTATAATCAGTTCATATCAGCTTTTGCTGACAGAGTCGGATCGAACATTATGGAAAGGATCCCCACAGAGATAGACATTTTTGTTATCATATGATCCTTCAAACCTAACTTTACCAGACTCCATTAGCAAACGCAGTAAATTTACTTCGCAGACCATCGTAAAACATATATTCAAACTTGACAGAAACATAATAAAACTCACACAAACCATCTTGAATTAATCTTTTCATCGTTTTAACAATCACCAGGTCTGGTTTGGTCGAAATAAACGAGTGATTCACCGAGTTTTGATTGAGATTTGAAAATGTTGGGACAAGCGCGAAACCGTGAGTAACGCCTAAGTTAACTTCCACTGTCATTTCACACTAAAAGCTACGTACACTATAGTGTAAAATACTAAAACCTAATTATAAAAATTAAAATTAACTTACCAAACTTCCAGATATCCACCAAGTGAGACGTCCAGACATCTGTGAGTGAGATGCAGCAGTTGTGCTCTGACGCTGTTTACAGCAATGCTGTATCATTACATGGCATATTACATCCAAGTTACATCTAGGTTACAGCAACACAAAAATGTACTGTAAAATGTTCCCACTCAAAAAAAATTACCCAGAATGCAATGCAAATTACAGTATTGTACTGTATTATAAAATGCAGTATTGTACTGTTGGTTTTTACAGTAATGTGCTGCTAAATCTACAGCGACATTTAACAGGGCAGTTTCATAATCTTAGCAAACCAGATAGCTTAGAAGAACTCGATGTTGCAACAGAAACTATTGACACTCTCTTTTCCAGCACTCTAGACTCTGTTGCTCCTTTGTGCTTAAAAAAGATTAAGAATATTAGTCCAACACCATGGTATAATGAGCACACCCGGGCCCTTAAGAGAGCAGCCAGAAAAATGTAGCACAGTTGGAAAAAATCAAAACTAAAAAGTTTTTCGTATTTCATGGAGAGAGAGAATGATTGAGTACAGAAAGGCCTTAAAAAACGCTAAATCTGCTTATTTTTCAAATCTTTTAGAAGAAAGTAAACACAACCCTAAGTGTTTATTTGATACAGTGGCTAAATTAACGAGAAATACAGCTTCAACTTCTGATGTTTCCAAAACAGCACAGCAGTAATGACTTTATGCACTTCTTTAATTGCAAGATTTACAATATTAGAGAGAAATTGTAGCCATGCAACTGTCTACTGCAGTATCACATCAGACAGTGCATTGTAGTATCCCTGAGGAAAAATTCCATTCATTTGCTGCCATAAGAGAGGAAGAATTGTCTAAACTTGTTAAATCATCGAAATCAACAACATGTTTGTTAGACCCTATACTGACTAAGCTATTGAAAGAGATGCTTCCAGAGTGTCACGCTTGCCGTGTAGTTGAACGGAAGAAGCAGACGGAGAGGTATTCAAACTTAGAAACAAATAACAGTTTTAATTCCACAGCGGATGATCAGGTACACAGACAATAACATAAATGAGAACCGACCAGGAGTGAGGGAAACACAGGGACTAAATGCAGTAACTGATGATTGGGGACAGGTGCAGGGAATGACTAATTAACACAAACAGCTGATGACAATAGTGACAGAGTGACAGAGTGACAGGAGCAAAACCAAAACAAGGAACACGTGGAAAACTCGACAGGACTATATGTGACATTACGCCCCCCTCCAAAAAGGCGCGTCCTCGCGCCGTAACAGAGTCCATGGCAAACAGAAAGAAGGCGGAGGCTTCGGGGAAGGGCGTGGCGATGGAGACAGGCAGCACACTGGGGACGATGGCCACGGACACCATGGGGGTGTCGACAGAGGGAGGAGCCAAGGTGGAGTCCAGACGACAGGGATGAGCGAAACTTTGGGGCCGATTGCTGGCGACGACCCCATGGTGCTTGGTGGTGGACCTGGCAGAGCTTCTTGGCTGACGGACCCGGGCGACCCCGCAGAACCGGAAGTACGGCCCCGAGCTGCAGGCTTGTGGGACCGAGGCGGCGACGAGGCTCTGGCTGACAGGGGTGATGCTAGAGTGACCGAGGATGACGGGGAAGTCGTAGGGAGGGAGGAGCCTGCTGACGCCGTAGGGGTGACGGGTGGCGACGTAGCATGCAACCCCGGAAGTCCGTGGCGGAGGCTGGGCGTCGACCCCCGCAGGCTGACCAGGAGAGACGAGGGAGCTTAGCAGAGCCTCCAGGCAGACAGGCCGAGGAGAAGGTGAGGGAGGCGCGGGCCCAGGCGATGGTGGCGGGCTGACGGGTCGCGGTGGCGACGTGGGCCTGGAGGCCTGAAGTGGAGCCGGGGACTCCGCCTCAAGCCGTGCTGGTAGAGGGGAAGCTCGAGGCGCCTCTGAGGAGCCGCACGGAGTGAGCGGCGGTAGCAGAGCTGAGGAGCTTACTGATAGCAGAGGGCCTAACGGATCCAGGGGGCTGGTTGTGACCAGCGATGTTGACGGGGTGGGAAGGACAGGCAGGGGGACAGGCAGATGGCTTCCGGACGGGACCGGAAGCGGAGATGCAGATTCAAGGGAGGGGATTTGGGAGGGGATTTGGGTGGGGAGAGGATCCGCGGCCCACCAGTTGATCGAACTCTGGTTGGCTCCTGGCTCTGCGATGGACCAACCTGCGCGCTTCAACACCGGGGCTCAGAAGTCATCCAGCTCTGCTTCTACTTCGGTGCGCACCCCGGGCTCCCAGGCTGGGGCTGAGAAGCTGCCTCCCGGGACCATCCCCATCAGGTAGCCCAGGTAGGGCCTGACCTCTGGCTGGAGAAGAAGCTCTATTGCCGGTGAGTCCATCTTGTTTTTTTTTTTCTTTCTCGCAATGAGAGGTCGGTTCTTCTGTCACGCTTGCCGTGTAGTTGAACGGAAGAAGCAGACGGAGAGGTATTCAAACTTAGAAACAAATAACAGTTTTAATTCCACAGCGGATAATCAGGTACACAGACAATAACATAAATGAGAACCGACCAGGAGTGAGGGAAACACAGGGACTAAATGCAGTAACTGATGATTGGGGACAGGTGCAGGGAATGACTAATTAACACAAACAGCTGATGACAATAGTAACAGAGTGACAGAGTGACAGGAGCAAAACCAAAACAAGGAACACGTGGAAAATTCGACAGGACTATATGTGACACAGAGGTCATAGATAAGATTATTAATTCATCTTTATCACTAGGTTACTGAAAACTTTTAAGCTGGCTGTTATCAAACCTCTTATTAAAAAAACACAACTTGATCTTAGAGAATTAGTCAATTGCAGGCTGATCTCCAATCTATCTTTTCTGTCAAAAATACTAGAAAAGGCAATATCATCTCAACTGTGTTCCTACTAGGAAAGAAATGGTATATGTGAGGATTTCAAGTCAGGATTTAGTGGGATAGTTCGATTAGCAGGATTTACCATAGTACTGAGACTGCTCTCATTAGAGTTACAAATGATTTACTCTTATCAGATCGTGGTTGTATCTCTCTATTAGTTTTACTAGATCTCAGTGCTGCTTTTGACACTATCGACCACAATATTCTTTTGAATAGACTCGAAAATTATGTTGGCATTACTTATCATACTTATCTGACCATTATCAGTTTGTAGTAGTAAACGAAGAGATCTCATTTCGATCACAAGTTCAATATGGAGTGCTGCAAGGCTCAGTACTAGGACCGTTGCTTTTCACTCTGTACATGCTACCCTTGGGAGATATCATTAGGAAGCATGGCATTAGTTTTCACTGTTACGCTGATGATACTCAGCTCTATATTTCTTCACGCCCTGACGAAACAAGTAAATTCTCAAAATTAATGGAATGCGTAGCTGATAAAAAAAATAAAATTGGATGACCAGTAATTTCCTACTACTAAATTCAGAAAAAACAGTGATTCTAATTATTGGACGAAAAACTTCTGCACATAATAACCTAGAATACTGTCTAACACTTGATGGCTGCTCTGTTAAGCTGTCTTCGTCAGTTAGGAACTTGGGTGTGCTCTTTGATACCAATATTTCATTTAAAAGCCACATTTCTAGCATATGTAAAACCACATTCTTCCATCTTAAAAATATATCTATAACTACAACATATGCTTCGATGACCAACTGACCTTCAGTGACCACATCTCAAAGACGACGCGGTCGTGCAGATTTGCACTTTGCAACATCAGGAAAATCCGTCCCTTCCTGACTGAGCACGCAACACAACTGCTTGTCCAGGCCCTGGTCATTTCAAGGCTTGATTACTGCAATGCTCTTCTGGCTGGTCTGCCGTCAAGTGCAATCAAACCTCTTCAAATGATCCAGAATGCTGCTGCACGTCTTGTCTGCAACGAGCCTAAGAGAGCCCACGTCACGCCCCTCTTCATCTCTTTGCACTGGCTACCCCTTGCTGCTCGCATCAAGTTCAAGGCGCTGATGCTTGCTTACAGATCCACCACAGGCTCTGCACCTTCCTACCTCCACACACTGCTACAACGCTACGTCCCCACCAGAAGCCTGCGATCGCTAAAGGAACGAAGACTTGTGGTACCATCACAGAGAGGCACAAAATCACTCTCCAGAACATTCTCCTTCACTGCTCCCTGCTGGTGGAATGATCTCCCTACTTTCATCAGGAACGCAGATTCCCTGGCAATATTCAAGAGACAGCTGAAAACTCACCTCTTCCGTGAACACTTAATCCCCTCATAAAAAAAAAAAAAAAAACCCTATCCTTCCCCCTTTTTCCCTTCCTACTCTAGCTTATGGTACTGAGCAATGTATGAAACTTGTATTGTGAGCACGTCCTGTGTTATTTGCCAATTCATGAAGAATCGCTTGTTTGTTTTCCTCACTTGTAAGTCGCTTTGGATAAAAGCGTCTGCTAAATGACTAAATGTAAATGTAAATGTATATGCTCTCAATGACAAATGTGGAACAATTACTGTACTGCTCTACTGGGTGGTTGCCCTGCTCGCTTGATAAACTACAGCTGGTCCAAAACGCAGCTGCTAGAGTATATTTTGACTGTTGCAATCCCAAATCTGACTTATGACCTGTAACTCTGCCTGAATATCAAGCAAGTGTTCAACCGTATATTCGGACGCTCTTCAATCTCTGAGGCAGAATGCATGTATCGTAGGATATACTAAAGTGCTGCTAGTTAGTTAAAGTTGTGAACCTCATTTGTTAACATAGGAGCTTTGTAATGAATACTGATTACACTTTCCGGGTTGTTGACTTTGCTCCATTTCCTGTTCCCATTTCCGGTTTCACTCTCACTTGTGTGTTTGTGATTGTTAGTTTAGTCATGTGTTCATGATTTAGTTAATAAAACTTGTGCACAATACATATTTGGTTCTGAGTCCCTGTCTGCTAAGTTGACACTCAAATGATCGATCTGGTTACACGATCTGCTCCGACTCCGTAAATGCTAAGAAAGAATTATTTTTCTGTGGCCATGAAAAAAATACCCTTCTCTTAGAGTTAATTAATAATCAATACTGAGTGTTCACAGGATGAACTGATTGATTGTAATTTTAATGTCGCTACATCAAGTTAATCTGATTAACTGTTTC
This sequence comes from Zacco platypus, assembly GCA_038088235.1. Taxonomy (NCBI): domain Eukaryota; kingdom Metazoa; phylum Chordata; class Actinopteri; order Cypriniformes; family Xenocyprididae; genus Zacco; species Zacco platypus. The sequence continues at coordinate 26,655,673 of CM076078.1, read as the reverse complement.
AAATTGTCATAATTAATCATAATAAATAATCATAATGAGTCATAAACAATTATTAATATTTCCCCTTTGAGCTAATTTGCTACATATTATAATTACACTGGAACAAGGACTCGTTGAAATTAAGCTACAGTAGTGGCCAAAAGTGATATCTGGCACCTTCACCCTTTATTCAAATGTTATTAAAAATGTGTTAAAAGATTTAAGCATATTGCATAGTTGAGCTTGTCAACTGTTTTATTTGTGATAATGCACTGAAAATTGGCAAATTGTGTGGACATAATATTTGACCAGGCTGCCATACATTATGAACCCATGCAAAAATATTAATAATAGCCAGGTAAATACCTTAACCAGGTTTAATGTCTTTTTAGTGTTTTAATCTTTTAGTTTTTCCCTCATATTTAAAATATAAAAAATAATTTCTTCATATTTTATGGTTTATTTAAACAAGTCATTAAAAACAAATATCCCCTCGAGACATCACTTTTGGCTGCTACTGTCTATTCTGTTCTTCACTAAATGTTATTGCATTAATAATCTGTTACATTAAGAATTTAGAACATAGAACAACTGAACCTAGGAAGACAGGTGACAAGACAAAAAAAAGTCAAAAATGGGAGTACATGTAACATTGTGCTGATTTCACTTTGAGTTCTATAGAAACATTCCTGTATATGTAATTTCAATATAGTAGAATATTTATTATACAAGATATGCAAGTTAAAGATCAACTTAGAATGGAATTGATCATTTTATTAAAAGAACACAGTGCACGTGAGATTGCCTTACTCTGAGAATTTTAAAGGCCATCAACAAGCAAACACACACACACACACACACTAATCACCACCAGGAATGTATAGATTCCACTTTATTCACCATGTCAGTTACTGACTCTAATTATAGCTTTCACCAGCTCAATGAAAGTGATTATGTGGTGTAATTATTCTAAATGCAATTAAGAATGGTGTCGTAATAAAAGGTCAAATGACATTTGGTAAAGCACTTTCATCGCGTGGTATCCCTAAAAGCAGAGCATACTCTGACATGTGCAAGCATGGCTACATTAATTTTTAAAGAGGGAGAGTGAACTGCCCTTTCTAGCTCTTGTCTCTTGGTCAAGAGCTTGAGCGTGGTGAAATGAATTCATCATGGCAATTAGAAGGGTTTTTGTTCGGGCTTGTATGAACTTTGCATGACAAATGATGTAGAAGACAACCTGCCATGATCTTTTTACCCAGTCAGAGTCTTCACTCACTCTCTTTGTGTGTGCACTTTCAGTTACTCAGAAAACTGAATGGACAAAGAAAGAGCTGAGCTTCAATAGATGAAAAATTGATCCTAGCGAAATTTAAAAAGACTATCAAAGGCTCCATCCATGTCATTTTAGCCATGTTTCTTCGTCTCTCTGGACTGCATCCTGTACTGAACTTGAAATAGATTTTAATATGAGCATTTTATGTCTCCAAATGTAGCTTTCATTCAGGATGGAAATGAAAAAAGAAAGAATGAGAAGCTAGAGGCAAATGATAAAGAATTTTAGTTCAGTGCAAGATGCTGGAAGAACCTTTTTCTCACAACCTATTACTATAATAAATAAATATTTGTAAGCACACATTCTTGCTGACATCTTCAGAATGTACTGATGTGGAGACTTGATCAGTGGTAGAGTGCTTCCTCTTCTTTGAGATAGCACAATGTAGATATTAATGATGTTCTACCAGTTAATGGATCTTGAATGAAACTAAAATACTCCATATTGACTATATACAGCACCACAACAAAAGTAATTATGTTTTAGTTGAGTTGAGGTTATATCTGAACTAAATATGATGAGAGAAATATATTCAGTATCTTTCTACTGTCATCACCGGTTGCATCCAACCTACAGCATGACCAGTTCACTTTAATAAATCAGTCAAAGTGATAAAGGATTAAAAAAAAAAAAAATAGAGTTCTGTTTTAATCAGTCTATGTCTGTTGACATTCACATTCTCTTGTAACAATTGGTACATCTTTAAAAGTTTTTGTTTAGCTTTTATTTTGTGCAATTATGATAATATAATCGCCTTATTGGGGGATTAAAATAACTTGTATTAGAACTGATAAATTGTAGTAAAAGAACAGCTATGGTTGCAGAATCCTTTCTAAATATTATTATGTGTTAGTAATTAATGGACGTGTCACAAGAAACTTCAAAATGACTCTTATTAAACCTCTCACCAAGGTAAAAAAAAAAAAAAAAAAAAAAAAACCTTGAAAAGCCTTCATTCAAATGGCAATTTCATGACAGAAAAAAACAAGACAAACAAAAAAACGAGTGCAAATAATGCAGCCTGGTCTCATAGTCAATACGAGGTATTAAATTTGTAACTTTCAAAGACTGGTGTTGAAACATACAATATTGACATATTTATAGCACTGAAACATAAAAACACTTGTTTTAACAGTGAAAAACTTAAAATATTGACAAATTTTTATGTCATATAGATGTATAATTTCCCTTTTATCGTTTTATAGATAAATGTAAGATCCCTAAACTCCATCCCGAACCTAAACATACCCATTTTGTACAGAATGTTAAAAGAATAAAACATAATGGACAGAGATGTGTAGGAAAATGGTAATTTTAGTAAAAATATAACATTAAAACGATATTTTGAACCAGTAATCCTACATTTACCCCTAAACCTATTTCTTAAAACTATACCATTATAAATAAAAGAATAACAGAAAAACAAGTGTAATCACAATAATTTATTTATTGGGAAAATATGAGCAACTGGCAACGTTACCAAAAGTAGTCCTAATGATGATGAGTTACTGTCACAGTCCTCTCTGCTGGTAATAGTGTTTTATAGGGTACAGAGAAGAATTTAAGTTATTAATCCATGAAAATATGAATCTGGCTTCTCTCCATGAAGGCGCACTCTCATTTCAAATGTCAATCCACTGAAACATGGCATGTCGGAATCTGTGTTGAAGCAGGTGAGAACCAATGAGCATTTGGTATCAGTACCGTAAACCATGTCGTAACGCTTCTCAAGGGCACAACTTTCAAATTTGAATCATAACAAACACGGCTTTGACTGCGACAGTTGCTACTGAGAATGAAGATGAAGATTGATGGATAAAGGGCTAAATTTGGATCTGTATTTGGAGTACAGCGAACAATTTAAACAATTTATTAAAATTATTCATTTTAAGGTTTCAAGGTGTAGTGTTGTTTAATATGATGTAATCCTCCGAAACGAGTTTGCAGCACAAACAGAAATGTTATTCCATATTAAGTAGATGAGTAAACTGCATTCAATAAATTCAACTAAAAAACATGTATTGATATGACAATTGAATGAAACAAATTTAAAACATTAATGCCATGATTAATATGAGAATTCATACACATTCTCATGTGGATACGTAAATGATTTATGTTTTTTTTTGCTGCTAATACGAAAGTATTTGTACGTTTTAGTGTTATAAATACATCAATATTGTACGTTTTTGTGTTCATGAAAATGTAAGTAAATGTATGTGTTGCACAACTACACTTTACATAAAAATGTATTCTCATGAAATCACATTGAATAATGACATGCACACCCACGTTTCTGACACAAATGCCTTTCACAGGGTGCAAACTGCAATCACACAAAATATATTTTTAAAAATATTTTATATTAAAAATCTTTATATTATCTGACTTTCTTTTAATACAATACTTTAAATGACAACCATCTGTGGTCTCTCAGTGACATATCATGAACAGTTTAGCATGTGATTAATTTACAACACTACAAAATACATCTATTAAAACATTTTGTTGAGAAGGTTAAAATCCACTGAACTAGAGAAGTTTTCTTCATTCAGAGCAGGAGAACCATTGCCTTCTTCTGATGTAACCTGTAAAATGATTATATTTTTGCCTATTGTTTCTAATGCTTAATATAGTATGCTATTATGAGATCTGAAAATGTCTTGCCATAGAACAGTCTTTATTTCATTTTCTAATGCCAATTAACCCTACTCACTCTTATGATCTCTAAACTTTTATCAATGTTTCTGAAAAAAGCTATCAGAAGCTAAAAAAGATATTTTAAAAGGACACAGAAGGAAACATTTTGAAACCTTTTAATGCAGCTCTTTTTACTTCAACAGTACATAATGACCACATTTATCAATTTATCAAGGCAAAAGACACCATTAGCCTCATAAAATGAGTTTGTGTGCTTTGTTTCAAGTCTTCTGATGCCATATGACAGAAAACTAAGTGGTTATTCACTGAAAATTCATTCCCTTCCACTCAGCTCTTAGATCAAATATCGTACTTTTGGTGCAGGTCAGACATCAGTGACATCAGTCATTTCATGTTTTAAGACCAAATGTCAAGCCTTACATGACATCACAATATTTGATTTGAGCTGCAATGCAAGAAAATGATTCCCGTCTGTTCCTGCATGCCACTGCTCCTCACACAAATCTATTGATCTCAGAAGACTTATGTAGAATATAGGTGACAAGTGTTTTAGTCCTTTTCAGATAACTGCCTTTGCAGTTCCTTTAAAAAAATCCTCTTTCATGTTCCACAGACAAAACAACAGAGCACATGAGTTTGGAACGATGGATGTCAGAGTAAAAAACTCAATTTTCTTTGTTGGGTGAACTAATCCTTTAATATCAGCTGACTAAGTTTGGTTGAGTGAGCTTCTGCTTTTCAACTCCAAATAGTGCACAAATACTATGCTACTTTTTTTTTAGCAGTTTTAATACAAAAACAATGCCTGTTTTTCTGACTAGGCTCTTTGTAAATTACATAAAATATGTGGAAAAGGAAACGACTGTGCCAGCTTTTCAACCCAGGCAGCCTCATGCAGGTTGAAAGTTTGAAAAAAAAAAATCAAGTTCAACTAAAAAGCAGCAAAGTATTTTTTCACACATGGGCCCTGTCAAATGGTGATGATGTCTGTTCTCATTTTCCACAGATTTCTCTAGGCTGTTATGATTTCTCTGTGCCACTGAGAGCTTTCTTAATCTCAGTGTCAATAAGTATGCTAATGTAAAATCAGAATGTATTATTGAAGTTTCATATGAAAGGAAATAATGGTGCATTAGACTACTTTAAACACCTTGAGCAGTCAGACATGGCCTTCCCCTGAACCTGCATTAGCATATATTAAAAAAAAGAAGAAGAAAAAAAAACCTCACTAAAATCACTTCTTGTTCTGATAAACTGCTTCGTAAGCGCGTGACAGAACTTACACTAACTACACAGTCGCTCCATCATTGCAGACCAGAGAAAGAGCCTGCCAAGCTTTGGCTGCATGCATTCTGGGAGAGCCGACAGGCCTACACCTTGTTAACAGCACTCAAAGTGGCACTGAACCCAGCCTTTTTAAAATGTTCTCATTCCACAAAAACCTGCAAAGCCTCCAGTCATGGCCACGTAGCCTGTCTGTGCAGTATAGAGAGGTAGGGGGCTATGGGACCGAAAGATTCACGCCGCATGCTGACAGAGTGCGTGAGAGAAAGGGGCTACGGGCTCGGTAGACAATGAGCCTTGACACATGCCAAATCAGCCTGAGTGCACACACAGCAGAGCCTTAAGGCAAGTGACAAGGTACCTAGCCTCAAAAATGAGCTTATCTTGCCTAAGTTCTGCACTTAAAGTGTGCTTGCAAGTTACTTAGCTTATTAATGATAACTAGATTTGCATTTCCTGAAGGAAAATGCAGTGTTTTCAAGGCAGCACAAGAAGTTAAAGTTTAGGCTACATTTAAGTTCAAGGCTTTTGTTAATACATTTTAAAAAGCATTTCAACACACATCCATGTATTCTGTTTAATTCCTTTGAGCTCTGTGTTTAAACATTTTTCATAATGGAAACAGATTTAGTAAAAAAAAAAAAGAAAATAAAAAAGACTAATCCACATGCAAATATTACAATATCTATATTTCCATCTGTGTGTTTATGTGAATTTTGGGGAGATGAATCAGATTGAACAATTCAAATTTTAATTTGAAAGATGTTGCTGCCAAATATGATATACACACCTGTTTGAGTTACAATGCCAAAACATGGTATTTTAATGATAAGTTATGATAACTTGATATCTTTATTAATGACAACATAGGGTTTACTTCTAATATTCAGATTTCATGCATCTGAAAGTGGAAAAAGATGGTATTAAAATAATCATTATGAATTTTGTGGTTTGTCACGTCTTCAGAAAAGATACTGTTGCTATATTTGATGAGCAGATTTAATTAAGGCTTTTATTCATATCTTCCATATCACAATCTTTCAACAACACATAGAGCATATTAAATATAGTAAAGGAAGATCAAATGGCTGCTTGATGCACAAGAACAAACTCGTCAAGCAAGCACAATTAAACTTTTGTGTTTATCATATTTGATTGGCGCTATGTATGCGTGTATGATTCTACCTAATCACTGCAGTCTTATGTTAATTCATAAATGTAATGTTTAGAACCTGTGGAAATATTTTTGAAATGATTTGTATTTTTATGTTTTTTACTTGGCCTCATATACGCCTATTGTAAATAGGCTTATATTAACTTGTTTCCTTAGGTAATCGAAAATGATTTTGCTACAGATGTGATTGAAGTGAATTAAAACCAAACAAATTCTTGTACGGTCTGTACAACAACTCAGTAGTGTCTGTTCAGGGATGCTTGCAGTCAGAGAAATGCCGTTTAAACTATTTTACTCTGTCATCTAAACTAATAACAAATCACGAAAACCTTTTTGAAAGTGGAACCTGCACAATACCTTAGGCATTCACAAACATTTGGAAATGATGTAGGAATGTAAACGGCAGGGCTGTTTGTAGAGAGGGGCGGGGATTGAAATTCCCAGACTTCATCTCTTTTCATCGACTCCTAATCAAGGAGACAAGCCATGTGGAAATGCAGCTGCATTGATGGCGGGGATAGAAGGAGGTTGAAATTCATGGGAGTATGCAGTCGGGCTTAATTGCATATTTGCCAGCTCTTAGCAGGCCAAGTGGAAGACAATGGCAAGCTGTGCAGACAGGTAGAGAGTGAGATTTTTTTTTTTTTTTTTACAGGACACTGACTGACGCCTCTGGAAAACATCTGCAGGGAGCCACAACTCCCTGGAGTTTGGGATTCAGGTTATCATTTCCCTGTGCAATCCAATGTGTCAAAATGTAAAATTGCTCTCCTACCACTCACTCCCTATTTGAAATCTAGATTATTATGACTCTAGGTGACATGAAGCCTGGATCATAAAATACTTTTGGATCAGCTTCAAGTCTGCAAACCACTATTCTGTTAAATTACTGGCTGATGAATATTGCAAAAAAATGGACATTATGGATATGCTAAGAATAATGGCAAACATGTTGCTGTCCAATGTCTTCAAATTGACCCTTCGCAAACAGTTTGATTGACAGGCGATCTAACCAATGATAACGCCGAATCTGCCATCTTATCCGACAAAGCCGTCAGGTGGTAGCCTATAGTAGATTAACGTTGGTTAACTTGAAATATTGTGCATACTCACGACTTTCTGCGGTTGAAACAACATTCTTTATGATGTATATTCATGTTTGTTTTATGCAGTAAATGAACTAGTATGAAGAGATGATTGGTTCACGAGCCACTTGAAAGGGTCAAAAAGAGGACGTTGTCAGTGTCCTCTTTGCTCCGCAATGTATTTTTCACTGTGTGAGAACATGATATGTGGAGTGAGAGAGCATGGGTTGTCGGGCATTGCAACAGGGGGCGGGTTTTGCGAAGGGTCAATTGAGACCCGTGTAAACAACTGGCAAGGGACTTGCAACTGATCAACATTGGCATTTTTTCAGCCTTCTATAAACTGTACAAAGTATGAACTGCTGCTGATTCGGGATGGACACTTCATCTACCAGCACTTCACCGTAAAATCCTAGATGGACCTCAAATACACATCGTAATCTTACAATTTAAAAAATTTAGTAACATATATACCGAATTACCAGGGTGACAATAAAGAAGGCCTGATCCCCCCTGAAGAACTTCAAAACATGTTGTTTGGGGGAATGGTGGTATTGGTCCATAGAAAGTACACTCTATAAAAAGATGGTTCTTTAAAGGTCCTTTACATGTAGTAACAGATCTATTTAGAACAGTATGGTCCTGAAGAACCCTTTATGCTGTAATGGTTCTTTGATGTTAGAGTTTAGGTTCTTCATTCCTGCCTTTTTGTTTTTCAAATCTGTAACTGTCAAAGCCACCCCATTACTGATTTTCTGGAGCTCAGACCCCAGACTACAAAGATTGTCAACACACTCTCAACAGGTAAATGATTTCTTTCTTAAAATGTCTGTAAATTTTAACTTTCAAATTGTAACTGGTTTCCTACCAATCATGTTTTTTTTTCTTCTCTTTTTAAGTTTAACAGAACATGTACGTGTGACCAGATCTGTTCAGTTAAGAATACTTCTCTTCTTCACTTAGTAGTCTTCTTGTAAAATGAAGATTTACCTGACAATATGAAGATACATTTATCACTCTGACTGATCTTAAATTGTATTTTTGGCAAATTAAATCATAGCATTGACATTACCTGAGCACTAAGCAGTTGCATTAAATCCACTATAAAACCCCACACATTCAAGAATGTGCATTTATTACATGGACAGAGCAAAAGCATAATGTGTTTAAAATGCATGCGCAGAGTTCAGTTCAGGGATAAAATTTGCCCTCTTTAATGCTTTTAAACTGAATTTACAAAAACTGTTTGCTGAAATATTCACATTAACAACATCATTGAAAAAATATATATAATATATGAATATATGAAAAAAAATAAAATAAAATAAAGACATAATAAAGAGGGGTGTTAAATATTTAAGATATATTAGTGGAGTCAAGCGATTAAAAATTTTATCTTATTAATTACATGAAATGCCAATTAGTATAATCAAATTTGGCTAAAAAGTTAATTTAAAGTCATTATTGTGTTAAATGAGAAAAGCATCATATAGACATTAAAAAACAGCTTTAGAAAGAAATATTTTACTGACCAAAACAATTTGGTAGCCAACATTCTTTAAAAGATCTTTTTTTTATGTTCCTCAAAAGAAAGAAACATTTGCAACAAAATGATGATAAGTATGGGCGGATTAATGCATAGGCTAATCTACGTTGTAAGATACGCCTTGGTTTTAAATTAACAGGCAAATGACAAGAGCACAGCGCGCATTGTTACATCGCCCCTCCCAATTTCAGTTTCAGTTGTAACTCCACACCAGTCAATATGCAAGTGGGGAGCACTCCTTTTTTAAACTGGCGCTTGAGCACTAATAAAGAAATAATCTCTAACAATCAGACTACTGACTTAATGGCCGTAAGATATTTATATTACTTGAAGTTCTTCACTCCTATATTCATAGGGATTCATATTCATATTTTCATTATTCTGATCGCTATGATGCGGTTATTTTTTACCACCATTATACAAAGGATGCACTCCCAGATACACTAGGTGTGTTTTAACATTACCTCCCCTGGGGGGGCACCCTGGAGGTCATATACAGGAGCAGGTAGGTCAGGTGACCTCCAGGGCGGAGTCCAGGGTGGTGGCCAGGGCGAGCCCGGAACCCAGGCTCAAGGGCGGAGTCCAGGGCGGCGACCAAGGCGGAGCCAGGAACCCAGGTGGCGGCCAGGGCGGCATGGTCTTCTTCTTCTGGAGCGCACACTGGAGGCCCGGGGAGCTCTGGGGGTTCAGGGAGCGCAGGCTCCGAAGGTTCGGGGAGCTCAGGAGCTTCTGGGGGTTCAGGGAGCTCTGGCGCTGGAGGTACAGGGACTGGCGATGCAGGCGGCTCATGTCGTGGCTCGTGAGCGGTGGGCCTCTCGCACAGAGGATCGGGCGTGGCAGTCGAGGTGAGTGATGTGCCGACCATTTAGGGTAGCATGTGGAGGGTGCTGGTCTAAGGTGAGCTGGAGATTCGACATGCTTCCGGGTAGGGACTGGCTGATAATTAAAACTGTCCTCCCGTTAAATCAAAGAAATCGGAATTCTCTAAGGCAAGGACATAATTTATAACGTCCACTACGGACATACAACAATCGTCAGGGGAAATTGAATGAAATAAGCGATCATCCAGTCCCATCCGCAAGCAAGCGTTAATCATCGGATCCATCCAGCTTACCTGATGGAAAAGATCCAAAAACTCCTCCACATACCGCTCCAACGGCCATCCATTCTGCAGGATGTTAAGCATGCGATCCTCTGCTTCTGCTTGCATCATCCTTCTGTTTTGGGTCCGTTATTCTGTTATGCTGCGTGTAGCCAGGGAAGCGCAGAGACAAAGAATGAGAATAAAGATGTAGGGGCAAAAACAGATAACACAACAGGGAAAACACAAGGAATATATACAGGTGCAAACACAGGGGAAAACGAGGAAATGACAAGACACAGCTGATGATGATAAATAAAGAGTGGCAGGAAAAAACAAAACAAATAAAACGTGTGACAAAGTGAAACAAAATTTAGCAAATCTTGGCAAATCTTTTAATTATACTAATGCGTAATTGAAACGTCTACAAATGTATAAAACTGAGCAGAGATCAGGTAAAAACCATAGATACTTGTTCAATGGTTCACCATTAGGGGGGCGAATCTCAGTAAATCTGCATGTTTCATGGGTTCAGAGAGATTGCCCCCAGCAGTGAAACATTGAAATTTCGAAACAGTTATAACGTAATGAAGCCTCTTTTACTAAAATCACATGACGTTGGCAGTTTGAAACATGCTACAAGCTACTGATCCTAAACAAAAGATTTGTAAAGGATGTTTTTATTCACCCATCACTAGAGCCTAGGGGTCTGTGCGGACCTTAATCCACCCTTGAGGGTGAATACATGTAAATGAACAGATTTTTCATCTATCCCCAAACTTTTTTTATTTAAATGAAGTGATGCTCTAAATAAGAAACAAAATCTGGCAGCAAGTGGCAGTAAATGTCTAAATGAGTAAGTTATTGAGTCACTGAATCATTCATTCATTTGATTCGTTAAAACGGCTGATTCATTCAGGAATTAAGTAAATAGGCTTGTTTGACTTCATGCAGCACTGCGCAGAAGGCTGACTTGAAGCAGTGGTTAGAAATTTTGTCTGCCTTGAGACAGTGCCGACGCCACATGACTGTGACTTATGGCATCAAAGTACTGCAAGAGTCAGTCAGACTAGCTTCTCCAGAGTGGCTATACGAGCTCTGATGATGACACAGCTGTTTCACGATTGGCCAGATTCACAGTACGATAACAATCACTTAACAGTAAAAACTCTTTTCATGTAGATGCAATGTGTAATGTATAATGTGTCATGTTAATAAAGCTGATAAAACGTACACCCCACTTCTTTGGTATTTAAATAGTATCCATGATTATGTTGAACTTTATTCTTGTACAAACAGATACCGTAAGCAGGGGCGGACTTAACCATTAGGCAAAGGTAGCCGTCTGCCTTGGGCCCCCGAAAGCTAAGGGCCCCCTAAAATGCCTTGTTTATATATACAGGACAACCGTCTACGTGTCCGCGTTGAACGTGCTTTTGGCAGAAAATGCAGGGACATGGTTTCAGCAATGCAGAAAACGCGGACAGAATCGCGGAATCCATTCATAAAAGGGGAATTACTGTGTAACGCGGAATGTCAGGAATGAATGGCGCAGGCACGCGGTTTACTGAATCAAGCGCGACGCTCGCGCTGCTCGTCTGAACAATTCATTCAGAGACACAAAACATAAAGTATTCATGTTTAAATAGTATTTTTGCCGTTTAATATTAACATACACTAGTCCGTATCGCTATTTGATTGCAGTGTACCGACCTGCATTTGATGTATTCATCCAAAATTCGAAAAATTCCGTAACATTCCACGTTAAACAGTAAATTCCGATTTTATGAATGGATTCCGCGATTCAGTCCGCGTTTTCTGCATCACGGAAATCGTGAGCATTTACCGTTTCATTTGTGAGAAACACACACACAGAAAAAAAAGATCTTCAAGGCAACCCCTCAAATTAAAGTTTGTTTATACTTTTTAACAGTAGTGTATGTCTAATTTTAACAGTAAACCTCTGTTTAGCGAATGTATAAAAATTAAAGTTTTTTTTAAAAGTATTATTTACATTGGAATAGAAAATAAATGTTTTATGCCTTCATGTGATTACCAGTAAAATTAAAATACATAAAAGAAATAATATACATTTCCATACAGGCACACTTAATTTTTGGTTGAAATAATTCTTAAGCATGTAAATGTACAATTTCCTTCAGTTTAATTTAAATCTGTAATTAAAATAAATAATATATATATATATATATATATATATATATATATATATATATATATATATATATATATATATATATATTTTAAAGAATTAGACAGCCCTGCGCTGTGTAAACAACTGTGCAGTGAAAATTACCCCAAAGTACCAGCTAGTGTCCAAACTACTCTAATACTGTTATAACCCGTTTACATGTGAACATCTACATTATGAAGAAAGTATGGAAGCCTGTTTCCGCCACTGAAAAAAAAAAGATTATTGCGACTTTTTAACTTAGAATTTTTACTTTTTTTCACAGAATTGTGAGATATAAAGTCAGAATTCTGAGAGAAAAAAAAGTCAGAATTCTGAGATAAGTCGCAATAATCTTTTTTTCAGTGGTGGAAACAGGCTTCCATAAGAAAACCATTATAACATGAACACGAAAAATCTAAAAACAAACAAACAAACAAACAAAAAAAACGGACACAACTATGGGACACCGCCATGCAAGCATCACAACAATGAAAGAAACCTCAAGTTTAAATGTGTGCAATCAGGGGCCCATTCCTGTGTTTTGCCTGGGGCCCCCAAATCACTAAATCCGCCCCTGACCGTAAGCAATACATCTGTGTATGACAAATATTGCATTTATTTTACTTAAGCAGTGATAAAGCAAGCAAACACAGTGCTCGAGATGCATCAACGTTGCACAGACCGATCGGCATACAACGTCAATATACCACAAGAACGATTCAAAAGCATAAGGAATCATTTGCTCTCCAAATGCTAGTGGTATTTTGATGTCATACACCGATCGGTCGGTGCAGCGCAGATGCATCTTGAGCAAGTGTAGAGTGTCCATTTTTAGCTTCAACCAGTTATCATCCAGCCGAAGCTGAACACCCCCGATGGCTCTCTTTATGAATGGCGACTGAATCATGGTTCTCCCAACTAATTCGCTCAAAATGCGGATTCATTCAGAAACGCTACACTGCTGTTAGTTGCTTGGAGTTGCACAACAGTCTGCTATGGCAGACTAAGGTATTAAGGTATTTTTTGGTGTACAATAACAATAATGTCTGAAAAGGTCTATGTACTGTGTTGTCTTCATAAGGGGAAAACAAAGAAACCATTCATCACATTTTCGACCCTCCTGATGAACAACAACAACAAAAAAAAGCATGTTTTTTTTTTCATATTTACCAGTGCTGGTCATATAATTACAATATCATCAAAAAGTTGATTTATTTCACTAATTCCATCCAAAAAGTGAATCTTGTATATTATATTCATCCATTACACACAGATTGATATATTTCAAATGTTTATTTCTTTTAATTTTGATGATTATAACTGACAACTAAGGAAAACCCCAAATCCAGTATCTCAGAAAATTAGAATATTACATAAGACCAATACAAAGAAAGGATTTTTAGAAATCTTGGCCAAATGAAAAGTATGAACATGAAAAATATGAGCATGTACAGCACCCAATACTTAGTTAGGGTTCCTTTTGCCTGAATTACTGCAGCAATGCGGCGTGGCATGGAGTCGATCAGTCTGTGGCACTGCTCAGGTGTTTTGAGAGCCCAGGTTGCTCTCATAGTTGCCTTCAGCTCTTCTGCATTGTTGGGTCTGGCATATCGCATCATCCTCTTCACAATACCCCATAGATTTTCTATGGGGATAAGGTCAGGCGAGTTTGCTGGCCAATTAAGAACAGGGATACCATGGTCCTTAAACCAGGTACTGGTTGCTTTGGCACTGATGGTGCCAAAACAGGTGCCAAGTCCTGTTGGAAAATGAAATCTGCATCTCCATAAAGTTGGTCAGCAGCAGGAAGCATGAAGTGCTCTAAAATTTCCTGGTATACGGCTGCGTTGAACTTGGACCTCAGAAAACACAGTGGACCAACACCAGCAGATGACTTGGCACTACAAATCATCACCAACTGTGGAAACTTTACACTGGACCTCAAGCAACATGGATTGTGTGCCTCTCCTCTCTTCCTCCAGACTCTGTTTTCCAAAGGAAATGCAAAATTGACTTTCATCAGAGAACATAACTTTGGACCACTCAGCAGCAGTCCAGTTCTTTTTGTCTTTTGACGCTTCTGACGCTGTCTGTTGTTCAAGAGTGGCTTGACACAAGGAATGCGACAGATTTAACCCATGTCTTGCAAACGTCTGTGCGTAGTGGTTCTTGAAGCACTGACTCCAGCTGCAGTCCACTCTTTGTGAATCTCTCCCACATTTTTGAATGGCTTTTGTTTCACAATCCTCTCCAGGGTGCGGTTATATTGCTTTTCCCTTATCTTTTCCTTTCCTTCGTCTCTCTATTAATGTGCTTGGACACAGAGCTCTGTGAACAGCCAGCCTCTTTTGCAATGACCTTTTGTGTCTTGCCCTCCTTGTGCAAGGTGTCAATGGTCATCTTTTGGACAACTGTCAAGTCAGCAGTCTTCCCCATGATTGTGTAGCCTACAGAACTAGACTGAGAGACCTTTGCAGGTGTTTTGATTTAATTAGCTGATTAGAGTGTGGCACCAGGTGTCTTCAATATTGAACCTTTTCAAGATATTCTAATTTTCTGAGATACTGAATTTGGGATTTTCCTTAGTTGTTAGTTATAATCATCAAAATTAAAAGAAATAAACAATTGAAATGTATCAGTCTGTGTGTAATGAATGAATATAATATAAAAGTTTCACTTTTTGAATGGAATTAGTGAAATAAATCAACTTTTTGATGATATTCTAATTATATGACCAGCAACTATATATTTTCGTTTTGAGCACACTAATTCACCAAATGAAAACGCAATTTTTAAATTATTTATTAATATCTATTTATTACTACATTCATCTCTTTCTCATCAAAGAACCAGACTAACTAATGGATTGACACAAACCATCCCAGGGCAGAACCTATAGGCAGAGCTTTCTTCTGTGTAGACATTAATTCACCTATGTGTGCCGTGAAGTTTACCTCATAAATATTAATTCATCTTCACACACAACTACTGCTTGCCTGTTTTATTTATTTGACCAACTATCAAAGTTTGTGCTGCAAAGCTGCATGACTACGAAAATTAACCATGGATTTACTACAAAAGAAATATCAAGTTAAACCATGGTAACCACAAGTTAACCATGGTTTTGGTACACTAACCTATGGAAGCCCGTTCCCGCCATTGTTGAGAAAAAAAAAAATTCCGTAAGTCATAATAATGAGAAACTTTATCATAATGATGACTTAGTATCTCATAATAATGAGAAACTTTCTCATAATAATGACTTAGTATCTCATAATAATGACTTAGCATCTTTAACTTAATCAAAAAAAATTTTTTTTAGAAACTTTTCTCATAATAATGACTTAACATCTCATAATAATGACTTAGTATCTCATAATAATGACTTAGTATCTTTAACTTAATAAAAAACCTTTTTTTATTAAGTTAAAGATGCTAAGTCATTATTATGAGATGTTAAGTCATTATTATGAGATACTAAGTCATTATTATGTGATGTTAAGTCATTATTAAGAGATGTTAAGTCATTATTATGAGATACTAAGTCATTATTATGAGATGTTAAGTCATTATTATGAGAAAGTTTCTAAAAAAAATTGATTAAGTTAAAGATGCTAAGTCTTTATTATGAGAAACTAAGTCATTATTATGAGATACTAAGTCATTATTATGTGATGTTAAGTCATTATTAAGAGATGTTAAGTCATTATTATGAGATACTAAGTCATTATTATGAGATGTTAAGTCATTATTATGAGAAAGTTTCTAAAAAAAATTGATTAAGTTAAAGATGCTAAGTCTTTATTATGAGAAACTAAGTCATTATTATGAGATGTTAAGTCATTATTATGAGATACTAAGTCATTATTATGAGATGTTAAGTCATTATTATGAGATACTAAGTCATTATTATGAGATGTTAAGTCATTATTATGAGAAAGTTTCTAAAAAAAATTAAGATAAAGATGCTAAGTCATTATTATGAGATACTAAGTCATTATTATGAGAAATTTTCTCATTATTATGACTTACGGAATATTTTGTTTTTCTCAACAGTGGTGGGAACGGGCTTCCATACTAACCAGTTTAACCATGGTATATGTAGTAAAACTGTGGTTACACAAATGGTAATCAATCTGCCAATAAACATGGTTACTGCACCCAAATTTATAAATGGCTAATTTTCGTAAGGGCTGGACAGTGGAAAGCGAATGCATTTGGGCTACATTGATGTGAATCACAGACTAGTATTGATTCAAGTGTGCGCTTTGAAATAACACTCTGAACAGAGATGAAGAGTATTTGTATATTTATTGCCATCTATCACTGTCAGGAATTAAATTTCCCATAAGGGGCCCTGATAGCACACGTGTGTCATTCCATCTATCACTGTCAGAAATTAAATTTCCCATAAGGGGCCTTGATTGCACACTTGAGTCATTCCATGTCAAATCGACCAAATTTTAGAAACTTCCGGCTCAAATTTTGATTTTGTCAATATTTTTTCAGAACAAAGACAAATATAATTAATGATAAAATCTGAATTAAATTTCACAGATTTATATGTACTATGGATATGCGCTACGACTAATTTGATCATTTAAACTGAAGTTTTTTTTATCCAACTAGTCGACTAGTCTAAAAAGTAAGAAACCCCCAAAAGATGGTAAGAAAAAAAAAACCCCGTGAGTGTGTATATAATTTTAAAGAGTACATGTTAAATACTTAATCTATGAATCACATTCTCAAATTTCTTAATGAACATTGGTAAAAATAGGTCATGATTATCCTGTACACTTGCCTTGAGTTATAATAATTACATTTTTGGTGGTCGTTAAAAAACGTCAGCCAATACATAGCTTATTTATTCAAATCAGCTGGAGCAATGCAGAGCATAAAATCAATCAATTGCGTGACAGAATTCTTCATATAACGTTAGCCAATATATTAAAACACAAGTCAAAAACATAGGAACGATAATTAAGTAATAGCATTAAATGGCTTTTGAAAACAGACTTCATGTAGGTTATATTGTCTAAAAATAAAACAATGCAACAATGTCCATTTTACTTACTCAGACCATGCGTTTTAGTTCAGTGAAATTAATATGTCGATGTGGGCTGGTGAAAGCCAGGACCTGAGGCAATTAACAATTAATCCTGCACTTGAAAAAGCACGCTCGGCAGGAATTGCGTTGCAGGCAAGCAGAGATAACGACAAGCAAGCCTATAAAGTTTTGGAAAGCGCCTGGACATGCTGCACCACCACCGAAGTGGGTCTTCGTTAGATGGCTCATTCCAGTAGAGCTCAACTTTCGCGTAATCATTTTTGAGCTCACCGCAACTAACACGAAGAAAACGGATGCGAGGTCTGAGGTAAAAAAAAAAAAAAAAAAAAAATATATATATATATATATATATATATATATATATATATATATATATATATATATATATATATATATATATATATATATATATATATATATATAATTTTTTTTAATTGTAAATGTTACATTTGTGGTAATTTCAATGGAGAAAAAAAAATCATTTTTTTTTGTTGTTTTTCCCCTTCGTGTAGTCGACTACGGTTTTCACTGTCGACTAAGTAGGAGCTGTACCGTTTAGTCGGCTAGTTGACTACACGTGCAAATCCCTAATATTTACTGAGTAACCCACTATTTTGTATAGGGGGGTCAAAATTACCATTTTCACCTGAGATTTGGAGCCAATTTACAGAGGTGTAATGAGATGGCAGCATCATTATTCTGTTTTTTCACAGAGATTGGTAGGCCTATTAGTAAAATCTGTTATATTTAGCAATCTTGTTTGCCTCAAATTTGCATGCCTGTAACTCAAGAAGTATTAAAGCTATCTTAATATCCTTTTATATTCTGGATCTTAACTTTCCTTTTGGTATCTTCACTTTAAAGAACCTTGATGGTTCAATCCCAGAGATAGTGAAATCTTAATGCGGCTCCATGAGCAAATTGATAAACTGTACATTTCAGCTAATGTGGGTCACTGCATTAAGCTGATACTTTTTTTTCCTTTTAAAGAGGAATATATGAAGAAAAAATAATTTTTAAACTAGAAATGTATCTAACGTTTTTCTGACAGCTCAACTGAACATACAGTCTGAGTGTCAGATTAACTCTTTTTCCAAAATTTGCCTGCCTGTAACTCTAGAAGTACTCAAGATATCTTAATATCCTTCTAGATTCTCATTCTTAATAAACTTTCCTTTTGAAATCTTATTTTTTAAGGCCCTGTATACAGAGAAAATCTGTAAAACTCAATTTGGACATGTAGTCACCTTGGGATCCCAATATCTATGGGACTGAAAATTAAAATGTTTGTCATAGTTATGTGTCTGTTGATCTGTTACTTGTTTTGAGTTCCCCAGTCCTGTCAGTTGCGACATGTGGTCTTTGTTTTGAGTTTGTCAGTCCTGTCAGTTGGCAAGTGTTCTCTGTTTTGATTTCCCGTTTGTCATTGTCTCGTTATTAGTTCATTGTCGTCAGCTGTGTCTTGTCGGTGATTATGTCTGTCACCTGTGCCCCCGCTCATTATCCTTGTGTATTTCTCTGTATATATACCCTCTGTGTCAGTCCAGTCTTTGTTCGTAGTTAACGTATCGTGTATGGTTTTTATCCTGTTTCCTGTCCGTATCCTGATAACTATTAAACTGTTTGAAATTAATTCTGTCCTCGTGCCTGTTCCTGCACAACCAGCACGTTACAGAACGACGAACCATAAACAACAGCAACGAGATGCAAGCTGAGGCTGAAGACCTTCTGTGGAAATTTGGCAGCGCGGACGCCCGTTGGAGAGGTATGTGGGGGAGTTTGTCGAGTTCTCCCATAAGGTGGGCTGGTCGGAGGTTTTCACCCGTTTTCTCTTTAGTCTAATTAATTAATTTAATCCTGGATTTAAACGGATCTGAGTTTGAGGTTGAAGAATGTGTTCTCCGTCCAGTCCCATCCGAAAAACCCGCCCCGCCAGCCCACCTCAAGCTGACTGCCCTCACATACCCCTTCAATGGAGCGGTTCCTGTCTGCCCATCCAGCCAGTCCCATGACCACCGTTGAGGGTTCAGCAGCACGGTCCTGGGGTCCAAGGTTTTGGACCCACCCCTGCAATCGGTCCAATGTTCAGCGCCAGTTCCTCAGCTTGAACCCGCTCCAGTTCATCATCCCGAGCCCGTTCATGTGCATCAGCCCGAGCCTGCTCCAGTTCATCAGAGTGAGCCCGCTCCAGTTCCTCGGCTTGAGTCAGCTTCATCGTTTCAGCATGAACCCCTTCACCAGCCACGATGCAGGCGCAAACTGCGCCGGAAGAGGGCCGCAGAAACCGAGCCACATTTCCACGTGGCCGCCGGCCTGCCCTGCGATGGCCGACCGTGATGGACTTATGAACTTTGGGTCTTTGCCTTTTGTTCCCGAATCAGTCCCTGAACTTTCTGTCTGCCCCAAAGTGATCACGGAGATCGCGCATGAACCTTCTATCCCCCCTAAAGCCATCATGGAGATTGCGCATGAACTTTCTGTCTGCCCTAAAGCAATCACAGAGATCGCCACTAAACGTTTTGTTTATCCTAGCGCAACCAAGGAGATCGCTGCTGAACTTTATATTTGCCCAGAACCTTTTGTTTACCCTGATGCGATCACGGAGATCGCCAATGAACGTTTTGTTTGTCTTGTTTGCCCTGAAACGGCCACAGAGGTCTTCTGTCCGCCCTGAACCTTCTGTCTGCCCTGAACAGTCTGTCTGCTCTGATACGACGAGAGAGCCGACTGACCGTCTGCCAGATCATCCGTCGCCTGGTTCTGGGCCCGATCGTCCATCCCCTGGACCAGTTCCAGGTGTTCCGCTGCCTGGGCCCGACAATGTGGGGACTTCGGCCATTAAAATTTTTTGGGGGGGCCCAGTGTCTGTGGCCGTGACTCCGCCCTGGCCGCCGGAACTCCCAGCTCCAGCCTTGACTCTGCCCTGGACTCCACCATGGTACCACGAGGTCCAGGAGACACCCTGGAGGCCACCTGACCTGCCTACTCCTGCCCATGGCCTCCAGGGTGCCCACCCCACCTCCCGGATTATTCCCTTTACGGCGCGAGGACGTGCCTTTTGGAAGGGGGAAGTACTGTCATAGTTATGTTTCTGTTGATCTGTTCCTTGTTTTGTGTTTTGAGTTCGTAAGTCCTGTCAATTGGCACGTGTTCTCTGTTTTTATTTCCCATTTGTCATTGTCTCGTTATTAGTTCATTGTCGTCAGCTGTGTCTTGTCTGTGATTATGTCTGTCACCTGTGCCCCGCCCGCTATCCTCATGTGTTTCTCTGTATATATACCCTCTGTGTCAGTGCAGTCTTTGTTCATCATCAACGTATGCAGAGCTGACAGTGTGTCCTGCAGGGGGTGTGACTCGTACATGGACTTCCTGGACTTCCTGATGACCTTGTCAGTGATGCCTCTACTCTAGAAGACCACATCGTAAGGGATGGCTGATGCCACCACAGAGTCATAGAAAGTCTTCAGGAGCACCCCCTATACTCCAAAAGACCTCAGTCTCTTCAGGAGGTAGAGCCTGCTCTGACCCTTCCTGTACAATGCATCCGTGTTGCGAGTTCAGTCCAGTTTTGAGGTGGTTTGGTGGGACACCAGTCAACGAAGTCCTGCGTCACCTGATCAAGCCAACGACGGCAGAGTCGTCAGAGAACTTGAGCAGGACACATCCATCAGTGTTGTCTCTGAAATCTGCAGTGTAGAGGGTGGAGAGGAAGGGCATGAGCACTGTGCCCTGGGGTACACCCACACTGCAGGTCAGTGGGTCAGACACACAGTCCTGGGCTCTCACAAACTGGGACCTGTTTGTCAGGTAGTCCAGGATCCACTCAGCCAGATATAAGTCAACTCCAGCCTGCACAAGCTTGTCCTTGTCCACCGGCTGAATGGTGTTGAATGTGCTGGAGAAGTCGAACAATAGAATTCTCACAGTGCTGCATGGCTTCTCCAGGTGAGTTAGAGCACTGTGTAGTAGGAAGATCACAGCGTCCTCGACTCCGATCCCAAGTCGGTAGACAAACTGCAATGGGTCCATCGCTGAGCTCACCTCAGAGCGGAGGTGGGCCAGGACCAGTCTCTCCAGTGTCTTCGTCGTTTTTTCACTGGCCTGAAGCTGCTTAGGTCCCTAGCGTGCGATGTCTTGGGCACTAGTAGTACACAGGAGGTCTTCCATGACTGGTACCACCCTCAGTTTGAGGCTCAGGTTGAAGACATACCCAATGATCCCACACAGTTCCTCTGCACAGGATTTCAGCAACCTGGAGCTGATACCATCTGGTCCAGCTGCCTTCTGTGCTTTGATCCTTCTCAGATCTTTCCTCACCTGGGCCAATGTGAAGGTTAGGGGTGGGCTGAGGAGGTGGGTGAGTCCATGGGACATTGAATAGGTGGTGAGAGGTGTAGGGCCAGAGGTGTGAAGGGCTGGGGGAGTGTGGCATTGTCTAGGTGGCAAGGTGTGGAGCAGCAGCGTGGGTGGAGTAGGGGGTGACTGGTCAAAATGGCTGAAGTAATGGTTCAAGTCGTTAACCCATTGCAGGTCGCCCTCAGCCTCGGAGTGGGGTGCTTTGAAGCCTGAGATGGTCTCTAGGCTCCTCCACACCCCCCTGATGTTCTGCTGCTGCAGCTGCTCCTCTATCTTTCTCTTGCAGCTGGCCTTGCCCTCCCTGATCTTCCATCTCAGCTCCTTCTGTACAGCCCTGAGCTCCTCCCTGTCCCCTGACCTGAAAGCTCTCTTCTTCTCCTTCAGTAGACTTTTGATGTTAGGGGTAATCCACGGCTTGTTGTTTGCAAAACATCGTGCCGTTTTGGAGGGCACAGTGTTTTCAAAACAAAAGTTGATGAAGTACGTTATAGTGTCCGTGACTTCGTTAATATCCTCCTCATGTGGGTCACAGAGCTCAGTCCACACAGTGGTGTTGAAGCAGTCCCTTAGAGCCTTCTCGCTCTTAATAGTCCACCTCTTCACCACACGGGGCTCCACAGTCTGCCTGTGAACTACAGAACTTACTACTATAAAGGAGGTAGGCTGTAGATGGACAATGTTGTGATCAGCTCTGCCAAGGGGAGGGAGGGGGGTGGGGGGTTGGGAGTATGCCTCCTTGGAGTTGACATAAAATAAGTCCAGTATTTTATTTTCTCTGGTGGGACAGATGACATACTGTGGGAAAGTTGGCAACACAGAGGAGGGGGGTACATGGTTGAAATCCCCAGAGATGAGGAAGAGAGCCTGTGGGTGCTGTGTCTGCAGGCTGCTGGTAATGGAGAGCAGTGCATCACAGGCAGTGTCCACGTTAGCAGTGGGGCACATGTACACAGCTATCACAATAACGTGCGTGAACTCCCGTGGCAGGTAGTATGGCCTCATGCTAACCGTTAAGTTCAATGTCCCTGTTACACAGTTCCATTTTCACTGAACAATGTCCTGGCTTACACCATCTCTCATTAACAAACGCAGCCAGACCTCCTCCTTTCCTCTAACCACTGCCCTCAGTCCTGTCCACCGCAGCAGATGAAAATAATTCAATGCGGAGTCCGGGATGGACAAGGACGCAACACTACCTATACTCCCACTGGTGCTGGGTAAGCGCCACCAGCTCGTCAAACTTGTTGGATTGTGATCTCACATTTCCCATGATAACTGAGGGGAGAGCAGGTCTAAAGCGTCTCTTCTTTTCCCGGAGTTTCCTTCCCGCGCGGTGTCCTCGGCGAGAAGCAGCTCAGTGGGGATCACGTAAACAATGGGCTCCGACGCACATTGTGATTCACGTAAAATGTCCAAAACTAAAGTAAATCTAAGAAAATGTGGTAGGCTAAGTATTAAATAAGACATATACAAAAATAAAACATCTAAGTTGCTAAACAATGAAGAAAATTAAGACAGGGGTAAGAGCTGTTGCAGCCGGCAGCCAGCTCGCACCAGTGCTAGAAGATGGCAGCATCATTATTTTATTTTTTGCACAGAGATTTGTAGGTCTTACTGACTTTAGCAATCTCTGTTGCATTATATGCCAACAGTGACCATTCAAAAATGGGGAAAGAAAGCGCTTCTTGTGTTTTTTTTTTTTTTTTTTTTTTTTTTTTTTTGCCTCAAGTTTGCATGGCTGTAACTCAAGAAGTATTAAAGATATCTTAATATCATTTTAGATTCTGGTTCTCAACAAACTTTCCTTTAGGCATCTTCATCTTAAAGGCCCCCGATGGTTCAATCCCAGAATGATCTTAATGCAGCTCCATGGGCAAATTGGTAAATTGTACACATATTCAGTGGTCAAAAACCTAATGTGGTTCACTTTGCATACAGCTGATACTTTTTCTATCAGCTCAAATGCATAGAACGTAACTGTCTGAGTGCCATAAATATTCCTTTTCCAGTTTGCATGCCTGTAACTGTACAATAAGCACTGCTAATATACAATTAAAAATTCCAAATCTTAGGTGAAAATGGTCATTTTGTCCCCCCTCAACAAAATAGTGAATTACTCAGTAAATGTACATTTGTGACATTTAAATTTTGGCTTACACTACCATTTATTTGTTTTTGTCCAGAAAAAATATTAACAAAAATTACAAATTTGAGCCAGGGACCTGGTTGATTTGACACGGAATGAGTAGGCGTTTATTTGATGGGCTTCTTTACATCTGTAAGATGTTTTTTAGTGTTTGCTCATATGCAGTATGTCTATAGGACACTTCCTGTCAGATGTCAAATAGACTTTTAGAGAATATCTTTAAGATGTTCATGATTTAGAATGTACAGTGGTGTGAAAAAGTGTCTGTCATAATGAAATGTTTCAGATCAAACACATTTAATTATTAGTCAAAGACAACAAGTAAACTAAAAAAAAAAATGCAGTTTTTAAATGAAGGTTGTTATTATTAAGGGAAAACAAAATCCAAATCTACATGGCCCTGTGTGAAAAAGTGATTGCCCTCTAAACCTAATAACTGGTTGGGCCACCCTAAGCAGCAACAACTGCAATGAATTGGCAATAACTTGCAATGAGTCTTTTACAGGACTGTGAGGGAATTTTGGCCCACTCACCTTTGCAGAATTGTTGTAATTCAGCTACATTGGAGGGTTTGAGCATGAACTGCTTTTTTAAGGTCATGCCATCTCAATAGAATTCTCCTTCAGGATTTTTTGGTACACAGCAGAATTCATGGTTCCATTTATCACAACAAGTCTTCCAAGTCCTGAAGCAGCAAAACAGCCCCAGACCATCACACTACCAGCACAATATTTTACTGTTGGTATGATGTTCTCTTTCTGAATTGCGGTGTTATTTTTATGCCAGATGTAATCAGTTGTGTAATGTAACGAAGTAATAAAACTTCGTTAAAGTACTTGAATATTTTTTGGGAGAATATGTACTTACCTGAGTATTTATATTTCTGTCAACTTTTAATTTTACTCCACTACATTTCCTAAATAAAATGTATACTTTTACTCTGATACATTTCCCAAAAGCATTTTCGTTACTTACTACAAAATAAAAAAGGAAGAACACAGACTGTAAGCAAGCATGTGCAAACAAGTGCTGCACAACCATGGTTGATCTCATTATCGCCATTATTGGGGAACAGCTGTATGTTTGCCTTGTCGAGGCTGAGAGAATGCTAACATTAGCAGTAACGTTACCCCAAGCGGTTAAAATAATGTGACAAAAACACCGTTTATTGTCGCAATTGTTACCATCTATTTGCATTAGTTTATATCCATTTGTTCTTTTATGCATTCGTTATCCAGCGAAGTTGCATATTTAAATTATATCCTAATCATGTAGCCGACAGAAACATAACAAATCAGAAATTAATTCAATTTCAGTTCTTTTTTTATCTGCACTTTAACACTTATTTTGATTTAATAGTCATCAAGTGTTCTAAAATAGAAGCAAATAACGAGCAAATAACAATTTTTAATAATATTTTCTGCTCCTTTTGTATTTTGCATTTACTTGTACTTTTACTTTCAGTACTTAAGTATGCTTAATATAAAAAAAAATACTTTTCATACTTAAGTACAAAAAATATCACATACTTTAAAACTTTTACTCAAGTAATATTCTAAACAGTGACTTTTACTTCTACCAAAGTCATTTTCTGGTAACATATCTATACTTTTACTCAAGTATGGCCTTCAAGTACTTTATACACCACTGGATGTAATGTGACGGACACCTTCCAAAAAGTTCAACTTTTGTCTTGTCAGTCCACAGAGTACTTTCCCCAAAATCTTGGGGATCATCAAGAGGTTTTCTGGAAAAAATGAGACAAGCCTTAATGTTCTTTTTGCTCAGCAGTGGTTTTCGTCTTGGAACTCTGCCATGCAAAACAATTTTGCCCAGTCTCTTTCTTATGGTGGAGTCATGAACACTGACCTTAACTGAGGCAAGTGAAGCCTGTAGTTCTTTGAATGTTGTGGGTCTTTTGTGACCTCTTGACCTCTGGTAATTTTGGTTGGCTGGCCACTCCTGGGAAGGTTCACCACTGTTCCATGTTTTCACCATTTGTGGACAATGGCTCTCACTTTATAATCTATTCCAGACTGATAGATCAGTTACTTTCTTTCTCATTTGTTCCTGAATTTCTTTGGATCTCGACATGATATCTAGCATTTAAAGATCTTTTGGTCTACTTCACTTTGTCAAAGGTAATTTTATCAGACATCTTGCAGACATATGTGTGCTATCTGGGGGAAATATTTGCTAACCTTATTATGTCATCTTTAATGCCAAATTCTTCAATTTAGTCAAATTAGAATTATATGACACTACCAATTAAATCAGTATGAATCTAGCCTGGATTCTCCTTTTTTCCTCTATTATCCAGTTTTTGTTCCTTGAATTTATAACTGCCAGGAGGAAATTTACCTGGAATGCGATTTCTTCTTTTTGCTGAAAAAGTAAGATTAATATATGCCTACTTTCTACAAAGTCAGAATGTCCATCACCATAGGCAAACATGTTGTTTTTGGGTCACACCGACAAATGAGCAAAGAAAATTTGAACCACACTGATAAAAATGAATTATTGAAGCTGTAAAAAAAATCTTTTATTTATTTATTTATTTTTTTTTAAAAAATAAATATTTGTTGATTTACTTGGAAAACTTGAGTAGCTCACTTAATTTGGATTTGTAGCAAAAACATATTTCGTATAATTAGGCCTAGACAAGGCTTTGTAAACGTGCATTTCCAACATACTATTTAAGTAACATTTACTTAAAATATTTACTGGATTTGGTTGATCCAATGAACCCTTTTCACATGGTGACAACATTTTTTTATATTGCAACTTAAATCTAGCAATTTTTCTCATATTTCAGATTTTTGGGTAATTTTATAACAGCATTTTTGTTTCGTGCTGCACTGTGTCAGCTTGAAGCAGTCTACACTGGATGCATCAGAGGGAAATTTTCAAATCCTTTTAGTTAGTTAACCATTTCTTTATTTCCTCGTTTGAAAAGTCATTTTTTTATTTTTGCAGCTGAAATGGAAGCACTCACTCAAAACGATGATGTTTGCTGCTCGTTCAATATTATATTTAAATAAAAGTTATCTATTTGCTGGGGGTAAGGAGATTTGTAGTTTCCAGTATGTTTTGCATGGGATTTAACTGGAAGAGAAAATGTTGAATTTGTTTATTTTCCTGAGTGTTTAAGCAAGATAAATAAGTAGAAGGCTTGTTATTATTGTTTAATGTTCTATTAAGGTGGGATTTAGAAAAGTTGTTGCCATTGTGACGAGCAGGCCGGGCGAGAGCCATGAGGGAACGGCGCGAGGCCGGTGACGTGATTGATAATGAGCGTCAGCTGCGCACTGCACTGGTCTCGTATCTCTCACGGAGGAGCTCCGGAAGCATAAAAGAGGAGCGACGACAGTAAAGGACGAAAGAGGACCAGGGCTGGATTTTATGCTGTGTTTCATTATGTTTGTGTGGGCGGCAGTCGCCGTGAGGAACTGCCGACATTTTATTTTCATTTTGTTGTTTGTTTATTTTGAGTTTATTAAATTTATGTTTAATGTTCGGCGGTTCCCGCCTCCTTCTTCCCGTTCTTACGAACTGTGTTACAGTTATAGATCTTACTAATCACTTACAAATCACTAAATGGTTTAGCTCCCCAGTACTTGAGCGAGCTCTTAGCGCATTACAGTCCTTCACGTCTATTGCGATCTCAGAATTCTGGCCAGTTGATAATACCCAGAATATCAAAATCAACTGCAGGCAGTAGATCCTTTTCCTTTTTAGCACCTAAACTTTAGAAAAGTCTTCCTAGCATTGTTTGGGAAGCAGACACACTCTGTCAGTTTAAACCTTGACTAAAAACGCATCTCTCTATCCTGGCATACACACAACACATTATCTATTTCTAAAATTCAAATAATGTAAATTGTTAGCGTTACGTGTGTCACAGAGCGAGTGCAACCCTACATCTTAAACTGTGAATAATGGAAATAAGCGTGACGGGAGTGCACTGTTTCTAGCTTTGGACCACTGACCAGAAGATTAGACTCGCTCAAGAGACAGTGTCAACAACAAGAAAGAAAGGCAATGACAATAACACTGGCTATATTAGAAACAGGTAAGATGTATTTGGGTAAATATATGAAAAAAATAAATTAAAAAATGATATAAAGCAGTGAAATTCAAAACACCACAACATGACAAAAGAAAAGAAATGGCAAATTAAATAAAGACTTGTTCCAACCAAATTAAACTTCACCTTTTTATATCCCTTATATATTTATATTTTCTATTTAGTTTTGTGACTATATTTTATTTTCTCTTTTGACCTATTTAGATTCAATCTAATAAAGTTAATTGACCCTTATTCTACTAATGTGTGTATACAATTTATTTTCACCTCTTTATTCAATTTGTTTCTAATTGGGTTTTGTAATGTAGAGAATAATTTTAAAACATAATTCTTCAAAATGATAACCCTTTGAAATACTTTTTTCACTCTTGTTCTCCAGAAAGGAAAAAAAAGGAATATTGAACAAAATAATTAAAATACAATAGAATTTGCAAGTGTAAAATGACAGTAGTAACAATAAAAAAACTATTCAAATTAACTGCTCACAATAGCAGTCTCAATCAAATTTGTGATTCAAATTTTCACTAAATCTCAGTTCAGTGCTGCTTGCACGAGATCCTTCTTCCGCAATTGACCCTTCACACACTGTTTGATTGACAGACGATCTGACCAATCATAACCCCGAATCCACCATTTTATCCGAGGAAGCAGTTAGGGATGTATAATAAATTTACATTGGTGAAATTGAACTTGAAAAATTGTGCGTACTCACGTCTTTCCGTGGTTGAACAACATTCCTTCTGATGTCCATTCATGCTTATTTGATACTATAAATGAACATCATGAAGAGATGATTGGTTCAGGAGCCGTTTGAAGGAGCAACAGCAATCTGTCATGATACATTAAGGAGCCACTATACGGTACTTATTGTTTAAACTTCTTTAAAAAATTACAATATTTTAAATATGTAACTGTTTCACACGTTATCAGTGTCCTCTTTGCTCCGCAATGTATTTTTCACAGCGTGAGAACATGATGTGTGGCGCAAGAACGTATAGGTTGTCGGGCATAGCAACAGGGGGCGGGTTTTGTGAAGGGTCAATTGAGTTCTGAGCAACACAGTTCAAAAAGACAAGGAGGAAAACGTATGCACACTTCTACCACTCCTTAGATTGCTTGATCCACAAAGCTCGGTCCTTATATGGGCATGGCTCGCCAGCTCTTACACTCATAGCCGACTTTGCTACGAAGCAGGGAAGTTAAAATTCCTCCTCAATAGTCGTCCAGTGTCTTGGAAACGTGCAGCATTCGACAAGGCCAAAAATACAATTAGGAATTCCTTTTAAAAATATACATCCTGAAGGGGAGGAGTTACCAATTAAGGATGTGTGGATTAAAATGTCTTTTACATGTATACTTTGATGAATTATTATGGAGAGAAGCCTTTGGTGACAGGAAAACTTCATCTTGGGTGTGACTTGTGAGGTTGAAAGTCTATGTGAAGTGTGAAATGAACACTGTAAATGATTTCTGTTGTTTACACAGTATTATACTGTTTTTCTCAACAGTATTTTGCTGTATAGCTGTGTAGAGAATATTACTGTAGATTTTGTTGTTTTCACGGTATTTTATTGTATTCTCAACAGTTCCATACTGTCTACACGGTTGACAGTATGTTACTGTAGATTTTCAATGCATTCTGGGAAATTATTAATAACTGTTAATTTAAATACAGTAGTGCAAATTGGCCGCGAAAAATACCACACAAACTTTTGTGGGTAAAACTGCTATCCTACAATAAAAAAAATATTTTTAACACTCTTAACACTTATTAACACTCTTAATTTCTGTCAGTGGTGGGCGCATGAGAGCCATTTGAAAGAGTTTTTTGTCATGTGAGTGCATCGTCTCTGTCTTCTCTGCTGACCTGGAAACGTGCTTTGTCATCTTCGTAAAGTGGCGAGTAATAAATCTTAATATTGTCATGCATACAGACATTCTAGCTCATTCTAGCTAATAGTTTGAATTTTAGTTTAGAATAGCTGACCGCGATTTCGAAATTGTAGACACTCACATTTTACTACATACCCTGTGTGTGACGAGCAGGGCGGGCGAGAGCTGTTGGGGAACGGCGAGAGGCCGGTGGCGCAGGTGATGATGAGGGTTAGCTGCGCGGTGCACCGGGCTCTTTCACGGAGGAGCTCCGGAGGCATAAAAGGGGAGCGACAACAGTGAAGGACGAGAGAGGACTAGGCCTGTTCGTTTATTTTGATGTTAAAGTTATGTTGAATGTTCGCCGGTTCCCGCCTCCCGTCTCCTTCTTCCCATATTTAAGAACTGTGTTACACTGTGTAAGTTATACTCTTTCAATGTAATTTGCGATATGTTACCCTACATTTAAATACAGTAATATGAAATGACCGCGAAAAACATCGACAATCTGCCATTTTGTGAAGAACATTTCTCTGAGCAACTTTGAGGGCGCCCTCGCCTCGCGCCGCTGTCTGTCAAGTTTTCGCCATATCTTGTAAGTTAAGTGAATAATCTTTATTTATTTTTTTAAATGTCAGTAATAGCGTAACGTTAGTTTAGAAGTTTAGTGGCTTTGATGTTCTATAACGTCTGTCTGTACGATAAGCTTGAAGCGGCTTTCCTGTTAATGACTTAAAATACTTGATTAGTAAATTTTATTTTATAAACCTAGATCATATATGTAGCCTTTTACGGTCAGAATTAACTAATAATTCGTTATTTAATCATTTTAAGTCAGTGGAAGTGCTGGTGCGTTCATTATTTTATATATCTTAGGGTTAGGGATTGAGAATAGTTCAGTATCCTGAAATCGGATACCCAAGGTTAGGATTCGGATACATACGTTAACTTACTTGTTATTAAATTAAAATTTTGATTCCTCTAATCAATTAATGCGTGCTCATTTTCATGTAAATGAGATTTGTTTTTACACGTCTGTGAGGACCTGACTGGCGATCTGCCAGGACCTTGCGAGTTCAGTTTTCCAATCTTGTGATCGTAAATTAATTGTGTACAACAGTCTGACAAACGAGTATTAAGTAGTTATATTAGTATTAAGTGAGTTATACTTTAGACATTATTTATTTATTTCGCTCAAAAAAAGAAAAAAGAATAGTTTAGCAAAGCCAGAGCAGAATTTCTTAAAGCTTCTGTATTTCTTAAAAAGACGACAATCCCTTAAAATAGCCTGTCATTTAATGTCATTATTATTATTTGCCTTTCCAATATCTGTGAACTCCGATCTTAGCTCTGATTCTTACCCCTTTATGTTGACTATTTCATACAGGAAACTACCACACAGACAGATGCAGAGAACCAGCTTTCCCTGCCCAGCACACCAAAGATAATCTTGTTGGGTAAGGTTCATATACTTGACTTGCACAAGCACTAGGGTAACAAAACCTGTATTGCTGTTGTAGTAGAATTGCGTGTGACTTCTTTCATTACTAACGGAAGATGTGTAAAGACATCAAAGAATGAATCCATTGAATTGAGCTATTTAACCAGTTTCCTGAAGAGATACAATCCCTTTATATGAAGAACAGATTTAAATTTGGCTTTTATTGACAAAAAGACATGCAAGAACAAACCTCATGCTTAAGATTTCATTACCAAATTTGAATTCTGTAAACATTGTAATAATACATTTTTGTTTACTCTTGATAACATGCAAATATGTATACAGTTTATTTATATTTCCTTGACCTTTTTTCTGTAATATCAGTATTTAGTGAACAATTAAGTGTGATGCATAAATATGTTTTTCAGGAGATTCCATTCTTTTTCCCAAGAAATGGATGCTGGCCTTGGAGGGGAAAGTCGTCATTAAGTCCAGCCACCTCCAGCAGGACTTCACTTCTACCCTGCCTGTCCTCTTTGCATCATTTTTTGCATTCAATATGGAATACCAGGAGGAGGCAGCTTCCACCCTGGAGTTCATCCAGAGGTAAATAATAATAATTCCTTTCATTTATAAAGCGCTTTTCTGGGTACTCAAAGCGCTTTACATATGGAAGGGGGAATCTCCTCATCCACCGCCGATATGTAGCATCCACCTGGATGATGCGACGGCAGCCATATTGCGCCGGAACGCCCACCACACACCAGCTTATTGGTGGAGAGGAGACAGAGTGATTAAGCCAATCCGTATATAGGGATGACTAGGAGGCCATGATGGACAGAGGCCAGTGGGCAAATTTGGCCAGGATGCCAGGGTTATACCCCTACTCTTTCCGAAAGACATCGTGGGATTTTTAACGACCACAGAGAGTCAGGACCTCGGTTTAACGACAGGTCAAAAGTTTTTGAACGGTAAGATTTTTAAATGTTTTTAAAAGAAGTCTCCTCTGTTTACCAAAGCTTAATTTATTTAATCCAAAATACAGCTAAAACAGTAATATTGTGAAATATTTTTTCAAATAAGAATAACTCTGTTGGTAAAGTTGAATTTTCAGCATCATTATTGTAGCCTTCAATGTCACATGATGTTGTCATTGTAATATGATAATTTGCTGCTTAAGAAACATTTATTATTATTTTCAATGTTTAAAACAGTTGAAAACTTTTGAAAATTTTTTTCAGGATTATTTAATGAATAGAAAGTTCAAAAGAACAGCATTTGTCTGAAATATAAAGCTATTGCAACATTATAAATGTCTTTACTGTCACTTTTTAATTTCTTTCCAAAAAAACCCCCACAAAAAACGTGTTGACTAAACTTTTGGACGGTAGTGATGATTTTACAAAATTTTGCCGTTCAAAACATCTGTTGTGGATGATTCAAGTTAAAAACACAATGGCAGACAGAAATGTTATATTTTCTAAATCTTACTGAAATAGATGATTAATATGTTTACATTATACAATCTATGTGTGGGTTTTGTTTTTTGCAGTACATGGGTTTTCTTCTATTGGGTTTTCTTTCAGTTGGTGTACATTGTTTAAAAAAAACACAAAGTCATTCTGATTGAAAGCGCCCCGGCACATGTAAACACCATATGGGAATAGATAACATTTCATGTAGTCAGTCCACCAAATCCTTCAATTGGAATAACAAAAAGTTTACATGTAAACATGGCTTATAATGTAAACTGTTATTATATAATAACAGTATTGGATGAAAAATGATTTCTCATGCCTCCAAAAGAGGGGTAGACTAGGTACAGTTGGTACACTTTTTGCTTTTTCCGTTACCACACCAAAACTGTGAAAAGAAGTGGTTTTTCATATGCAGGGTTCCAGACTGCGAGTAAAATAGTCGCATATGCGACCTTTTTTTGGCAATGTGCCAGTTAAAATTTTATGTGGTCGCATTTGTGCGAGTGCATGATCATGTTATTTGCGCGTGTGTAACTGAACAACGCATCAGCAGCTGCTGCCGTCCGTAACCGTTTTGTTTTCAAAATGAACAAGTACATCATGAATCCATTTTCCAAACCGTGCTTGTGTCTTATCCTGAATCACTACGGTGCGCCTATAATAAGTGTTTATATTCGGACTATTTCAGACTGGGCTCGGCTGCGCTGCGGAGTATCACAGTACCTGCGTGACTCGTCATAGACAAACAGAGAGAAGTAGTTCCGGCTACAATGTTCTTCCGCAAGACACATGCAGTTCTATTTATTAACCCTAGAGAGCGAACGTATACGGGCATTGCTCAATGATGATGAAACGCGCCAATTAGGAAATCAGCAAATTTAGGAATTAAGCCATATAAAAATGAAAAGGTCAATAGCTGAATACTTTAAAACAAAGATTGGAGGTCAGGGGTTCTGGTGGAAAGGACGAGCCATGCATACAGACACAACTGATGATGAGCGCACAGGTAGAAAGGCATTAAGTTACTTCAACAGCAATGGCTTAGACCAGAGTTCCTCAATAGGCCACGAGAGAAAAATGTTTGGCCTGCGCAAATGTCAAAAAGTGTTGTCTAGATAATGTATATAAGCACGTCTCTGTCGCGAAAATTCAAACGCAGCATCATTGCTTACGTTGTGTAACCGCTGGTGTGTTGAAAACGCTCGCGCTCCAGTGGACGCACAGTTAGTCTGTCAGCAACTCAAAAACTGACAAAATAGCAAAATAGATGACTCAAATGTGAATGGACTGAAAATTTTGGGTTTATTTTGTCTGACCAACCACAACAAAGAAAGAAAGTAAACTGTATGTGGGAAAGTATTGTGTTTGCTTTTATATTATTAGTTACAGAAAGGCAAACTAATGGCTAATATTTTCTCATTTACCTTCAACACAAAGTCTGTCCGTGTGAAATTAATTCGGACTTCAGTTCAGCTTCACTGGAAACGCGATCGAAATATATATATATATATATATATATATATATATATATATATATATATATAAATATATATATTATATAAATAAATATAATATATATATATATTATATTATATTATATATATTATGGCTTTATATATATTCATTTAATTTTCATACTTTTCATATTTCTAATTTATTAATTATGAATTAAAATAAATATAAATTATTCATATATCAGATTTATATCAGCCATCAGCCACTGTGATTTAATATATTTACCATTAAGACGACCATTCATCATGCATACATTGATTAAAATTGTTGTAAAACAAACAAACAAAAAAAAAGGTGCGACCAAATCATGTGCTTGTGCGACCAACTGAGAAAGTTGGTAGCACCAGTGCAACCAGTGGAAAAGTTAGTCTGGAGCCCTGATATGACATTTCCTTTACTTGTCTGCTAAAATATTTTTAATTATTAACTTCCATAATTAGGTCAAATTTGCCACAATTAGCTCATAAACTCAAGAAGCTTTTTTGTTCCAACTGTACCCATGTCGGGTACATTTCAGTTCATCCTTTTAATAGTAACAGTTAAAAAGTTGAGTAACAGTAAAAAACATTGAATAATTACAAACAGCAATAATAAAATGGATCAAATCTATTAATCTATTAACTATTGATCTTACATCATGCAACTAAACTACATGTGCCGCAATAGGGTTCTAGTGCGGGGTACATTTGATACATTGTGTCTCAACTGTACCCCGCTGACCACCTCGAACATTTCTAAATTTTACGATGACTTTGATATTGAAGTCATGCAATATGTCAGTTTTTAGAGCACAGGTTAAGGTTTATGAAATTGTAAGTTAACTTTAACAGTCATGTAAGGATGAGAAGCCATTCAATGTGGAAGGGACGTGGTGAATTGAAAAACATCCATCCAAAAAAAACTTGCTGATATTTTCGGACTGGAGAAGCGCATGTACTTCAAATTTTTCACGATCGAAGAGGGCACTAATATGCATGTGCGAAGCAAATATCAAAGATCAGACTTGTTGCACTCCCAAGTTATTTAAGGTGTTTCAAATGTACCCCTGTACCAGTGGTGAGTCCTGTGGTGCACATTGCTTGTTTACCGTGATCAAAAAGAGACTTATGACCACCATTTTTTAAATAGCAGCTAATCGAGCTAATAGAAGCTGGATTGTAATCTCTGCCTATACAAAGTAAGGCGATTTGCAAAAATGCATTGGATTCGCTGGGTTTGGATGCCGACGTAGGTTCTCAAAGACATGAGTACCAATAGAAACGCAACGTCCGCTGTTGTTGATGGAAGGCTTGTTCGAGATGCATTGGAGCAGTCTATAGCCAGGTTCTCCCCCCCATTTCCCGTGGACCCATTAAATGGCCATTTCTCAAGTAATACACTGGTAAATGGGGTAGGTCGATCCCAGATATCCACGAAACGTCCATTCTCTCATTGAGTGAATAATGTTTTCACTGACCACATCCCACCAAACCATTATTTGTCCGTTTCACCGTTGGTCTTGTGGAGCGGTCAGTCGGGGGATGCGGATCCCAGGAATCCATTATTTGTCCAATTACCCATTAAATGTTTCCAGAAGCGAATTATTGGTCATTCTCCCCATTATTCCATCCCAGAGTCCAACGGGAGGCCATGCCCCCATCCCACGGACCCATTATTTGTCCGATTACCCACTAAATTTAGCAAATGACCCGGGGACCCCTGCCCACCGGTCCCAAGCCACGGCCCCGTCCCACGGACCACTTATTTGTCCGATTACCTATTAAAGTTGGCAAATGGACTAACGACCTCCGCCCACCGTTCCCAAGCCACTCCCCTGTCCCACGAACCCATTATTTGTCCGATTATCCATTAAAGTTGGCAAATGGACTGACGACCCCCGCCCACCGTTCCCAAGCCACGCTCCGTCCCACGGACCCGTCATTTGTCCGATTACCCACTATACTTACAGCAAGCACCCCCCCCCTAGTGGCCGTTTCAGTTTTTGCCATTTTTTGACACAAGATCACCACAGGGCAGACCTACGCGACCTAGGCTAGTGCCTCCTCTGGCCAGTTTTTGACGTCTGACGCAAATTTTCCCCAGTCGACTCGTGCTCTCGATATGTCGTTCAGGGGCACCCCAAGAATTCCCCTTTCGAATTTGGGCTCCCCCGGACCTTTCTGGAAAAATCCCACTCTCACATTATTTCAATAGGTTCACCATAATGGTTTGGTGGACACCGCTTGGAAAGGTCCGATCCTTTAGGCCAGTCTAGCGAACGCGTTTATGTAACTTTCAAGTCGTTTGTGCATTTCTTGCACGCACGGGAGAGGAAAACGTAAAACGATCCCAGTTCCAAAGTACAAAGTGGCAGAAGTGGGCCAGGGAGATGGGACCAGGGTCGTTGGACCCCTGAGTCCGTAGCATCAGGTTTCGTCCCAAAATTCCACTGTCCGCGAACCCATTATTCGGTACAATGGAATAAACCTAACGTGGGATCTCCGTATCTCGGCTTTGGAAGACTGGGACGAAACTTGGTGCTACGGACTCAGGGGGACCTGCTGAGCACAGTAAATTAGTTTTTATGATGACAGGACCTAACCTTCAATTTTGATGTACTGGAATGTTTTAATTGGTGAGTGAATCATCACCCCGGTGACCGACGGGAGGGGGGCGTGGCATTGGAACAGTGGCCGGGTGTCATTTGCCTTCTTTAGTGGGTAATCGGATAAATAACGGGTCCGTGGGACGGGGGCGTGGCTTGGGACCGGTGGGCGGAGCTCCCCGGGTCATTTGTCAACTTTAATCGAGAAAGGTCCAACGTCAGGGGTATATGAATGGCCGAGGAGGACTGAGGGGCCAGGGAGGGTCGGGGGAGCGTCTGACGGCCCCCCAATAATTTCGGGGGGCCGGCGCACACTGACCGCGAACCCAAATCCATGAAACCTTTTTCCAAGGGTAGTTTGGACACATTATAAAAATAGGGACTACCTAGAGGCATGGAGTGAAGATGCCTACATTATGTGATCCTGTAATGTTACAGGGATAGATGTATACAAATCTCACTACTCAAGGTAAATTTTCTGTTTATTAACAGAAATAAAGAAACAGATCAATATATAGAATAGAAAGTGTATACAAAAGAAATGGGTGAAAGTCAACTGATGATTTTTTCTGAATTGGTGGTGGTTTGGAAAGTGAGAAATGCATTGGTAAACCTTAAAGACACTTTAAAGACTTCCATCTTTGTGCTTTGTGCAAATGAGTTCCACAGGGGAAAGAAGGGTGGGTCACACTGTGTGTGTCCCCTCTGATGCCAGCAACCAATCACAGCACTGGAATGGAGAAGCACCAAATTGTAATGTCCTCCTCATCGGAAAGGGATAAAAGTACCCTTTCAACAGACACACCTCGTTCTGAGTCTCCGGTTCGCCCAGTGAGACATAACAGATACACTGGTTCTGAGTCTTCAACTCTGCAAGGAGTGAGACATAACATATAGAAGTTCTGAGTCTCCGGTTCATCCAGCGAGACATAACAGATACAACACCGTTCCGAGTCTCCGGATCATCCAGTGAGACAGCAACAAATTCCATGAAATGTATCTACAGCTTGTGAGGCAGCAACAGAGACGACCATGTTCTGAGCCTCCAGCCTGTGAGGAAAGAAACATTAACAAACACTACGTCCAGAGTTTTCATCCAGCGAGACCGTAACGACTCCAGAGAGACAAAAGTGGATTGATCAAGTTTTGAGTGTCTGGCCCAGAGAGGCAGAAGACACACAGAGACACTTGCAACAAGGTTAAGCTCAGGAGAGCAAACCTTTACTCCAAGGTACCTTCGTCTGCGTGTTCCAGATTGTTAAGGACCTTCTGCACCTACACCAGGGCCTCATCTGCGTGTTCCAGATTTTAGGACCCTTCGAGGGAGACCCAGGACCCAGGAGATCAGCATCCCACAGAGCTTCGTGTTCAAGGCTGTTGAAACAGATTCCGGCTCCTCTCCCCACTGCATTGTCACCCAGCACAACCAGTGGAAGACGTCATCATCATCGGACCCAACCACGTGGAACATAAATATCACTTAACCAAACCTCTTTCCAGAGACCTTGGCATTGTTGTATATTATCAGTGTATGTTCTTCAAATTTACATTAGATGTAATATAGCTGATGTTAGTTAATCACAAATAATCTTTCATTTATTTGTGTGGTGCATAATAAGGTTCTCCACCTTATTACTCACAGAAAAACAGTTTATCTTTCCATAAGATAACGTAACTCTTCCATAACCACATACAACTTAATCACTTGTATTTTATGTATCATATGCACCTTATTCCTTTATCATTCATGGTATTCATTTAGTAGTTGTGTTAGTTATTCTTGTCTATTGTAACAAAGTTCTTAAGAACGGGAAGAAGGAGGCGGGAACCGGCAAACATTCAACAAGTTTAATAAATAAATAAACCAACAATAAACCAAAAAGTATAAGGGCGGCAGTTCCTCACGGCGACTGCCGCCCACACCAACAAAATAAAACACAACAAAATCCAGGCCTGGTCCTCTCTCGTCCTTCACTGTCGTCGCTCCTCCTTTATGCTTCCGGAGCTCCTCCGTGAGAGATACGAGACCGGTGCGCCGAGCACCTGAAGCTCGTTAACACTCGCGTCACCGGCCTCGCGCCGTTCCCTCACGGCTCTCGCCCGCCCTGCTCGTCACATCTATCTTTTGCTAATAAAATTTATTTTATTACACATGTGTGTCTTCCTTGTGCTCATAATACAGAAAAGGCTCTACAAGTTAGCAATCTCACCATTCTTTCATATAAATCAGCTGACCACTTTATATTAAGTGAAGTTATTAAACGTAATTTCGGGAGGAGTATGCCCATCTAATCTTCCAATTAATACAAAGGTATAAAACCCGCATCATGACTGACTTCCAGGAAATTGAACTATTTCCCTCAGACGACGAACTTTTTAACGTGCCAGAAACACCTGCACGTTCTTCCCTGAACAGGTTGGATCCTCCTTCCCTTCACTTTTCATCTACTGATCACCCGGGTCGCAGTTCTCACCGCTCCACAAGCCAGCTCAACCCACATCGCTCTAGAAGACCTCTTTCTCCTCCTCCTTCTAGATCATCTCGGGACTCGGTCATTCCTCACCGTGATGAAACTCGTCTACCATCATCATCATCCTCTTCAGCAGCAAGCCCTTCCATCCCTCCTGTTGAGAAATGGTCCGTCCACTCAGGCAAGCGTTATCCAACATGGGTATCCATTTCTCCCGGAGGAATTCAATGGCGCAACTTCACGAACTGCTCGTGCGCTTTCACTAAAACTCTCCGCGTTCGCCCAGCACCGCGGAAGCTCCTAAGAAATCAGCACCACGATCCATACGGTTTGCCTCCAACCCGCCTCAGTTTCAGCCTGCAGCCGTGGCCACGGCCGCCGCTTCCTCGTCCGCCGTTCATTCCAGCCTGTAATCTATCGCGGCCGCACACAATAGTTCCGCGGCCTCTCTGGATGTGACTGTTACTTTTCCTCCTCCTATGGGTGAGTATCTCACAGCTTCCTCTGTCCAAGCTTCCACTATTTCTCTTCCTCCTGTTCTGCAGTCTCAGTTGAATCCATCTACCCATGGAATTCATAAAAATACAAGGCTACCATTGCAAATGGGACCCCTTCCCCCCTACCCCCCCTGTTCCATTTTTTTCTCCTCCACTATCGGAGCAGACCCAAGCGTGAGGCTGCCTCCGCAAACGGTCTTGCCCCCCCCCCCATTCCTTCCCCAACAGCTATCGGAGTCTATCCAAGTATGGGGTTGCAAACGATCTATCCTTCTGCTTTATTCCACCCAGCTACTGCTTCCTCAGCAGTCCCTCGCCTCCCAACATATACGCTCTCAACTGCATCTGCCCTTCCAATTCCTTCCAATACAATTGCTATGGATCCACCACCCGTCTCCACTCTTTTAAACTCCCAGATCTTAGCAGGTGTGGATATTGATCTCTCTTCTCTTCTCCCCTCTGTTTCAATAAGTGAACCCTATCGCACCCTTGACTGTGGTCCTATAACGATCAATCTGAAGAGCCCAAACTCCAAATCAAATCGCATACTTACTATGGCTGAATTTTGCAACGCTTTCGGGAGATATACAGAAATTATTTGTTCTCTCTACCCCTCAAGACGCAAAGAGCTGAATGACTTTTTATCCATCATAGCCGAACTGTCTCTCTCCCTCGGAGGTACTCATTTCTTCACCTATTACAGGCTTTTTTCAGCTAAATACGCAGCTCGAGTTGCCCAGTGGAATCAGTGTTCTTATTGGGGAGCTCTCGATCTGGAGCTGTACAATAAGATTTTTCTGGGCTGCCGTAGCGTCTCTTACGTTTTGTGTAATTCCGCCACCCATGAGCCTTCCTCGTGCCCTCTTTTCAATCCTGCCCCTCCAAGCAATCAGAGCACTAATCCAAGCTCTTCCCAATTTGTCAATTCCACATCTTACGTACCACAGTCCAGGGGTGATTTCAAAAGCCACAATTTCAGGTTCACTTCAGGCAGACAAGTGTGCAATAATTTCAATCAGTTTGGCTAACTAGACAACGCTGCAGATATTTACATGTGTGTAATTTCTGTGGTGGAGCACATGCTCGCTCTGTATGCCCTGTCTATTGCTCTTCAGCAAACTCTAATAAAGAATTAAGAAAGTATCTGTCTTCTCCAATCATTGTTTCTTCTTTAGCACGCGAATTGGAGAATCACCCAGACCAAAACTTCACACAGTATCTACTTACAGGTTTAAAGGAAGGTTTTAATCCCGGTTTGGCGAGCTTACGACTACTAGCCTTATTTGCAAAAACTCACCGAACCTGAAGTAGTCAACACGTTAATAGCCAATGATCATCGATCTCTCTGCTCCCCATAACAGCATTCATCCAAGCATAAACAGCCTTATTCCGCTAGAATAATTCTCCTTGTGCTACCATAACATTGACCAAGCCATTCAGCTAATTAAAGTTGCCGGTTGCAGAGCCTGGTTAGCAAAAGTCGACATTACTTCAGCATTCAAAGTTATGCCCATTCATCCAGACTTTTGGCACCTTTTTGGCATTCACTGCAAGGGAAAATTTTATTTTGCAGTGCGTTTAACGTTTGGCTGCAAAAGTAGTCCGAAAATATTTGACTTGTCAAAAGCACGTTGCTGGATCTTGCAAAATAACTACACAATCCCTTACCTGGTGCATCTTCTGGATGACTTTCTCACCATTTCTCCAAGCTTTTTTCCTCCAGCCGCTCACCTTTCTACCATTCAGGAAGTTTTTTTTCTGAATAGGGAGTTCCATTGTCCCTAGAAAAAACATCAGGCCTTACCACATCCCTAGAGTTCATTGGAATTAACCTTGACTCCGTTAAATTCCAAGCTTCTCTTCCCAAAGACAAAATAGACAGGATAATC
This sequence comes from Zacco platypus, assembly GCA_038088235.1. Classification (NCBI taxonomy): domain Eukaryota; kingdom Metazoa; phylum Chordata; class Actinopteri; order Cypriniformes; family Xenocyprididae; genus Zacco; species Zacco platypus. Next base: position 26,613,932 of record CM076078.1, on the reverse strand, counting down.
GCTATCTCCTCCAATCTGCTCGAAGCTCCTCAGTGCAGCAAACGAGACCTGCTATCCCTGTTAGGCCACTTAAACTATGCCATGAGTATTGTGCCTCAAGGACACCCTTTCATCTCCCACTTACTGTCTCTTGCATCTTCCATTCATGATTTGGATAACCCCATATCTCTAACCCCATCTTGCCTCGCCGATCTGAATCTATGGATCATGTTTTTAAAACAATTGAATGGCCTTACTTTCTTTTACGATGACATTCAATCTCATCCCAGTGACCTCCCTCTGTTTACAGATGCCGCTCCCTCAGTAGGCTTCGGAGGTTTCTACAAGAATCATTGGTTCGCTTCAACCTGGCCTCCAGAGCTCTCCATATCATCAATGTGTCACATCCTCCGCTCTTTTTGAGTTATATCCAATCGTCATAGCTGCTTTTTTGTGGGGTCACGAATGGTCTTCTAAAAACATAGAATTCCACTGTGATAATCTGGCCACTGTTCACTGTATTAACAAAGGTCGTTCAAATTCACCTGAAATCATGCCCCTCCTGAGACGCCTAACCTGGTTATCCGCCTTTCATCTTCAAAGCCGTTCATATTCCAGGCCACCAAAAACAAATCGCTGACGCACTCTCATTTTCGGTTTCAGAAATTCAGCGCATTAGCCCCAGAGGCGGACACAGACCCAACCCCAGTTCCTCCCTATTCAGACTTAATATTCCTGTAACTCACTCACTCACATATCCAAGCTTACTTGTATTCATCTCACTCCTTCCGCATTGGAGCAGCCACCACAGCAGTCAAAGGTCTTAAAACCGCCCCTACAGTGCTCTGTTTTACTCGATACTGCCGCTGCAGTGCTCTGCCCAACTTGATACTGCCGCTGCAGTGCTTTGCTTAATTTGATACTGCCAGTGCAGTGCTCTGCCCAACTTGATACTGCCGCTGCAGTGCTCTGCCCAACTTGATACTGCCGCTGCAGTGCTCTGCCCAACTTGATACTGCCGCTGCAGTGCTTCAGTTGATACTGCTGCTGCAGTGCTTTGCTTAATTTGATACTGCCGCTGCAGTGCTTCACTTGATACTGCCGCTGCAGTGCTCTGCTTAATTTGATACTGCCGCTCCAGTGCTTTGCTTAATTTGATACTGCCGCTCCAGTGCTTCACTTGATTTTGCCGCTGCAGTGCTCTTTCCAATTTGATGCTGCCGCTGCAGTACTCCGTCCAACTGGATACTGTTGCTGCAGTGCTTCACTTGATCCCTTGCTGCTGCCGCAGCGAATCACTCATTTTAAAACTGCCGCTGCAGTGACCTCCCTAAACTCAATACTGCTGCTACAGTACTGTCTCCAATTTTGGGGGGGGTCTTCTGGACTTTGAAGAGAAAGTGGGCAATAATTATACATGCCGAATCGTTGTGTTAAAATCTAATAATTCTTCCTTGCTGTCTGATTCTGCATTTGTTTTTGGGGGGTAATCGGAGGTCCAGTAGAATATTTTCTATATATATACGCTAAGATTAAATGGGCACATGAACTCCTGAATTCCAAATTATTGAACAGCCTCCTGTTCTTTATTTCCTCTTCTTTATTGTTTCTCCTGTGTTTTCATACTACCAAGGTAACAGACCTTGACTGGTTCCCTGAACTAGGAGTAGGGGGAAGTGGTCACCTGATGTACTCATAACCACACCTTAAGTGACGTGTGATTAAAAATCACAACGTCAGCAGTGATGTGAGTACCAATCTCTATTTTACATAGCGTCCTTGCATGGGCGAAGGTAAAATCACTACATTGTTGTTGTTGTTGTCATTGTTTTGAAGTTCTGTGTGTTGTGCTCTCAGGGCTCTTACAAGGAAATTATTGTTATACATCGGAGCCCCTCTTTTGATCTAGTAAAGGAGTGAAGGGACAACATAAAAATACAACAATTTTATCAGCCACTATATAAAGGTCTAAAAATATTTAGTAATAATGAGGTATTAAACTATTATTTATGTATTAAATGTATTAGACAAACAACAGCTCTTGGTAGAAAACAGTTAGCCTAAATACAAACAAACATTCTTACCTGAGCCTTGCTGAATAATCCGGGCCATCTCTATCTGAAGACATTTGACAGCTGGGCTGATGGTCACAACCTTCAAACTAAAAAGGTTTTTGACATTTTGACATCTTTTCAAGCCTCTCCTTTTCCAACGTGTCCTAGGTTTCTCCAACAGGATGTGGAGGGAGATAATTTACTTATAGGCTTTCTTTGGTCTTTTCACATTTTTGGCTGGTGCTGCATTTATCAGCTTCCTCTTCAATGTATTTACTTCCAATTCTGTATATGTATATATTTGTGATTTCAGCTTGGCACAGAAATTGTGCATCTTGTACTTGAGGTGTTGCTGCCAGCCATACATCTCTGCTAAGGACCCAGGCTTCTATAGGCATGGAAACTTCTCAACAAGGGCTTCAGCCACTGAGGATATTTGCAAGGATAGGCTGTGTAAAAGAATATAGCTTTGACAAGGTCTTGCATTATTGCTGATTTAATACTTGCATCATAGAGGTGTGTTCCAGTGGTATGATATGACTTCTTTGCCTCTGCAATAAGTTCAGTGTCACAGGAAAACTTCGGCACTTGAAAATGGCCATGGAGCAGAGCGACATGACTCGGGGAGAAGAAAAGTGTCTTGTGAGCTTGACAGTTCACCCTCATCTGCAAGAGAGGTGTACACTACACCATCATCAACAGTGTGGGTGTCAAAGGTACTCCGTGTAGAGGACAGTCCTGATTCATCTTGTGGAAGCAAGTCAATGGTGAGCAAAGGCTCTTTTCTAACTAATTTCACAGTGGCCTTGTCTTCCAGGTCAGCAATTGAAGTGCATCAATTTTCTGATATTGTTTTCTTCAATCATGACTCACAACTGGGCTGACATTTTCTTTTGGCAGTATGTGTTCAGTGGTAGGAAGAGCAAAAAAGAACAGATAGCAGTTTGTTTTTTGACTAATTTACTTGGCACACCCACACATGATTGATAAGGCATGAATAATTAAACTGAAGTGGATAACCTACTCTAATATGCAGATGAAGTGTTTCAGGGACACCATTCGATCATCTTGTGTATTGTATGCAGCTAAGGGTTATGTATGTATCTTTGAATTCTGAATTCTGAATGACTTTAATCTCTCCTGTGGGCTCTCTTTTGAAGTTCCCCAGGTGCTCATGGTACCACCCACTTAGCAACTTTGGAACAAAGACAGGATTTTCAAGCACAAGGATTATTTGGATTATTTCTCCAAAGTCAGGCAAGCCTTCTGTCTATCCGCAAGGCAACATTCCAACACAATAGTCAGTGCCTAAAACGGTGACTTTGTCATGTTAACAACCTCTGCCCTTCTTTGCAAATGATTCCTTAATGGTGTCTTTTAGAATGTCCACTGCCACTTGAGTCATTCTGGACATACAGTTTTGGCTTTGGATTGTTAGCATCATGGATGTGATATGCAATCATCGATTGGTGTTTTCTTGCCATTGTCATGAGAATGTTTCTGAATGACCCAGTCTGCCTCACAATTCTTTTCAAGAATTTGTGTTTTGCTTTGAATCGATTGGTCCAGAAAAACACAAGTGGTCCAAAAGCAATTGTTAACAATGGATAATGTTCAAGGAAATGGTGTTTGGGTTTCAATGTTTCTTCTGGGAACACATCCAAATACCTACTGATCTTGCTTTCCATGTATTCTAATGTCTCAAGCTCAAGTCAAGTCATCTTCATTTATATAACTCTTTTCACAATACAGATTATTTCAAAGCAGTTTCACAGTGATAATAGGAACATTAATGGACCGATTGTTTTGGCTTTTCATCAGCTCTAAGAAAATATTATTATCGAGTTTTTTAGGTTTTTGATTGAATCACTTCCGTTGTAGAAATTGTTAATTATTAACTTTGGGGCTGCTTACATGACACCTTTCCAACTGAAAACCGAAGACGATTCTTCTGCATTCTTGCCATTCATTTATGTGTTTAGTCTATAGGTTTGTGCATTTGAATGTGTATGTGCACAGATGCTTAGTCTTTTCTAAGTGACATTGCCAAATTACTTGTCTGGTCCGCATAATACAGAAAAATTAGTCGGGTCTGGGGATCTATGTAAACTGGAATAATTTTGATAACGTTTTATTTATACATAGGGAAGGGAAAGGGAAGGAAGCCTTCGCAGGGAATAGTTTAGTTGACACTTCAGGGCTGCGTTGTCGTCGTGTCTAGGCGCAGGTCCTTCATCTCATCTGGATTTGGCCTGGATCTGGCAGACTGTGGCAAACAGAGAGACTAATATTAGCGTAGATGACATTCTTCCTATGATGTAGCGAGTACATCAGGTGTCATGTGAAGAGTTTCCGGTTCCGGCTGACCTAATTTATGCAGCCTAACAATTTACGTGATAGGAATTTTAGAACTAGATAATGTGTTTTGTGTATGCCAGGTTAAAGAGATGCGTTTTTAGTGTAGATTTAAACTGACAGAGTGTGTCTGCTTCCCGAGCAATGCTAGGATAACTGTTTCAAAGTTTAGGTGCTATAAAGGAAAAGGATAACTTTAAGCCCTTTAAGATGAGACATATACAGCGACATAAGACCTGGCTCTGTGCTGGCTCTCTAGCCCATAGAAAGGCAAACCGGTTCTTAGAAGGCTCATCAGTTGAACCAACTCCGAAACTTCAGCACGTCGCTGCACATCACTCCCAGATAACCGAAAATGGGCAAAGAGACGAGACGGTTGAGGTGCCTGGTTGCTGAAACCACACCCGCCTATCTCGACGAATTTAGCTCAGGCTAAAGCTGCAGTCACACTGGACTTTGAACGTCCAAAATTTCATCGGATACTGAAACGGTCGTGATATGACATCACGGTCTACAGCATCTTTTTATTGTAAACATGAATTCAACATATAACTTATAGTAATACATTCAAAATGTAAAAATATACAACCTACTCAAATTTATTGCTAAAATATCATTCATTTAATTCAGCCAAGAGGTCATGCCATGATGAATTGATCTTCTACTGGTCGCACGTATTTACGTGATGCGAATTCACAGGTCAGAGTTCACAAAACTTGAACTTTGAAACAGCGAAATGCGAAACTTTCCATACGAGCTTGCGTTTCCGGTCTAACACTTTCACATGCATATGAACGGAAGTCAATGGGTCCGCGTCCAAAGTATATTTTTCAAAATAGTGCAGCATTTTGTGGTGTCTTGAGAGGCATATTCTCCAACCATTGTCATTTTAGTAAATCTGGCAGACAAAACTTTTAGCCAATGCCAAGACGATCCAACAATGATGCCAAGTTCAGTGACTGGAATTAGTTGAGGTGACGTGATGGCTAACAGACAGCATAAAAATGTCTAGCAGTGACAGCAGCCGCAATACACTTGTAAATTAAATGGTATGCCTTTAATTATACAGAATTTTAAGGCTTAATATAATTTAAATGGATGAGTGATAAAAAAAAATTACCCCCTCAGTTGTCATGAAGGGAAAAATTATATATAGACCTAAACCACTTTTTGTACCAAGCTGTAAACTTTTTTTTTTTTTTCTGCTGTAAAGTTGGGCATTTTAAGAGAGAGACTACTCACTGCAGAGCCATGAACCTCCAATTCCCCCTCTCTCAACCTACTGTGGGCATGATGGGTGGAGGTCTTAACATGGCAGCAGCCTAATGCAGTCTGTAAATAAATGAAATATACCTGCAGCAATATTATAATATAAGATATTTTAACTTTATATTAGTTAGGTTAAAAGTTTTTGTTTTGGTAAAAAAATTTTATGAGAATTGTGAAATTTCACTGGTAGCTACTTGTTGGTGTCAAAATTTCATCCCAGATGTTAAAAACTAATCTTGGTTTGAATTTAACTTAAAATGTAAATTACAACAGTTATTTTCTTAAAGTAAGCTACATGTTTGACAAAAGTATTTGACAAAATTGTTTCTGTGACAGCTTCACCTCTGATGCAACACATCAGTGACTGAATTCCTTGCAACATTTTGTTTTCTCCTTGTTGATATAGTGACCTCAACTGACATGCACTATAAAGTGATATTATAGAATGAATGACCAAATGAGTCAACAATGAGAATTTCCTGTGCTAGATTCGACCTTGACTCAAAGGCTATATAGATTTGAGGAATTGACTCTTTTGGCGTATCATTTATCTTTTCTATCACTTTTGATTAATTCAGTGCATCCTTGCTGAAAAAAATTATTAAAAAAAAGTTAACCATGTAGCATTTGCATCCATTTACATTTGCATTCTTTGAATAAGAAAATTGTGAATGTTGTTGTCATCAGTGATATTTTTGATATTCTTAATATACAACGGGCCCATACAAACATTCATATAGCTTTTCGAACTGATATATTATACATGTTTTTATATATTAAGTCCAACATTCATCAAACCTTGTATTGTCTTTGTGGCTAAATTGCATGTTCTTTGTAGTTCATGATTAAATGCATGAAGAATTCCCCTCATTGAGGGAAGTGCTCTCTACTCCAGGCCTTTCTTCAGCCTGCACAGCCTCATTATAGTAATAAGAACAATATTGAGTGCATCTTTGCAGAGAACATGAACGGCAACACTGGCTAATGTACACTGATACCTGCAATAATGGTTCATCAGCCAAGCCAACTGCTGGTGCTGAGCGAAAAAAAAAAAATGACATGATTGCAATGCTGTGTCTTTTCAAGGGAGTATTTGCATTGTGGTTTCATTGATTTTCATTAGGTATGTTCCAGGAACCGAGCATGCTTTAAGTGAAATTAATGCTTGTGGAATATTTTTGACTTCAGTGTCTCTTGGGCAGTGCTCAAAATCACCCGTATGTATCCTTTGCCTGAGTTAGGTGAAAGATTATTTACTGAAGAAAGGATTATGTACTGGGCCTATGGGGCCAATACCCCAGGGCCTGTGATTGTCAGGGGCCTCCAGCTGAATGACCTGCAGTGCCCATGACATTTGAAAAAAGCTACTGCAAATTGAAAGAGACAGACGAACAGTGATTGATGTACCAATCAACCACTGTGTCATTGTGAAATACCCAAAGATATGAGAAATGTGATCTGCTCCTGTTCCCCGAGTCCCCTAGTGCAGGTGTGATGTACATTAGCGAAAGTACATTATTGCAGTTTTTTACATTCTGTTTCATTTTATTATGCACTTGGTTAGTTTATTCTTGTAATTCCATTTTTTCATCTTATATTTGCAATGTAGTTTCTTGTTATTTGGACAATGTCTCGCAATTCACTTTTTGTCATGGGACAAAACAGGCTAGAAAAGTGAAAAAAGGGAGACTTGTATCTCAAGGAATTATTCTGCAATTGAAGATTATGAATGAATGGGCTGAAAGTATACATGATGATAAAAAGTGAGCCTCAACCCAAATTTATATTTTCACACATATGTAATATTGACTTATGAACAGGTGGTTAGTGAGTTTTTATTTGTCAAACAAAAACAAACAAAACACAGGAAGCATCAAACAACCCTTTCTACTTTGTTGTTGACGCAAGCTATTTACCATCATCTCTTTATAACAGAGATATTTCTAGGCCTTCTTTGACATTGTGCTGGCCTCCTCAAACCCCTTTTCCTCTGGCTGAACGAGAGAGAAACAGAGTAGTTACTCAACCTCAGAAACATATCCAATCACCTGCTGTCTGCCGATAATGGAGCCAGGTGGAGGCTGGTAATAGAAAATGTGAATTGCCGTGTGTCATGCCATTCGGTGAAGAAAAAAAACAAAAGTGATTATCAATATTTCACCTGACCCATCCTTCTGTCAGAGTCCATTTCCATCCGAGGATTCCATTAAGCAGAAGTCACACAGATGCTGAAGCACAGACAATAGGAAAAAATCTACTACTTGGGCTCCCTCAGGCTTGAGGGACTCTTCTACGTGAAAACTGTTGCAGACCCTTGTATTTGTAATGACGGAGTCACAGGAATCAGGGTCTCCATGATATCACAAGTGACCAGACAATGGCTTCAGTAATAACACGTATTCTTTGTCTTAAATTATCTGCTTCTTGCCCAAATGAGTTGATAATGTATCTTTGGTATAGGACATTCATTTGCCAACGGTTAAAGATAATGCCTTTATTCCAGGTTCTTCATGAGACGTTAATGACTTGGGCCTCTGGAGCCAAATACTTTGGCTGAACAGGCAGGTTGGCTGCAGTTATCAAATAATAATCCATCTTTCATATTGATAATCCCTTTGCAGTTATATGGTTCATTCCTGGCCGAGTTTTAGGCGTCATCTCTTTAGTTGTTTCTTTGGGGATGTCACTATTAATAAAATCATCTTCATTTTTTCCCTCTAAAGAGTTCACCCAAAAATGAAAATTCTGCAATTTTTTTTATTTAGCCCTTATGTTGTTCCAAACCTGAATGTGATTAATTCATGTTTTTGTCATGGAATATTAATGGAGGCATTTTGAAGAATGAAAAGAAAAGGCTTAAAGGATCTTATTTAGCTTTCTTAGGTGTGCTGAATTAGGGTTGGAGCTCAACTCTGCAGGACAGTGGCCCTTCAAGCAGGATTGGACACCCCTACCATGTGTATATTGTCTGGCATATGTAAGGCATAATCCATGGATAGGTGTGTATTACACAATTTTTATGCATGATGTGGAGGCAAAGAACTACTCTATATAAAGCGGTCTCTCCGATCGTTATGTGCAAATAATGTATGTGTGTACACTTCATGTCACACGTAACTGCAGTGCACAACTCAGGAGAATATGACAAAAACAGTATTTATCCAATAATACAGAACAAGAAAACTCGGGAGAACTAGCAGCAATGTAAAACTCAGACATAAACATAGACGATACCGGACCCTGAACTAGGGAATAATCAAGGCTTAAATACTTGAGGAGATTGACAGGTGGTTGTAGTTAACCAAGTTAACTCGGTTAACCAAGGGAACAAACCAGGGAACCCAGGCTGGCAGACAGGCAAACCAAAACATGATAGTAAAATAGAACAAAACACATTATATTGCACACTAGGGTTATAGTACATTTTCCCACCTGTTAATCAATGTGTGACAACACCGGTAAAACCAGAATCACCGGTGTAACACAAAATATTCACACACAAAATATTCATTATATTTATTGAATAATCCAGCAGACTCACTCTCCCAACAGAAGTCTGCGAACCTTCCCCCAAAAACTAACAAAAAAACTAACAGAAGCTAACACACAGCTTCTGGTTACAGGTCACAGGACACAGGAAGACTGATAAGGTTTATGACCCAAGGAATTTAGAGAGAGTTTTGGCTCACTCAATTCTCATTGAAAAGGACAAATTAACCCTTTTAATCCTACATAGTCTGTATATGTAACCACTTGAGAAATATATATACCTGTATCCATTTTTCACCTTGTATGATTTTCCTATCATAGGGAAGACACAAAGCCTGTAAAAACAGACTCTTCTGCCACAAATTATTGACAAACTGTTCTATAAATGAACACGCAACCTAGAAAATTGGGTGTATGATATAACTGTCTTGTAAAGCAGAGGTCCCCAACCCCCGGGCCGCGGACCGGTACCGGTCCGTGGGTCATTTGGTACCGGGCCGCACAGAAAGAATAAATAACTTATTTTAAAAAAAACAAAAAAAAAAGTGCATGTGTGTATGAAATGTGCATTTCTCTCTGGCGCGTTCACTACTGCGAAGATCGCGAGTCAGCATCTCAATTTCAAATTCTCTCCGTTACATCCGTCTATGACTCACTCTTGGCGCATAGCAACGCTTGTTTAGGTCACGTGATACGTTACCGCTAAAAATAAACACACAAGCTAGCAAAATGAGTAAAAAAACAAACGTCTCTGGAAAGCGGCCCAGTGAGGAGACAGAAGAAGAGCCTATGATTTCCAAGAAAAAGAAAGCTGCATCTAACAGACAATACCAGGAGTCCTACTTGAAATATGGATTTATCGCAACAGGTGATTTACACGCACCAAGCCCGCCAGAGAGCGTTAGGGGGCAGAGAGGATGTTACTCATGTTATGTTGTTGGCGCGATGTTACGAGGACGCTGCTAATAAAGTTGCGAGTAAGCCTACACATTGGATTCACGTTTATTATAATATTTAAAAAAATACCCCATTTTATTTTGTTGTTTTTATCCGCCACACCTTAAAGGCCGGTCCGTGAAAATATTGTCTGATATTAAACCGGTCCGTGGCGCAAAAAAGGTTGGGGATCGCTGTTGTAAAGAGTCACTTGCACAGTTTTTATTTTATACTAATGTTATGATAGAACCAATGGTTAATGTGACCTCACCTATACCAAGTTTGGGATCTACAATTTTGTATTTTAAAGATCGTGTATATATGTCGATACCTTTGCAACATATTAGTATTATAAGAATCTTTTATTTTTTTCTTCTACAACCAATCCAATTACATATACAAAGGCCCTGCTAGAAAGACAAAGAGCCGTAAAAACTCCATAGAGGAATTAAACACTCTCATTTTTTATTTAAATTGAAATTACACCTTTCTCATTGGTCAGGTCAACCCAAAGAGGTGAGCCTTTTCCCAGACTTTAAAGAACCACACACAGCTCCGTCTACTCTCTTCTTGCCTCTACTGCTGCTTCTTCTGGTTGATGTGTGTGTGGGACCCCATTCGGGGCCCATAGGCACTGACAGGCCTCGACCATAGCCTGCTGAGAGGACTCTCCCAACAGAGTCAGACTACAATTCCTTCATTCCATCTCGGAAGAAAATTGCAACTCTTACCACCACTGAGCGGACAACCGTTAGCTCTTTCTTCTCTGCATCTTCTGTTTGCCGTTCTGCGTGGCATCGCTGGTTGGCATGGCTGCAATGACAGGCCTCAATTTACAACCAGCCATGTGCTAACTCATTGCTTTTAAATCGTTAATTTGAAAGTGAAAATAAAATATGCACAGCATTCATAACGGAGTGGAGCAGAGCAAGCATTTTCAGTTAATTCCTATGGAAGTTGAGCTGCTATAGGAATGAACTGAAAACGGTCCGCGCTAGTGGACATAGTTATGAATGCCCATGCGGCTGTGTATATTTTACTTTCGCTTTCAAATTAGAGCCAAGTGCTTAATGGTGGGCTGAAAAAAACAACTGGAAAAACAACTAATCCTTTGCAAATTCCCTATTAACACTGGGTTTAAATCCCCATTGCAAAAATCCAAAAATCTTCCATCATCATCTTGTCAGTCAGGCCTTCACTCTCATGATAAATGAAATCTGATTCCTGCTGATCTGTGCTGCGACTCTCGTTTGGCTCACTCTGAATTGAGCAGTTGTTTTCAGTTTTTAATTGCAGTGTCTGTTTTCTAAATGAGCAAGGTCTAAATGATTTCTATTACTACGATGGTGGGGTTGGTGCCGCGGTGGACAAGTGACGTATCCGGTGTTGTGGCTGAGCACCAGTAACACCTTCAACACCGACTATCGCACCAAGCCTAGTACACACCCCTCTGGGAGGGCGTGTCCCCATGCCATAACAGTCCAACTGATGAGTGAGGGTGAAGGCTCTAGAAGAGGACACAGAGTAGGTGGAGAGCAGGAAACCAGGGCAGATGACAAAAGGAGAGAGACCAGGGTGGTGATGATGGTGGAAGGAGCCAGGGAGGAACCTAGGGACCCACAGCATAGCCAGAATGATGGCCCATCAGAACATTAAAATAGAATGGTGGTATTGAGTCATTCGTTCATCAAGTCACAACTCCACAGGCAAGGCTATGCAGTCTGTACCAGTAAAAAAGTATAATTCACCTCTCGGGCCTTCAGGTTCGAGTCGTTTGTTCCTAACATCATAGCCCCATTGGCTGAATGCAAAAATAGAAATGATTAGTTCACCTCTCGAGTCTTCAGGTTTGAGTCTGAGACGTGACGTGACAGCCATATTGGATACAGAAATTCGTTAATTCACAACCGTCCTTATTATATTTTATTTATTTTTAGTTTAGTTTTGTTTTTTAGCTAGTATAATAATTGATTTTCCTATAAAGATTGGACATATTGTTCTAATTGTATAAAAAGAATAAATATAATATAATATAACAATAGGAATACGAATGTAATATTGTATTTGTTGACAACAGACCCGAAGACTCTAACTAATCATTTCCGTTTCTACAGCAAATAGGGCAGTGACAGGATGAACGACTGACTCGAACCCGAAGACTCGAGAGATGAACTAATGATTTCTGTTTCCGTTACTGCATGCATTGTGCACGGCCCAGTTAAACAGTGATGACGGAAATAACGACTCGAACCCGAAGACACAAGAGGTGAACTAATCTTTCTGGGGAACAGATGTGATAAATGTGAGGTGACATAGGAAAGGTGAACAAACAGACTGCATAATCTGAAGACCCTGCTTAGCAACTAATTAATCATTTCTTACCTTGGCTGCATTAATCTATATATATTTTTTTATTCCAAATATGATTGACAAGTAGCGTGGAAAATTTAACAAGTAACAAATTAATTATATTCTACTGAAATGAACGAAATGGCTTTGAAAAATATTTGTTCATTTTCCTGAACGAGATTCAAAGGTCCGAGTCAATAAAATGATCCGAAATTCCCGCTACTAGTTTACTGTACTGAGCTCAACGGCTTTTGCCGAGCTGGGATATAAACCTAGCCAGTAGCGCTTCGCTTTGTTTATATCACGGCTGTTCGATATGTTCTGCCTTCTTGTTTTAGTGGAAATAACGTCAACACGTGTCCTTTCCTCGTTTCCTTTTCTCGCTTCCTTTCTTCGCATCTCAGCTCCACCCCCGTAGGATGCGATGGGAGGATGGAAGGAAATAAAACTAGGATGGAGGAAAGGAAGGAAATGTTATTTGTATGTTGGAATGTTTTTCACTCGAGCGTCACTTCAAAGTGTCATCAGCTGTGCTTTAAGGGACCATGTTGTTACAGTTGATTATATAAAAAATTATTTATTTATGTAAATATATATATATATATATATATATATATATATATATGTATATTTAAATCATAAATTATAATAAATATGAATAATGCAAGATATGTGAGATGTACAGTTTATTTAAACTGCAGAAGTAAATACAACATTTAAATTATTGTTGACAGATGTGGCGGGAGAGGAGAATGTATACGTATAGTCCCTCAACTTGTTCATCTTCCGAGTGGACATTTCTCTGAACCCGCCGGGAGTGAAAACGAACACATGCAAAACCTGAGGTAAAGTTAAATTATTTTGTTTTCTGCTCCAGATAGGCCTATACACCTTTCAGAATAGTATATTAACTTTAACATGGAACATTAACATGGTGGTAATTTAAGCCTTGTAAAAACATTAAATGTGAAGTAGCACAAACGTATTTCCAAGTCGACTAGCACTTCCCTAACTGTAATTTTGTTGCTGTTCATCTTCTTTCCAGGACAATTTTGTATACTGTAATGGATTATAAGATAACAGGTAAGATTTAAAAACAGTTTAATCTCAAATCAATACCTTTTGTCCCCATAATTATTTATGTGGTGAAAAGCTGTGTAATAAGATATATGACTGTACTTTATCCCTTAAAAGTTTGTCTAGTTTTGGATAAATGCCGCTTGCTAGCAACTGTTTTCTTCACAGAAGTGTTGCGTCTAAAAATATTTCAACAAAAATCAATATTTTGTATCCAATTGTTTACTTATTTGTAAAGTAACCATTACTTTACAAATAATTAATACTATTTTACATACTTGTAAAGTATAGTTGTATCCTGCTCTGCTCTACATTATCCCTTCCTTAACACACACATTCCAGCCATAATAATCAAGTATTCATGACAGACCATGGTATAATCTCATATCTCATTCACAATCATGTTCAAATTGAAAACTTGAAGATTCTTCAAAAACTCTCCTAATGGATTATTAATTAACCTAGAAAAGTATATTTAAAAAGTTTTATAAGCGTTTTGAATCAATTTCTTTAATTATTAATGCCTATCCAAAATAACTTTTTGTTTTCTTTTAAGGTTTCATCAATTTAACATTTGCCCAAAACCAATTGCATTTCTTTCCCTCTTTCAACATCAGATTAACGCGGGTGTGCTTTGAAAGGCTGCTGCCTTAATGACTTAGCCAAGCAAACATCCCCAGTGATCCACATGGAGGTTTGTGAATCCATATGCAAAATGAGAGTCTGCTCTGACTGATTAGTTTTCAGGAAGACCATCTTTCCTCCCTATTGCCTAGATTAGTTGTGATCTTCCATTGCAAACATAGCTATCTGGATGTCATCTAGCTAACACCGGTATTTGTCAGTCTCAATCCAACGCTTCACTGAAAAAGTCCACCCTACCCAGTGTCAAAATCTCACAAATAATCCATGTGCATGAGAATGATAATTAAGAGTGGAGTTAATCAAATCATAAAGCCATAAAAATATGCAGATGCTGGAAATATGCTGGAAAGACTTAATGGCTGTAAACAACGAATATTTTATCTATTTGTCATAAAATCTAATGGGATTTTTTTTCCCACAATAATATCTGCACACATGAGCAAAGGCTATATTAGTCATCGGTGGCTGAACACTACTATCATAGGGCTGTCGCTAATGGGGTTGAAAGGTGGAAACAAATCTAGGGGATCACATCTGCAGGGGGCCACAACAATTTTAGTAGGACTGATGTAGGATCCAGTATAATTGATAAAATGTATTGATGACACAAAAAAAATCCCCAAATCGTGCTGGGGGGGAGAGCGGGGCACAACATAATGCCTTTTGACTTTCTTAGTTTGTGTAAATACTTAGGGTTGAGAGAATTTCTTTAGTTCCACATTAATTTCACAGATGTCTGGTACAAATATGTGGCTTTGTTTCATTACTACAGTGTATACATTTTTCATTATTTACCCCTAAAAGGGAAGTGAAATGTAACAACATTCCCCATAGGTGAGGCACGTTGTAACATGACCATATGACAGCTTAAAATGTTATCTGATTTAATAAAGAAATGTATGTACACAAGACAAACTTAAAATATTTTTAATTATTATTATTATTTTTTTTTTTTTTTAGAAATTCAAATTTAAATAATTTTGTAGTTTGACAACGAAAACTGTAAAACACAGCTATACAGCCTAGATCAAATCAATACAGGCAAACAATTAAAGAAACATGTTCAGACATTCAGAAAAATGAAAAACACAGAGCTGAACAACCCCATTCCTAAATGGAGCAATCTTTACAAGTTTTAAACTAGCATCATGTCAACAGATGCATGAGTGTATCAGTGGTACATAAGCAGCAGATTTTCTGAATGTGTTTATACAGCAGCGGTCTATTGTTGTTACTGCTATTTTATTCAATGTTTAACACGGATATGAAGTTAAAAAGATATAAGCATTGTGCTTTATCCGCGTCCCGTATTTAGCAGTATTACTCAATGGAACATTCATTTTCAAGAGAAATGTTTATTAGCAATGCTAAATGTGTGTGGTTGATTCAGATGCTCGTTTGTCTGAGCCACATTCAAAGAATCATCAATATAGGTAATACTTTGCGTTTTGTTTGTTTTATAATCTGATGGACACTGATTCAAGCATAAGCTGGATCGTATGCAGTTATGTCTGCTGAAGCAAATGGTTATTGTCGCATACTGTGAGTATGCCGTCTAAGCACGGATGAGAAGTAAAAGTAAATAAGCATTCACATACATGTTTACATGTCATCTACATAAAATGACATTGTTTATTTAAGGGTTTTGCTTTTTTGTTGGTGCAGCTCAGCCATTCATTATGCTAATTCATTCATCGCTCCTAATGGTTTATTTATCAAATAAAGCATGAGGGTTATGTTATCAAATGACTAATTGATGATACTTGCTCAGGTGTTTGGTGTTGTTCCATATCTATCAGCTTGCAACGTTATTGATTTTTCCTCAAAATATATTTGATTTGGTTGAAACTTTAATATCAATCAAAATAGTTCTCCTGCCTAAGGAAAAAAAAATTCACTGGGATATAAACCTAGCTTTCACACAAAGTTAAAATATAGTTTGAAACCATGAATTATTATTTTTTTTTTGGTACAACTTAAATTTTTATTTTGGAAAAACAAAGTATCATTTTTGCTTTGGACTAAATTTTGTTACAAGCAATTTTATTATAATTTGTCAAGTTACATTTCTAATTCAGTACAAACTATATTTTTAATTATACCTTAATCAATTTATCAAGTCAAGACTTTTTACTTAATGCAGGTCAATATAGTAAAACTTAAATTTAGGTGACTTACTATAAATAAAGACTATCTTCAAAAGACCTTAATGTTTATTGTGATGTTGTTGTATTTTTAAAATATGCATCACATTCTCTGCTGTCCAAAAATAAATAAATAAATAAAGCCTCAAATGAATTTTGCGTATAAGGAAAAAACACAATCCCAAAATCTTAATCTTCCTTGATGGCAAACACTGCCAATCTCACAAGCTCTGTTTCAGCTTCATCCTTCTGAACAACCTAATAAAAAGACAAGACATTTATTAAGTTATTTTGATAAAATCAGTGTCTGATGTGTCTAAAAACATGCACACAAAAAAATTCTCTCAATCAATTATCAAAAAACAAATTGGAGGTCTAGTAATAAGAAAATGTAATGACTTGCGAAGTCCAGCAATGTTGGCTCTTCCAAATATTATTCTTATAGCAACTTGACTTGACTTTATCACAAGTAAAGCATTTGTACAATAATTATATAATATCTATCTTTATAAAGTTATAACATATGCTGTGACAAACAATATTTGTAACTGCCTTGTGTACTCATATTTCATTAATTTCAGAATCTGGCCACAGACTGACTCATTCCACAATGCAATATTTGGATACAATATCCATTTTATGACCAGCCTTTCACTGCTCCATCTGCCCTGCAGCCACAATAGTGCTGTATGGCAGATGTATCACTTTTATTTTGTTTTTCATTTTTTATTCAAAATATTCACAAATGTTAGTTGATCTATAATGCGTGATGGGCGCCGCTATTTTAGTTTTATCACTTTGACTGTTACACATACATGAAAATCCCTCACCTTTCGGCGAAATTCGCCGTTTTGAAATCAAAATAGGTGACCTACGTGAATTGTGTAGATTCAATGAGAATTTTTTTGCTCAAATGGGGGGGGGGTATTCATATTCAGCGAACTGCGAACAATATAGTGAAATATTAACACGAAGGGCCTTGCATCACCAGTGCAGACCACCATCAGAGGCTGAAAGCACGCCTGGCCTCAGTGATTTACCTGACTGCATTTGGTGAGTGATGGTTTCAATAACTTTATTTTCTGGTTTATCTAAGTTAAGTTGCCCAGGAGCTCTGTTGACATAGACTTAGCTAACGTTAGCTACAACTTGATGAATTGAGTCTTTGAACGGGAGAGAACGCAACGTTAGCCAGCTAGCTAAAGCTCCGGTGGAAAATTATTAGCTAACGCTACTGTTTTTGAGGTAGATTTTGAGGTGAGGGGACTGACAAGGCAGAAAGTAAAGTGGTCCACTGTTCTATCAATAAGTAGACCTGCCAACCTGTACGCAATTTGAGTAGCGGATACGCATTTCGACTTCAAAGTACGCTGGTACGATTTGTCACTCTAAACTACGCAAAAACCTGGTGACGCCTCTGTGCACGCGCAGTCCTCAAATCAAGTGAACAGCAAAAGAAGAAGCGTTCGACCAATCATAGCGCTAGGTTCTTCCCCCAAAGAAGAAAAGAGTATTACGAACTGTAGTGTAAATTGTTATCTTTGCCAATAAAATGTATTCAAATCTGAATAACATAACATTGTATTGGCTGTCAATCATGATGGAAGAGTAAACAAGTTAAGTTACAGCATGTCCACCGTCTCTTGTGGGGCTTATGCATTAAGCCATTTGTGGTGCCCTCACCACATTGTGCCTCTCATACTGTAAATGTTAGACCCAGTGACAGGCTGGCATGAAATGGCTTGCATAATACTTAGTAAGGAGGCCATAATAATTTTTGACTCATAGTTGAAGTTAACATTCTCCAGCTCTCCCCAGGTTGGCAAAAAAGCATCTCAAAATGCATCAGATTGATGCTTTAAAATATTGAATATTTAATTTTTTCTTCTGGGGGAGCATGCCCCCGGACCCCTCTAGAGGGGTAATATCCTTCTACCTTTTTCTCCCCTGACCCATTTTCATGCCTGGTTACAGATACAGAGTGTTATTAACCCTGGATGGTCTCAGCTAGCCCAACCCAAGCTACATGTATGTGTTACTTGTGGGCATAATGAAAGCATGTAGGAGTACCAGCTTAATGTGGGTACAATGAAGCCTGGATAGATCTATGGAATTTAGGCAAATGTACAAGTATTTTTATATGACCTGAGACCATGTTTATAAGCTTAAAAGTTGAAAAAATGCAATGTTTCAACTTGTCTAAAGCTTAAGAGATTAATGCAAAACTACTTACCAGATCCTCCTTGATAAGTTTGTCTCGATCTTCCCCATGGTACACAATAAGGCATTTCAGCAGACACTCCCATTTTTGATT
Organism: Zacco platypus; assembly: GCA_038088235.1. Lineage (NCBI taxonomy): Eukaryota > Metazoa > Chordata > Actinopteri > Cypriniformes > Xenocyprididae > Zacco > Zacco platypus. Next base: position 26,595,321 of record CM076078.1, on the reverse strand, counting down.
CATCCCAAGGCTCTAAATGAGAGCGCAAACACACACATAATGCATTATGCAGTCCAATTTTGCATTTTCACTTATGCAAACAATACACAATGCACACAAATATAATAAATGCTGTAGAAGTATTATTCATTGTTAGTGCATGTTAAATTAATGTAGTTAAATGTGTAACAAATGAAACCTTATTGTAAAGTAATCCATCTCTGCAAGCCCATATGATGCAAGTGGATGGGCACCTTAAAGTTGATGCTTCAAAATCCACACAAAGTGAACACGACGGTAATCCATATAACCCCAGTTGATGAATCAATACTTCTAAAGTGAAACAATAGGCATAAGAAATACAAATATTTAAAATTTTTTACAATATAAACCATCGGCTCTGGCCAACATATACACATTCATGAGTTCATATTTGACGTAAACATCAGCACATTGTAAAGAATTTCAAACACATCTTCGACAGCATGAGAATGAACATGATCAGAGAACTTTCATTTTTGATCTCTCCTTTTACGAGATCCTTTTTCTGCCAAGCAGGAGTGTAGAGCTCATCACATACCTTGTCCATAATGTGTGAGAATAGTGATTAGCTGTAGTACAACATATAACACATACATGTCTGAGATTAATTCTTTTAGTATAATTTTTTTCTCATTCACTTTGTAATATATTAAAGAGACTAACCTCATATTTGCATGTATTACTTTGCAATCATAATTCGTCTCTCCCCATATGCATAATTTCACCGGTAGTTGTCTGTAGTATAATGGTGCAGATAAAAACAACTCTTAATACATAAATACATAATAAATTTAATAAATAAATATAAATATATATATATATATATATATATATATATATATATATATATATATATATAATATATAAATTTAATAAACTTAATATCTTAATATACAAGATTCTTAATGTTATTTAGTCGAGAGCAGTGAGAGATTCATGACAGACGACAACAGGTTTATTTTACTGCTGTCACCTTAAAATCATGAGATACTAAATATGAATGATACATGTCTGATTTGTGAATACTTAGCAAGATGGGTGTTTTCTTATGTAATTTTGTGTATTTGACTATTCAAACGCCATGAAACAGAACACATTTCGGTAACGTTACTCCCATGCATGCAGACGGGCAGCTGAGCACGAGCACAAGAAGCCATTTTATGAATGATGATTTAAAAGCACATCACGTTTCTTAATGTTCATCTATCCATTCTTTTTAATCACTCTAAAGTTTCATTAACACACACAAACGCAGTATCTGGTAACAAACCGAACTTTTTTGAAAACTCCGGCCAGGGTGAAGATTTTTAGAAACTCCAGTTACAGCGTTGTCGTGTAGACGGTGAAACCAGAGATTTTGGCCAGTGACATCGGATTGAGCGCTGTTATCTCCTTTGTTTAAATGAGGCGAGTCTGTGCAAAGAAGGATGTCCAAAATATTGCTGCTAATAACTGTGCTAACAGGGCTTATATAACATGTAGACATGCATCCACAGTTCTCCCATTATATTGTGGAACATGCAATGTCAGAATGCACAGGTTATGACAATTTCTTTTTTCTTTTTTTTTTACTTTCAATGAACGTCTCATTTTATTGTTCTGGTTCATGGAATTAATAATAGTGATAAAATAACAATGTTAGCCTAAGGAAACTTTTTTCCATGCTTCTGATTGGCCAACATGGCTTATAACAGCACTTTATAGCGTGTTTTTGCATTTTTTTTTAAAACTGTGCTTGTGTGGACGCGATTTATATTTTAAATGGCGGAGGAAAAACTTTGTTGTAGACATACTCAATGATTTTACAGAATTGTGTCTTCAGCTAAACAAGATGGCCGTCGATCAGAAAATTCTCAAATCAAGTCTTGATGACGTCAGTGGTCACATGACTTGCACAGAACGTAAATATAGTAATTTGGTTTTGGTAAAAGTTTAAATTACACCAACAAAACATTTTACTTCCAGTCAAGTAAAGTAATTTACGTTAGACCAATGACAAGACAGAAAAGGTCACTAGTATTAAGTCAGTCAGCAAGTAGCCAAGGCACACATTGATAGTAAAACATGCGGCCCCATATTTAAAAAAATATTGTCTAATCCTCCCATTACTGTGTCGGTGAAAAGGGCTTTACAATGTATAGCAGTAGTCTTCTAAGCTGTTGCACCACAGATTATTGGTATTTCCTGTACACTGCAATGATCTGTTAGATGTTGGTGTTGAAGAAGGCTCTGCCCTTTTCTGTTTGCTGCTTTGTTGTTTTGTTAAATCATGTATGTTGCATGTGCAGCAGCATGTCTCACATACTCACAGCAATGTCTGTGAATGTATTGGCAGTAGCATGTCTCGATACTAGCTCTGCAGCAGCAGTGTAGCAGATCTAGTCCGCCAAGACCAAATACATTAACTTTGTCATATCCATTACTATGCCAATCTCAATTATCATACCAATATCCCGAGAGACAGAATTACCTAGTTCTGACTTCAAGCTCTGACGATGCAGGCTGATGGGTCTTTAACTCATTTAGTAGCAATCGCACCATTATCTACACAGTGCGCCGATTGGTTGCTGTTGCATCAGCAGCCAATGAGCTTGCTGCTCAAACATTCAAATAATTGGCATTGTTTGCTTTTAGCAGTCTGCAGCGCGTTTTCAGAACCCTCCTCCATCCACAACCTCACCTGTACAAATTTGCCACGGGGTTAAATCATGTATGTTACATGTACTGCAGCAGCATGTCTCACATGCTCACAGCAATGTCTGTGAATGTATTGGCAGTAGCAAGTCTCGTTCTTGCTCTGCAGCATCTATTCTGCCTAGTCCAAATACATTAACATTGTCATATTCATTACCATGCCAATTATTATCTCAATTATCATACCAATATCCCAAGAGCTGTCAAGGCAGAACTTAAGAAATTTGATTTTGCTATTGTTAAAAAAATGTTCAGTGACGTCTTCCAAAGATTTTGGAATTTTTAAACCATGTGTGTTACAACTAACCCCACGTTAGGTTGTACCCCACTCTCATATCATGTCCATTTTCACTTCTAGTCAATTCGAAGGTAAATTTAGCTCAAATGGAATGAATAATTGGGTTTATATGGAATTTTGACAGAATCACTGTTTTTTTGACTGACAGTGATCAATTGAAGAGTGTGTTGGGTGCAGGGCTTGTCCATATGCTGGTAAACTTTTAGTGTCTGTTCATCTACTATCCTATACAGTGGATAAAGTGAAGTCACGGCCAACATTTTTTCCTCACTGAATATCCTGTTTTTGTCTGAAATGAGTCACTAGAGGATTAAAATTGGTTGCAAACTGCAATTCACATAAAAAGAAAAAAAAGGATGAGGCCCAGAGTAATAAACAGTATATTGCGGCCCAGACTTCCTAGCAACAGCCAATTGCTCATAGCAAGGACGGAGGGACATAACTCAAATGGTACATCATCTAGGTGTCTTTTGGGAGAACAAAAACATCTATACTGCTCAGAGGGTTGGCGTTTATCAAATCTATACATCATCATATGTTAAAGACAGATCTTATAACGCATGTTCACAGGATTATAATGCCTTAGACTCAATCTGAGGTTGAGAGAGTGTGTGATGGTTCTTTCGACTGAGGAGAGGAGATGTAACCAAAAGCTACAGAGTGTTAATGACACCATAGCAAACATTTCTGTGGCATTGAGGGGGGCAACGTCAGTTGATGACACAAAACATAAATCTCTGTAATTTGTGAGGGGTGTTTCACCTTGCCTTTGGTCCAAACTGCCAAGATGCTTAATCTGTTAACCTTAAAGGAAAAGGCAATATTTTTTCCTTTTGTTTACAATTGTGTGGGCAGCGCACCCTATGGCTCAATGGAGGGGATAAGAATGGACGTCTTAAGAGCTTGCGATCCATTCCCCTGACACTCAGATAGAAATTGCAGCAGTCCTTTTTAGATATTGAGGGGTTTTATACTTATAAATGGCTTAAACGGAAATACCGCCCCTCTCTCTTTGGCCCAATAAGAAATGTCTTGAGGACAAGGAATCTCAATAAAGAAAGGATGAGCAACGAGGGGGCATCATTGTCTTTTTATTGTCCCTGGAGCACATGATCTGCTCTGGAAATGATGCCACATATCTTCCCTGACAAGTTGCGGGGGACAAAATGATAGAGAGATCCGAAATTGATTTTGCACAGATACTAAAACAAACAAGGTCATATTTGGCTGGGGAGCTAATAATGCCCACGATCTACACTGTGAAATCGGCGTCTGCTTCTCACAAATGGAAAACACTGAGGTATAAATAAGGATGATTGCTCATGTTCTGGTTGAAATGGAAATGTGAATTGCCCTTAAACGGACAAAAAGCTGGGAAAGGTGCAAGCCATTTACTATGCCCCAGAACCTGAGAGATTTACGTTGCTGTTGCTGAATCAGCCGGGGGAACAAGGGTCAAAGATGTATTAAGCTTTAGAGATTTGGAAACACTTCAGAAGACTGTTAAATTTGTGAGAGTGTCTTGGCCCAAAGGAACAAGTAGCATGGAAAATGTGTTTAGATTAAGTAAAGTAGATTAAGTAAATAGCCCCCCCCCCAAAAAAAAAAAAAAAAAAAAACATATCATGTCATTAAGCTAATGTCTTTTGAAACCCTTTTCTTTTTCATTAATATATTTTCTTGCACACTTAAAATCTTCCCATTCCTTGCAGTATTTTAATCTTATGCACACTTCTACATTTAAGGAATATATCAAACACGCCAATCCTGGCACAATTTCTAAATGCGTCACACTTAAATCTGAGCACAAACCAAATATTAAAGCTTTGGCAGAAGGCAACATGTTGTAAGCGAAATAAGCTCAAATTAATTATTAATTAGTTTATTTATATGAAGTTCTAAACGAGTCACTTATTTTACCGACCGAGCAACTGAATCGTCCAGCGTTCAGTGGCGCGGGCCGCAAACAAGCTCTGTCGCGACTTCAACTATCTTAAAAACACCCTTTAGCAAGGTAACATAGATCGGCAGTTTAAGACATTAAATTAAAAAGCACATAACACAAGACATTTCTCTTTAAAATATGAAGGACACTTTATTGACTATACTACCACATAAACTAATATCTAATACAAACACACACGCACACACACATTCACACGAGTTGCAGAGAGAAAGAAAGAGAGGAAAGAATGAGTTCAAGAGAGTGAAATGATGAAAGTTTCTAGCAATATATGCATTTCATGAGACCTGATCTGAACGAACCATCAATCACTAATTTAACCCTTTTATCGCTGCTTAGACGGTTTATTATATTTTAAATAAATGCACCAGTTCAGCTATAGAATCTGGAGGTACTTGCTCTTGTCGTGTGTCTCTAAATGGGGATTCCTTGTCGACGTCCTTTGGCTTGGAGGAAGGGGTTCCCCGGGTTCGTTGATCTGTTGAAGGTCTTTCCGGTCTTGATTGCTGCAGATGAAATGGAAGTTCTCTCGTGGCTGAAGTTTGAAGTTGAGGCGGCAAAGATTGTAGAGTCGTTTAACTTTGCAACAAAACTTAACTTAGCACACGAGACTCTCGACGAAAAGAAAGCAAATTAAAGTAAAAGAAAGGAAAGCAAGTGAGACGAAAGTCCGTTGGATGGCTTGAATGAAAGTGCTTGGCTAAAGGTTCCAGGAGAGAGAGAGCTTCAAAGAGCTTCAAAAAGAAGAAGATAAGAGAAGAGATCAGAGATAAGAGAGGGAAGTTCTGGTGTACTGAACTTTTAAACTGTGGTTTGTCCCACCTCTCTGAGGAGTTCTAACCAATTAGATGCGGTCTTTGTTTCAGAGGTGATTGTCTCCTCCTCTGGTCGTTTACAAACTGTTATCTGAACTCAGTTGGGGTACCGAGAGTACAGTTTAGTCTAGTTTACTCTAAAAGGAATACAATGCATTTTACACAGATTTCATTCAAGCCATCTTTTGAGTTATGAGCGGGGGTTCAGTTTCATTACAAACAACACATACTTTCAATCAACTATTCAAAAGTTATGACAATTACATGAATTGTGAGTGATCTACGCATCACAGGTCACATGTATAGTGTGTATGCATGACATGGAATTATGCCATCGAACAATGTTTGATTAAGAGTCCGTTTAGAATGGTTTTGGAACCATTTGAGCAGTTCGTAGGAGTCACTGTTGAGTTTTCTGTGGGTTTTGATTGTGACACTCAAGGGTTCACACAAGGTGGTCTGTTTTATCTCTGCCTCTGAAGATCAACATTCTGGTGTTATCCTTTTGTGTTTCCAGTTGCATTGTCTTTAAACATTTGATCTCTCACCTCAGCTGGGCATAGCTGGGGGGGTTTCAGACGGGCTGGAGCCACGAATACGTTGATTGGTCTTTGGTCCAGTGACGCTTTGAATGACTGAGATGAGTTTATATGTGGAATTAATTTTGAATGAATCATTTGGAAGATTCATTTGTCTGGTTCGTCCTCAATCCCTACAATGTTCAGGGAATCCTAGTTTTCACATGGCTTCGAACACTTGGAATATTGCACAAAATTGGTTCTGTCCTTCTGTTTTGCCTTTTTAGAGGCTGTGGTCACTATGACCTATCATTGTATGGAAAAGAGTGTCTGTGCCGACAGAGACACAATGAATCTGGATCGATCCTGATATTTTCTCTCTTGAATCGATTCTGCACTTAGTTTTAACAGCAGATGGCGATCTAGGCTAGTTTTTAACCGCACACTCAAATGTTCACGAAGAATCCTGCTGGACAGCAATCGTGCATTTGGCTGATTCATGTAAGTGGTTCAATATACTTGCACCTCAGCTCAGAATGCTTTTATGACGTGAGATTTGTAATTCACTTCAACCTTTTCGAATTTTAAAAAATGATTATTTTAGATTTAATTGGTGTGTGTAAAGGAACTTGAAGCAGACAGAGTGCGAGTGTTTCTAAAGCACATATAGTGCCATCTGCTGTTAAAAACTAAGCTCAGAATCGATTCGAGAGGATTGGAATATACTGGACAATATCAGAATCGAGTCCAGATTCTTTGTATCACGAATCGAGAATCGATGTATTGTCCCAGACCTATTGTCTGAGGGCCATAAATATTGTATTTACTATTTTCCAAAGTTTGCATACCTGTAACTCTAAAAGTATTAAAAGATATGTCAATATGATTTTAGATTCTGGTTCTTAAACTTTTCTTATGAAATCTTCATTTTCAAGGCCTTATATGGTTCAAACCCAGACTTATGGGGAGCTCAATGCAGCTCCATGTTCAATTTGTTGTATTTTACCAATTTGTAATGGTCAAATACCACATGTGTTTCACTTTGCACACATCTGATACTAACTGCATTTAAACGGATAATATCTGAAGAATAAATAGTGTTGAAACTAGAAATGTATCTTGTTTCCCTCTATCAAAATAATTGTATACAACATACCCATCTGAGTGCCAAAAATCCACTGAAATGGTCAAGTTGAGGCATATTAACTTGCTCTCAAAAATGTATTTATAAGAATCTATATTTGAATCAGTATCAAAGATATTTGAAAGAAAGGATTTTTTTCACTTTAACAGCTTATGAAGCTAGCAAGAGTTCAAGTACGCAGCCCTGTAACTACATTACCACATTAACATCCCAATATCTCTAGGATTGAAACATATAGGGACTTAAAAATTAAGATTCCTATAGAAAAGTCTTTTAAGAACCACAATCTAAATTCATATTGACATGTCTTACTTTTAGAGTTACAGGCATGCAAACTTTAGGAAAATATTATTCATCACACAAATATGTTCTATGCAATTATGTTGATAGAAAAAAAAAACACAAGATGCATTTCTAGATTCAACATTAGTTTTTCTTCATATATTCCTCTTTAAAAGAAAAAAAAATATCAGCTATATGCAACATTTAATATTTTGGCTTTCATCAATATTTATCTTTGTCTTTCTTCAGAAAAAAAAAAAAAAAAAGAACTGAGCTGGGCACCTCTGGTTGAGTTGACACAGAATGACCCTGTACTCTCAGGAGAAGCACTTTCACAAAAAAGGTTAAAAACTACCAAAGCATTATAGGCTCACTAATAGCACTAGCAGAGGTGAGCAGTATTGATCTGAGTGAACATATATTGCATTTTTGACATTTCTTTCACGAAGTGAAATCTGACCATAAGGGAGCATTACATTTCTGCTGAACTGTTTCAAAGTTTTACCTACTGCAAGCACATTTTATAGGGAAAATAGCTTATCTTATCATTTTTTTTTTTTTTACAGTTTAAAACATTAAACATATTATTACCCAATCTGTTTAAAGTGTCATGATCAATGATATCGATTATTTCTACAACACTTGGCAATAGCAATATTGTGGGGCACAGAAATTGCAGGAATAAAGGAAACTGTGGACTCACTATATTTGGACATGATGTTTCATCCCCTCCTGATTTCAGATTCATAGCCTCTGTAGTTGATCAATTTCAATTTCAACTCCACCTCACAGCTAATCTGAGAGATCTTTTATTGCTTTCTCCCAGAGTTTTACAGCAGCAGCTGCTCCTCTGGAGACCAGGAGAGTGACCTTCTATTTTTTCTCTACCATATGTACTTGGTATCATTGTTCGCAGTCGACATCTACCAGACAGACAAATTGAGCAGCCTGTACAGATGGTCTCAAACCATGTATCTTTTTGCAGTAACCCCCTTGAGAAATTCCCAGGGTACAATGGGTGATGAGTCGACAGGTGTGTGTGTGTGTGTGCGCGTGTGTGTGTGTGTGAGTGTGTATAAAATATTTCAATCATGACAACTCTCGGAAGATTTTTAGCATGGTAATGGATATGACAGTGTTAATGTATTTGGTCTTGGAGGAATAGATCTGCTACGCTGCTGATTTGCTCCTGCTATAGATTATTGCTGTTGTTGTAGATTATTGCTGCAGAGCAAGGACAGGAACTTGCTACTGCCAATACATACGCCAAAACACTGCTGCGAGTAAGACATAGTACTGCTGCACAAATAGCATATATCAATAACCCATAGCAGATCTAGACAGGTGGAGCTGGGGAAGGTGGGGGGTTTTAGAGGTACTCTGAATGCTGCAAACTGCTATAGTGAATGTAACCAGCCATTTTCAATGAGTGAGCAACAAGCTCATTGGCTGCAGAAATGACATGGACCAATCAACTTGTGCCAAGTTAATGATGTAATTATCATCAGCTATTAAGGACCCATTAGCCGAGCCCTTTAGAGTTTAATGACTGAACTATGTATTTCAATCATAACAACTCTCAGATGATTTTTAGCATGGTAATGGATATGACAGTGATAATGCATGTATTTGGTCTTGGCAGAATAGATCTGCTACACTGTTGCTGAATTACTGCTGCTGTACATTATTGCTGTTGTTGTAGATTATTGTAGCTGTTGATTATTGCTGCTGCTGCAGATGAAGTACAGGAACTTGCTACTGCCAATACATTTGTCGATACACTGCAGCAAGTAAGACATAGTGCTGCTGCACAAATGGCATATATCAATAACCCCCAACAAACCTGGAACAAGAGATGACAATACTGACAATTTAAAAAATATTTAAAAATATTAATATGCTTGAATGATCCCCCATCAAAGCAGAAGAAAGAGGAAATTAATATTGCCGTCAAAACATGCAGATCTATCGCCAAGATATAAGTACTGCTGCTGCTCCAGAGAGCCATGAGACCCACATGTTTGCTATCTATGTGTGCCTGGGCCTGCTTTGCTGAATGGCTTAACACTAGTAGTGGACTATTGCTATATGTACCCGGTCACTTGACCAGATAGCTTAATACTAGTGACTTGGCTAAAAATGTCTCGGCTGGCGAAGCTTAGAGAAATTAACTAGTGGTTTAGAAATTTGAGCCTGGGTGCCGTATCCTAAGTTTGTTTAATTAATTAAATAGCTATGTATGCCTGGGCCAATAGCTCAAACTTGCCTAGGTAGAAACGTGCAATATGTGTGTCATTAAAAAATATATCTTGTTGCAAGGTGATTGAAATGAAGAAAAATAATTCCCAGCAACCACCTGAGCATTTAGTTTTAAATTCTTTGTCATTGATAGTTGTCATTATCATTATCCTCTTACCAATTATCATCAATGTAACTGCAGTGAAAAATACGTTCCTTTAACCTACACTGTAATAAATTTCTTGTCAAATTAACAGTAACTTAGTGGCAACAATTATCGAGTAGTTGCTGTATTTCAGTCAACAGTAAAATTACCTTATCACTAACTACAGTAGTATAGCATACTGTAAAACTGAATACAGAATTTTACTGTAATGTTTTATCACGTCAAATGTCTTATCAAAGAACAGTATTATACGGTTGATGTTTAATAATACTGTTTAGTGTCATACAGTATTGTAATGTAATGATCGTCAGGTGTAGTGCCCGTGACAACCACTAGAGGACACTTCACCTTGGACTTTCACACACACACACATGCACATTCACCCCGTGACTTCACTTCTTGAAATGCACTACACACTCATTCACTCATTTCTGGCAGACTACATTTCCCATAAGCCCCGTACCCATTCACTGATCACCGCACCAGCTGCACCTCATTACCCACACTATATAAACACACTACACCCACACATTCACGCAAAGTCTTGATTTTCCCTGTGGTATCATTTCTGAGTGTTTATCCCTGTCTTGTCTTCCGGTTATTACCCTGCCTGTCTCCTGCCATTCGTGATTGTTTATCTGCCTGCCTTTTGACCATTGCTCTGTTTTACTAGACTGTGATTTCATGCTGCCCGTCTTGACTTAAAGCCCGTTTAACGACCACGATTCTGTCTATCCTCTGCCATTCATGTTTGCTGTTGTTTTGACCATTGCCTGTTGGACTAACTCTGTCAATAAAGCCTGCATTTGGATCTAATCCGCTGACTTGTCATTAAAGAAGACTTTGCCACACAAGGATCCAGCAGCTTTTCTGTGGATTTATGCCAGGTATGGAAATCGCAAGACTTTTATTAGCCCTCGAGCAGGGAGAGCGATCGCTTGAGGAGTACATACAGGAATATCTAGAGGTCGCTAATTCTTCTGATCTGCCGGACTGTGTTCTCATAGACTTCTTTTGCATCAATCAACCGCTCAGATCACGACTAATTCGTGAAGGTCCCCGTTCATCCTTAAGTGACTTTTTGGATTATGCTTTATTGTCTGTCGGCTCTCTGTTTACTGTGGGTGTCGCAGAAGAGGAACCCGACACTGCAGTCATCGGCAACATGACGGCTGCATCAGGTCAGGATCATAAACCCAGTCACAACATGGTGGCCACAGCTGAACCTGTACACAAAATGGCCGCCATTCCAGAGTCACAGCACGCCGCAGCTGATCGTCCAGAGTCACGGCACACCGCAGCTGATCGTCCAGAGTCACAACACGCCACAGTTGATCGTCCAGAGGCAAGTCAAGTCATCATGGATCATTGTGAACCCAGTCAAGTCACCGCTGATTACCATGAACCAAACCAAGTTACCATGGAGCACGACGTAAGCGCAAGCCTCGCCGTAAGAAGGCCGCTCCAGCGCTTCATGAATCCGCTCAAGAGCTCAATGGATCCGCTCTGGAGTTTACGTCCACTTCAGGTTCAACAGAGCCGTCAAAACCTCTTCATGTCTCCACAGACCTTCCAGAGCCATTCCACATCTATGCAGATCTTCCTGAGCTAATAACGACACAGGCCAGGCCTGCTCAGCCACCGACTGTTCACACAACACCTACCCAACCATGGATACTTCACACCACACCTGCTCAACCAGAGATGCTTCACATCACGCCTGCCCAGCAGCCAATGGTTCAATCCACGCCTGCCCAGCAGCCAACGATTCAAGCCATGCCTGCCCCGCAGCCTCCGGTTCAAGCCACCTCTGCCCAGCAGCCTCCGGTTCAAGCCACCTCTGCCCAGCAGCTAACGGTTCAAGCCACGCCTGCCCAGCAGCCAACGGTTCAAGCCACGCCTGCCCAGCAGCAAACGGTTCAACCCACACCTGCCCAGCAGCCAACGGTTCAAGTCACACCTGCCCAGCCTCAGACGGTTCACGTCATGTCTGTCCAGCCTCAGACGGTTCACGTCACATCTGTCCAGCCTCAGACAGCTCATGTCACGCCTGTTCAGCCCTCAGCAACTGCTCTCATCATTCCTGCTATACCTGAGCTGCTAGAGGATGCAGCTCTGTCCATGATGGCCATGGCCATTTTATGTGTGTGGGCAGCACACACATCGGCTCCAGCTTCGGATCTGCCCCAAGAGGGCGCTCCCAAATCAGTCCCTGAGCACGACTGTGCGACCCAGGAGGCCGCTTCCGAGTCAGTCCCTGAGCACACGAGTGCAGCCCAAGAGGACGCCACCGAGTCAGTTCCTGAGCCCGTTCTGGCAGACCAGGAGGGCGTTTTAGCGGGATCTGACTTGGATCCGGTCCCATTTCCTGAGGCCCTCATGGAGGGTCCTGACTTCAGACCTGAGCCTGACCCCTCAATTATAACCCCTGAATACCCCGATACGACAACAGAGATCGTTCCTGAACTCTCTGTCAGCCCTGAACTTTCTGTCTGCCCTGAAACGACCACGGAGGTCGTTCCTGCACTCTCTGTCAGCCCTGAACTTTCTGACAGCCCTGAACTTTATGTTAGGCCTGCCACTGTCACAGAAACAGTACCTGAGTTTTCCCTGTCTGCTCTGACACAACCATGGAGGTCATCCATGGACCTCCAGTCTGTCCTGAAAGAATTACGAAGAGCTTCCTTGAGCTTCCTGTCTGCTCTGCAATAACCACAGAGGCTGCACCTGAGTTCTCTCTCTGTTCTGACGTGACCACAGAGGTCAGTCATGAATTCCCTGTCGGTTCAGATATCACCACGGAGGTTATTCACGAGTTCTCAGTCTACCCTTTTTGCCCTGAAATGACCACGGCGGTCGCTCACAAACCCTCTGTGTACCCCTAGATGACCACAGAGGTCACACTAGAATTTCCTGTCTGCCCTGTAACGACCACAGAGGTCTCACTTGAACTTCCTGTCTCTCCTGATACGACCATGGTGGTCGCCCCTGAGAATCCTGTCTGTCCTGGCACGACCACTAGAGTCGCCCCTGAGCTTCATGTCTGCCATGATATGTTTGCGAAAATCATCCATGAGTTCCCAGCCTGCCTCAACATGATCACGAAGGTCACTTCTGAGTTCCCTGTCTGCCCGAAAACAACCACTGATGTGGTCCTTGAACTGTCTGCCTGCCTCAATGCGACCAGAGAGGAGATTCTATCCAGAACCTTAAAGGGCATTCCCGAGCTCGACGCCTGCCCTGTTATGGCCCTAGCGGTATTTAGTGTTCTTCATAAAATGGCAGTTTGTAGTTGTTTTTTGTGGTCATTTCGTGTACTGTAAATTTACATTAACGTCCCAATCTACATTGAAATCTAGGGTGTCATACTGTACATCGTTTATACACTAGTAAAATGTTGAGAATAAATATTGAATATCGAAATTGCGGGCAGATATATTCTAAACTAACATTACAATTTCTGTATGCATGAAAATATTAAGATTTATTTATTATTATTTATTAAGGCCTACTTTTCCAGGTTGACAGAAAAAACAGACACGATGCACTGACGTGACAGAAAAACTCTTTCAAATGTGCTCTCATGCACCCCCCACTAACAGAAATTAAAAGTGTTGGTGCAATCAGTGCATGGCACTAATTTTTATATTGTAGGCTAGCAATTTTACCCACCAAAGTTTGTGTGGTGTTTTTCACAGTCAATTTGCACTGCTGTATTTAGATTTACAGTTGATAATTTGCCAGAATGCATTGAAAATCTACAGTAACATACTATCAACTGTGTACACAGTATGAAACAATATAATACTGTGAAAACCATCTACAGTAACATACTGTACACAGCTTATACAGCAAGAAACTGTTGAGAAAAACCGTATAATTCTGTGTAAACAGAAATCATTTACAGTGTTCTAATAAGCTAATGAAATGTAAACGACGATAGATAGCATCAATTCCTGTTCACCCTGTAGTTGTAATATGCCCAGAAATAATTCTGCGGAAAATGCAGCTACTCGCTTAATTTGTATTTTGATAGTTTAATCTATTATTATTGCATATTGGAAAATAATGATAGCATTGCATAATCAGCTCAGCCAAATGCATGACTCACACCAATGATCTTAGCAAGACGCTATACATTACCATGCGAATTTACTATACATTCTGCTGAGTTTATATTATTTTGGCAAATTATTATTCGCTACATAACTGTAAGGAAGGGCATGCAGACTGCTGATAATAATCTCAAACATTATGATCTCATTTTGCTTTGTAAGCTGCTGTTAATAATTACAAACAATGCAATAGCTATAGGTGCCACTATTGTGAAAACAATCTACAGTAACATACTGTACACAACTTATACAGCAAGAAACTGTTGAGAAAAACCATATAATTCTGTGTAAACAACAGAAATCATTTACAGTGTTCTAATAAGCTAATGAAATGTATACGGCGATAGATAGCATCAATTCCTGTTCACCCTGTAGTTGTAATATGCCCAGAAATAATTCTGCCGGAAAATGCAGCTACTTGCTTAATTTGTATTTTGATACTTTAATATATTAATATTGCATATTGGAAAATAATGATAGCATTGTATAATCAACTCAGCCAAATGCATGACTCACACCAATGATCTTAGCAAGACGCTATAGTAACTTAATCACTGGAATGTTTGCTTGCATGCTAATGATGTCATTGTTATTATATGCTACATTACCATGCAAATTTACTATACATTCTGCTGAGTTTATATTATTTTGGCAAATTATTATTCGCTACATAACTGTAAGGAAGGACAGTTGTCTGCTGATAACAATCTCAAACATTATGATCTGATTTTGCTTTGTAAGCTGCTGCTAATAATTACAAACAATGCAATAGCTATAGGTGCCACTACTGCTGCTGCACAAATAATTAGAATTGCTGTTGGCCCCGTAATTTAGATTTAATACATTATATATATGTATAAACACACACAGTGGGGAGAAACAAGTATTTGATACACTGCCGATTTTGCAGGTTTGCCCTCTTACAAAGCATGTAGAAGTCTGTAATTTTTATCATAGGTACTCTTCAACTGTGAGAGACGGAATCTAAAACCAAAATCCAGAAAATCACATTGTATGATTTTTATTGCATGACTAGTATTGCAAGTATTTGATCACCTACCAACCAGTAAGAATTCCAGCTCTCACAGACCTGTTAGTTTTTCTTTAAGAATCCCTCCTGTTCTCCACTCATTACCTGTATTAACTGCACCTGTTTGAACTTGTTACCTGTATAAAAGACACCTGTCCACACACTCAATCAAACAGACTCCAACCTCTCCACAATGGCCAAGACCAGAGAGCTGTGTAAGGACATCAGGGATAAAACTGTAGACCTGCATAAGGCTGGGATGGGCTACAGGACAATAGGCAAGGAGCTTGGTGAGAAGGCAACAACTTTTGGCGCAATTATTAGAAAATGGAAGAAGTTCAAGATGACGGTCAGTCTCCCTCGATCTGGGGCAGCATGCAAGATCTCACATAGTGGGGGCATCAATGATCATGAGGAAGGTGAGGGATCATCCCAGAACTACACGGCAGGACCTGGTCAATGACCTGAAGAGAACTGGGACCACAGTCTCAAAAAAAAACATTAGTAACACACTACGCCATCATGGATTAAAATCCTGTAGCGCATGCAAGGTCCCCCTGCTCAAGCCAGCGCATGTCCAGACCCATCTGAAGTTTGCCAATGACCATCTGAATGATCCAGAGGAGGAATGGGAGAAGGTCATGTGGTCTGATGAGACAAAAATAGAGCTTTTTGGTCTAAACTCCACTAGCCGTGTTTGGAGGAAAAAGAAGGATGAGTACAACCCCGAGAACACCATCACAACCATGAAGCATGGAGGTGGAAACATCATTCTTTGGGGATGCTTTTCTGCAAAGGGGACAGGACAACTATTGTATTGAGGGGAGGATGGATGGGGCCATGTATCGCAAGATCTTGGCCAACAACCTCCGTCCCTCAGTAAGAGCATTGAAGATGGGTCGTGGCTGGGTCTTCCAGCATGACAACAACCCGAAACACACAGCCATGGCAACTAAGGAGTGGCTCCGTAAGAAGCATCTCAAGGTCCTGGAGTGGCCTAGCCAGTCTCCAGACCTGAACCCAATAGAACATCTTTGGAGGGAGCTGAAAGTCCATATTGCCCAGCAAAAATCCCTGCTGCAGTGTGTGCAAACCTGGTCAAGAACTACAGGAAACGTATGATCTCTGTAATCGCAAACAAAGGTGTCTGTACCAAATATTAGGTTCTTCTTTTCTGATATATCCCACATTCCCACGCAAAACTTTGCATTCCCTTGGGGTAGTCGTGGCCTAATGGTGAGGGAGTCAGGCTTGTAAGGTGAAGGTTGCCGGTTCAATTCCCACGCTGGCAGGAATTAAAGGTGGGGATTGTGAATAAACAGCACTCTCGCCACTTTTGATACAATGACTAAAGTGCCCTTGAGCAAGGCACCTAACCCCTAATTGCTCCCCGGGCGCTGTAGCAATAGCTGCCCACTGCTCTGTGTGTGCGTGCGTGCGTGCGTGCGCACTTGGTCACTACTCACTGCTGTGTGTGTGCATTTGGATGGGTTAAATGCAGAGCACAAATTTCGAGTATAGGTCACCATACTTGACAATATGTCACGACTTTCACTTCAAAGATTTCACTTCAAAGATTCCCAAGCAAAACTTTGCATTCTCTCGGAAAGATATTCGCATCCAAGTAGTTTCCAGGTAGAGTTGCAAAAAAAAAAAATTCTATTATTCCTTTGTTATATAATATTAAAATGATGATTATTCATAACTGAAGGACACTATCTACTATTTCATCCAGCTTTACACTACTGTATCTTAAAATGATCTCTAATATATTGAAAGGAAACCACAGGCATGATAAAGATTAGGGGGATTTTGAAGATTAGTTTTAATGACAGGTCTCACTCCTGATTTTCTCTCTTCAAACTTCAGCCTGTGGGGAGAGGCACTCTCACATTTGCCCATCTATTTTGTCCCTCAAATTAGGTGACTTCAATTTTGGGTCTAGTAGAATGAAAAACGGTGGAAAAAAGATGTATTTTGCTCTTGAGACTGCAATGAGACATGATTCCCATACAGATATCCACCATAGTGCACCCATTTGGACTGTATGTGCAAAGAGTTTGCAGCCGCAAGATGAGCTGCCTTAAAGCCTGCAATGCCCTGAGGAAATATACATTGCTAAATGAAAAATCTGAATATTAAAAATATAAAAAAAAAATATTTACCTTTCCAAAAAACGTTTTGCTCCTAAAATAAATATATTACCTGAAACAAATGTCAAACTGACCTCCATGTAATGGCTTGATGAGCCCAGTTTTTTGTTGTCAACTTGTTTTGCAAAGCTTTGCTACTGAAAATTTTATTCCCCATTGAAAATACCACTGCTTTTCAAGTAATAAACTTAGAGCTTCACCATTAGTAGAGTAATTCACACATGTACAAGTAGCTTTTTTAAGAAGGAAAATGAGAAAAAAAAAATTCATTTGTTTGTTTCCGAGCCTATTATTTACCCAAATTTGGTCGGGGTCCTGTTCCACTAATTACTCCTTTTTGTGACAGGACTTCACATACCTGACAGTCAGGTTTGAGCTTGCCAAATTTTTCCCTTGCAGTTCTGGGAGTTTGATATTGTTTGGCATCAAATGAAAGACTTTTATATGGCTTGTGAAATGGGGAAAATGTTTGTTGGAGTCATGTTGAATGGGGTATGTTATTTGTGTATAATTTGGGAATTTTGATTGAAAATGCAGTTCAGTTTGCACATCATTTTGTGTGCAATAGGAGCACAGCATGCCTAAATTTGGTAGGCAAGCCTGCAGTCGCTACAGTGAGGTTGTGTTAACTGAGTCTGTACATGGTCAGGACTTTTCTTAGTTTAGGTTCAGTCACTGTGCTCAGGTATTTTGCCAACTTTATATTCTCTTTTTAGGAACCGAAAACATTGTATTTGAATTTTCTATTTTGAGCTGTTGTTTTACTAAAAGCGAAAGACTTAATTTTAAATTTAATTTTAAATGTGCATATCCAGATCACTGTATCAATCAAACTTGAACAATAAGAACTTAAATTTTCTTTTTATATGGTCTTAAAATCTCACATGCAATTAATAATTATATTAATGTCAGGGTTTAGTATACTTCGTTAATGAGTAGTAGAACATTACACTACTTTTTTCAGATGATATATGCAATCATTCTATAAATCCTTACATAATTCCTGCATAAAACTCTCCCTTGCATTTCTGCAGTGAACATGACGTAGTATACAACCACTGTCATAAACTTTACCACTGAATACCAAGTTTAAACAGCTAGTGATGCTTAGCACTGTCCCAGGCATTTTTGAATAGAAACCGTTTTCTAATGAACATAAATGTATTTCTGCCAACGAACCAACCAACAGATAGACAGATCAATCCAAATCAAAATCTCACTGTATGTAAACATTGCATGCATACAGCACTCCAAAATGATGGAGATAGCACAATTGCTCAGTTGTGCTAATTGATCTGCTATAAAACACAAAAAATCAGTCTGTGAACCAGTAGTGATAATTCTGTTTCTCTGTTAACAAGATTTATATGAACCATTGCTGTGAGGAAAAAACGTCTCCGGTTACGCATGTAACCATGGTTCCCTGAGAATATGGAACAAGACGCTGCGTCCCCTAGGGGTCACTATGGGGGAATGGCTCTGACATGCCAGGTGTCATAAGCGTGAGTCTAAGCACGACAATGAACTTGACATTGGCAGGCGGCAACCTATGACGTCATCACTGGTGTGACCGTGAGTATAAAAGGGCACCTTTGAATAACGTCATCCACTTCTTGTCTGAAGGAGACTGGAGCAGGAATGCCTGAAGCATGGCAAAGGGACGCAGTTTAGGCCAGCTTCCAAGAGGCTTACGGAGAGCCTAAAATACTCAACTTCCCTAAAAGCAGCCCTGGAGAGAGGAGAGAGGTGAGGTGGTAGAAAGAGGCGTGGCAACCAGAGCATGTGAGCTCCGCTCATTTTTCCGCTCTATGTCAGCTCGCCTCATTCAATCGCTCAAGGCCCAAGCAATCGCTCCACTCATGAGTCGCTCACGCTCACCGGTAAAATGACGTTCGCTCAAATTCGTTCCGACATGAAATTTACATGTTCTGTACAATAGCCCTTGTTGATGCTTTTTAACGCATTGTTGGGGACATTTACCATTTTGCACAGATGGCCTCAGCGAATTATGAATATAAGTATATTATGAGTATACTATATATTATGAATATCGCGCTCTGCGCGGGGGTGTGATCGCATTAATGATAAGGCAAACTGTGCATCTTTAATTTCATACAGATTAGTACATTGCAGGAAAATATTTGTTTTAAATATTTGCTTTTTTATTTCTTTAGACATATTTCCTGATTGTTTAAGGCTATTCGCTTCAGTTCATTTTTGAGTTTTAGAAAGATTCTGGTGGACACACATTCTGGTGAAAGGAGAAGAAAAACCATAAAACGTCGCGTGCGGATTGAAGTGCGTGACAAATGAACGGTCTTTGAGGCCGAAACAATGTCTTTCTGTTTTAATAAAGTTCTTAAATACATGTCTTTTGTGTGTTTTTGTTGCTGAGAGGAAAGCAGGCATTGCATTATTAATCATCTAAACGGCGCTCATGGCAGCATGGACGTGTCGCGATGATGTTATGATGCTGCAAAGGTTTTTCAAAGTTCTTTTTACCCCAAAACAAAGTACGAATAAGAACTTCGTTGTGATTACATCACAAAATTAATATTTGCTAACTCAGTTTCTCCATACCTCCTTTCAATTAGGTCTAGGGCTGCTTCTTCCTTCTTAACTTCGATGTTCAGGGAATTCTGGGTTGACCGAGCGATCCTGAGCGACTGAGCGAGCAGAGCGGAATCTGCAGAAAGGCGCTCACCACTCTATAGGAATATGAGCCGCTCCGCTCACGCTCCACTCCGCTCACATGCTCTGGTGGCAACACTCTAACCCAAGGGAAGTGACGGGTTGAGTCAGCTGGCCCACGAAGATCCACAGAGTTGGAGGCCTATAGAATATCTCTTAGATTGTAGTTAGCCTCTCTTGGAGCCTCCTTGGCTACTTAGTGTTGCTAGGCCTCCTCTCAAAGCATACTATCCTACTGTCTAGTCAAGCTCTAATAGTGGAGGCCCAGAAAACGACTCCAAATCGAGAGGAAGCCTAACAACATCCTACACACCAGATATCTTCAAGGAGGCTCAAAGAGAGCCCACAACCTGCAAATATATTCTTGGTGGAGCTATAGTATATAAATATAATATATATATTTGCACTGTAAAAAGCGCTATATAAATAAAGATGACTTGACTTGACTATAGAGAGTGAAGGCCCCAAAGAAGATAACTCTAAAATGAGGGGAGGCCTGATGATGCTCATATTAGCCAAGGAGATTTACAGAGAGCCTGACTACTTGGCAAATAATAGCCGAGCTCTAGGAGTGGAGGCCTCAGCATAACGACTCTCCTTTCGAGAGGAGGGCTAACTACGGACCATATCTTTTGAGGAGGCTCACAGACATTGACTCATAATTCTGGCATAGCTCTAGAAAGCAGAGACCTTAATAAAGACAACTCTCTCAAATGAGAGGAGGCCTGCTGCTTTTATGATGCTCAAGTTGCATCATAAAAACGAGGCTCACAGAGAGCCTGACAACTTAGCAAATAATAGCTGAGCTCTAGGAGCAGAGGCCTCAGCATAATGACTCCATTATCGAGAGGAGGCCTAACAACTTGGGACATCTTGCGAGGAGGCTCACAGAGAGCCTTCAACTCAAAACTATAATCCTAGCAGAGCTCTTTGGGAGCAGAGACCTCAAATTTACAATGTTCCACACTCACAACATCTTGCAAGGAGGCTCACAGAGAGTCTTCAACTCACAGCTGCTATCATGGCGGAGCTCAAGAGAGCAGAGGCCTCAATAAAGATAACTCTCTCTTGACGACGCTCAAATTTAGCCAAAGAGGCTCACAGAGAGCCTGACAACTTAGCAAATAAAAGCTGAGCTTCAGGGCTGTAGGCCTCAGAATAACTACTCTCTTATCAAGAGGAGGCCTAACAGCGCTCCACACAACATGATATCTTGCAAGGGGGCTCTTACAGTTGATCTAAGAGATAACACCTCATCATCCAGCAGCTCACCCTCAACAGCCACAGATGAATGAGAAATGATCATGCCTCTCTCGAATTCATCCATGAGGTCCACCTGTGAGCATCTGATGTCAGATGTGGAGGAACGCACTGCTCGGCATAGTACTAGATTGTCTCTGAATAAATGCGTTCAAACAAACTTGCATCCTGAAGACAATCAAAGTGATGATGTTATTCACAGGTGCTCTTTTATACTCATGGTCGCACCAGTGATGACGTCATAGGCTGCCACCTTCCAATGTCAAGTTCGTTGTCGTGTTTAGACTCATGCTTCAGACACCTGGCATGCCAGAGGCATTGCCCCATAGCGACCCCTAGGGGATGCAGCGCAAGTTGCCTTTCGAAAGGAGGAAAAATAATAATGCTTTTGAAAACCACTGAAAAGAAAGTATTCCAAATAAATAATAATAAAAAAATAATACCTGTGAAGGGGCACTACTGCAAAAAGTTGTACTTCACAAGGTTATTTTGCAAAGTTTTTTCATCTGTATCAGTATGTGTCCTATTTGAAATATTTGAATTGCTCCCATTGACTTCTGAGTTCCTGCAATTTTTCAATGGCTCAGTGCTGTTTACTATAGATTATCTTTATTGCTGACATGCTTTGTGTATATATCAGCAGTGAGTGAGGTTGTAAAAGCCATTTTCTAAATTTTCTATATATTTTCTACTAGGTAATATCCCAAAAGAAAATTGTATTGCTCATACAACACACTATCATAAGTCACACTATTGCAACTTTCTGTAGCACCAAAATGTCTCTCTTGACTCATGTAAACATCAAACAAATAAAATATTTATTTTAAAATTAGTTTATATTTAAATATAATAAAATGAGTTTATTGTGGAGACTATGTGGTGAAACAACTGAGATATTAGAGATCTTATCTGTTTTTGTTTTTTTTTTTGTTTTTTTTTTGCATATGCATTGAGGAAAAGACCAAACCTCATTATGGAAGACCCAAGCTAAAGTTGATTCTGAGTTCACAACAGTTGATTCTGAGTTAACAAAACACTGAAACGAAGTAAATATCCCACAGAAAATGCTATAAACTACTGACATTTTCCAGCATAATACAGCATTGTCCTTTCTGGCACAGAGGCAGCATGTCTTTCAGATATTAATTTCGACATACATCATCAAAATGTAAAATGTACATAGGTTTGACTTCCATCCTAGAGATCAGTGTCCTTAAGAGGGTCCAATATAAAAGGTTGGACGGTCTGGCGGAAGCTAGATATTTTACTTTAACTGATTGAATATGGATATTTTTTTACACAAACACATCACTTTATTAACCCTTCAGAGCCATGTGAAGTACGTTTATGATGGATAGATGTGGATAGTAGCACTTTCATCAATTCATACTCATTGGTATCACTCACTGCCATTTATAAATCGTGGATGCGTCAGGATATTTATTGATATATCTCAGATTGTGTTCTAAAAAGATTGTGCATCTAAAATACAGGAATACACTGTGCACTTTTTTTCTTATGCCCCAAAGAACATTATACAAAATTCATAAAATGGGAATAACAGTATTTTCTTTGAACAAGTGTAAATAGTTAGATGCGTTTAATACTTAATGCAAATAGAGGCAGATCTATATGCAATATATAATGCAATAATAACATATTCAGGATATATGATTATATTTGTTAAAATCATAAATGGCTGGATCTAATTGGGACCATACTTGTCCCTATCCTTACTCTCCATGCCACTTCTCCTGTTATCAGATGGGTTTCTTTTGTAAGTTTCTTTTAGCTCTGTCTAAAGCTAAGGTAATAGCCTTTCTAAAAAAAAAAAAAATGTTTAAAATCCTGTTAATATGTTAACTGTAAATAA
Organism: Zacco platypus; assembly: GCA_038088235.1. NCBI lineage: Eukaryota > Metazoa > Chordata > Actinopteri > Cypriniformes > Xenocyprididae > Zacco > Zacco platypus. Next base: position 26,572,060 of record CM076078.1, on the reverse strand, counting down.
ACAGTAAGAAAATTGTACATAAAAATTATTACACTGTACATTTAATTTACTGTACAGTACAGTACTGTAAAAAATGTTTTATTAAGTTAGAAGTAAAAGACTGCCTGATTGGCAAGTAAACAATCAACAAAATCGAACAAACAAAAAGTCTAATATCCTCTGATCCTCTTGCATGCTGTTGTAGAGCAGGTGGACAGATGCCATCCGGTATTGCTGCAGAAATACACAGCTTGCAGAATTTAATAAAGATTTTGTTCTTGTTCCTTCACCCCCCTAAAATGTAGGCTACACACCGTCACTAAAGCACAGCATGATAAAGGATGACATTGATGAATGTCTCATCTCCATCTGACTAAAGAAACATAATGAGTATTAAGTACACACATGAGATGATTACGATGATTTATGAGGAGCAGTATTTTTTGTATATTTGTAGCAAGGGGGGAAACACACATGGGATAGTTTAACATGCTGCAGGCTGCTTCAACTTTTGATTCCTAGAAAATGTTTTTTATAGAAATAAACATGTTGATTTGCTGTTGTGTATTTAATGCAAGTTTGTGCTGCATTAATAGATTATTATTGTTGTCGTTGCTAATGTATATAATGTCATTTACTTTTTTATTTTTGATGGACTTCATGCCATCACAGAACATCTAAGCAACCTTTATATAAAAAAGAGACTCCTTAAACAGAAAATGTGTCCTGATGTGTAATTTATGTGACAACTTTTAAGGTGGACAAAAGATGATTTAAAATTACTAAGACATGCAATCATGAAAATAATCTTTTGAAGAACCTGGATAAATGAGGTGGCCTAAATGTAAAAGTTTGGTTTCTAGAACTTGGTCATTACAGCAGATGTACATGGAGGAAACATATTAGTCTGGGTAATACTGTATATCACTGAATATTGTGGTGGACAATGGGGGTCCTTGGAGTAAAAAAAGGTTGTGAAGCAACGATATAGAGTTCAAAAGTAGTGTTCCTGAAGTAAAAATCCTGTCAAGTCCTTGTCAAGTGATGGTATGTGTTTCTATAGAAGCCACAAGTCAGTGTGATTTACTATATATATTTTTTTTTTTACAAATTGTGTTCAGTACTGTAGACTATAATCCACAAGAGAGATCCATTGCCATTATTTAAATAAAATAATCCTAAAAAGTCAGATTTTAAAATCTGAATTAAATATAGTAATATGTAACAATATGCTTTAAACACTAAATCCAACTGAAACTTAAGCACTTTTGGCAACAAAATAATGTTGATTCCACAGTCCCTCTGTGAGATCTGTGAGCGCAGCTTCCACAGGGAATGGATTGAAAACACCTGTGACAGAGGACAGACAATCAATTGTATGGATTCAGAGTCTCAAAAGCCAGTATCAGTCTACACATGAGGATGGACACTGCTGTAATGCTACATGACATTCTAAATATTGTGTGGAGGGCATGATCGTACAGTAATTGGGGGTTACCATGGAGAAAACACGTCATGAATGTGAGGGATATAGAGGTATTAATATTTGCAATCAGTCATCATTTTCACCAGACATCTCTCATGGTTCGATGTGGCTACAGCTGACTCCAGTATTCATATACGTACACTTGTGGAAAATGGAACAGTAAATACATAATATTAGTTGAAGCTGTTGTTTGCCACAGAATAAGCCACTCTTTATTTTATAGGCTGAAGTTTCAGGCTAGAAACATAGGCCTACTCTATACAAGTACATAAACGCAGATGAGTTTTAGTGAGCGTGAGGTTTAGGCGGGTGACAGATACCAGCCAGTAAGAGCTGTGTAAGTAAACCTCACTACCACTAGCAACTGACGCTAGAGGTCACAGTCTTTGGCATCCTTGTTAGCACACTCATCTCCTATGCCGGATAAAGCGGTTCAAATCCTGATGTGCGAGTAGAACAGGTGGGATTACATGTGGTTTAGTTACAAGCTGCATCAAAAGTCAGATTTTGGATTTATATCATTCAGAAAATTTCATCCAGTTCCTTCTGCTTGAAGATGGAGGGAGTTAAAGCTGGACATAGGGTCTGTGCAGAGAACTTGTCTGGTTCTCGTGGTCTTCACTGAGGACCTGTGCTGATGTCTGTCTCAACAAGGTCTTCACAGGGGTCTTTCTCTGTCACATTGCACATTTACTGTACTGTTTACTCAAATGTACTCAATCTATTGAAAATTAACCTGATGCATTCTATTGTTTTGCAGCAATGAAGAAGATCAACACCTGCTTGTGCAGTTTGTCAACAACTCGGGTAAAAGCATTTTCCCAAACAAAATTATCAAAATACTACACAAAACAGCACGGGGAATAAAATCCTTGGCAAAAAAAAAAAAAATTCATGTACTAGGTGGTATAATTAGCTTATTTCATTTAATCATTTTTTGAGAAGCACTTGGTATTTTAGCTAGATAGAGTAGCATGCTCGAAACTGATCTTATTTTGCATGACTTGCTACATTTACATCATTTCCACAGCAAGAGTTAATGACCTTTTAGGTTGTTTATGCTGAAAATTCAGTTCAACATAATCCTTTTCCTGGAGGCCTTGCAACAAATGAATTACACATTTGGTATAGGGTCTCTTTTGACTGAACACAGCCAGTCCTCAGCACTTGCTGAACAGCTAGAGACATCCAGAGCTTCCACTCAAGTATGTGCCAAACCCCACATTGAGCTCAAAATAGGACTGTGGTGGTCAGGCGGCTGGAAACAGGTGAAGGCAAAACAAGATCAGCATCACTCGCGTTTACACTCTACCGTCTTATACTCAACCCGAAGTGCAATTACCGAACACGCCGTAGGTGTATAGGGGTGGAGTTTACCCTTGGGAGAAGAGAACCAGTTCAATAGAGAAACATACAAGAAAAATATATATTAATAAAATAAAAGATTAGACCGTAACAATCGCAAACACACATATGAGAAATGGTTAGATTTAGAGGTAAGGTTAGGTGCTTAATATCTACATAACAATATAATGCAAACTAAATGATTGTGACTGTGTTGGACGCCTTACTGTACAGTTTAGCAGACAGATGCAAGCTGCATACACTGTAAAAACTGTTACTTAAATTCAACTCAAAAAAATTAAGGCAACATTTTCCAACTACTTTTTGTAAGTTTAGTGAACTCCTTGGTATTTTGAGTTCGTAAAAATCAGTATTATGTATTTTACTGTATCCTAAAAAATGAAGTAGAGTCTACAAGATAAAGCAAAACATTTGAGTTTAACCATTGTGACAAGGAGTAGCATATTGACCAAATCATACTTCGTTAAAATAAGTAACATTTAAAATAAAAAAATAAACTTTTTGATTTTAATTAATTAATTTACTCTCATTAATTTAGACAAATTATTTACATTTTTCATCATTTAGCAGACACTTTTATCCAAAGCGACTTACAAGGGGAGCAATTAGGGGTTAGGTGCCTTGCTCAAGGGCACTTTAGTCATGGTATCGAAGGTGGAGAGAGTGCTGTTTATTCACAATCCCCACTTTCAATTCCTGCCTGCGTGGGAATCGAGCCAGAAACCTTCAGATTACAAGCCCGACTCCCTCACCACCATCCGAAACTGGTCTGGTACAGGTGACAACGACCATTAACGATCACGTTGTTATGCAGCATGTGGGTGCCATGGGCGGGTCGTGACGTTTTGCTTTGGATATAAACACTTAAATAGAGTTTTGTAGAAGCAATTTATTATGAAGTTCAGTAAAATCATTTTTTGATAGGTAATAATAAGTTACAAAAACATTCACACTTTTTACTTATGTAAAACTTAAATGAATACAAAAAGAAAAGGGAATCAATTTATTGGAAGAAATATACTTTTTAAAATAATTCTTACAGACAACACCCTTGAAGCGCTTTTTACAGTGTAGCTAGAGGCGTTTGTATACATGTATAAAGTAGGCTTATGTGTCTGGCCTTAATTTTTACCATACAAACTTTTAAGCGACACTACGCACCTACACACTATAAAAGTTTAACATGATGTATAATATAATTTTTGAGGTTGTGGCATGAAAAACAGTTTGAATAGAATACAGTGAATGGATTTCTGAAAGAACATCTGCTTGGCAACAGTAGTTAAGCTAATGACATATTTCTTATTTATTTTAATTATTAAGATTAATATAACTATTTATTGAACATTGGTGTTTTATTACATTATCACAGTTTTTAATAGTAAATTGCTTTCTAAAAGATTATATCATATTATACATTAATAATAGCTTTATTACAATCAAACAACAACAACAACAAAAAAAGTAATGATCTTGAAAGGTCTCCAACCCTGCTCCTGGAGAGCGACCATCCTGCAGATTTTCAGCTCCAGCCACAATTAAGCAGACCTGAACCAGATGGTGTTCAGGGTTGCTTGATAATTACAGACAGGTGTGTTGGAGCAGGGTTGGAACTGAAGTCTGCAGGACGGTGGCCCTCCAGGGGCCCGTTTCAATAAAGAGGTTCAACCAACTCTGAGTCAAAACTTGAACTCCGAGTTGACTTACTCTGAGATAGGTAACTCTGAGTTTTCTGTTACAGAACAGCTGAAATTAGTTAGTTCATTCAACTCTGAGGTTTACTCTGAGTTAAGTGTGTGCACCACTACTGAAAAGCCATGATCAATGGAGCTCGGCTATCACGATTCACCATGGCAACAGCAGCCCACAAAATGACGTCTGCATACTTCTGAGTCAATACAGGTTTAATACTTATGACTGTTATAATATCAGAGGTGAAAACTGGCAGAATGGTAAATTATTGAACTAATATTCATTTTCATGGTATCCCACATGCAAATAAATAAATAAATAAAATAATAATAATAATTTAAGTCCATTTTTTATTTTGCAAATTATAAAAATAAGGAAGCAGCCTATACACTAAATGGAAATACCATATTTTCTTAGCGATAGATATCAGTACGTGCAAATAGCAATAGATATCAGTATGTCAGTATGTACAAATAGCTGTTAAAACAAATTAAAATAGTGATGTATTAAATTTTTTGTTTCTTCTCCATTGCTTAGTTATTATTTGCTGCTAGGAAGGATTCATTTCGATTCTCTGCTGATTTGTATGTTTATACTTTCACTATAATTTGTATTTTAAGTGAATTCGTTCCCATTTAGAATTACTGCCACGTTTGTTATTTTTGTTATTGCTCGTCTTCGCTCTTAGTGCTGTGTGATTATTGCATTGGTTTCGATTTGGGCCATTCCTGGGCTATAGGCTTTTTGTTAGGGTGGACACAGCTGTTTTCACTGATACATTGTAAAGCAATATATTTATTTACTGTATGTGGAAGCGTGCAGCCCTCATGTTCAGCCTCCTCATGTGCAGGATTCTCTACCTGCGACTCTACCAGCATGACTCCACCGAGCAAGGACACTGGTAAGGGACTTAAGTACCTTCCTTCCCACTTCTTCTTTTCCCTCATACTCAGCATGTGCTTTCAACACATTCCAGTCTGGGAGGGGAGGGGGCACAGGTCTCCTCATTTCTAACAACTGGAAATACAACTCACTTTGTCTAACAACTCACTCTTCTCTATGGAACAACAATTCATTTGAGTTTCATGCTATTACAATCACAACCCCTATCAAAATTCATCTTGTAGTAATTTATCTCCCCTCCCCCAAAACATCTAACATCAGCAGTCAGTTCTTAGCTGTCTCCTGACACAGGAACTCAGGCACATCCACTAATCTCTCTTCCTTCACTCTTCTCACTGAGGCAGAAGTATCCAAAGTTCTCCTCTCCAGTCATCCCACCACCTGCCCTCTAGATCCCATCTCCTCACACCTTCTACAAGCCAGCTTTCCCACTCTTTCACCAGGATTGCACACATTATCAACACATCTCTCCACACAGGCATTTTCCCTACCGGATTCAAGCAGGCTTGGGGAACCCCACTGCTTAAAAAACCCATGTTATACACGTCACTTGTAGACAGTTACAGACTGGTCTCTCTCCTACCATTCATAGCAAAAACACTTGAACGAGTTGTGTTCGTCCAGATGTCATCTTTCCTCTCACAGAACAACCAACTGGATGTCAACCAATCTGGTTTCAAGAGCGGCCATTCAACCGATACTTCACTACTCTTGGTCACTGAATCCCTGCAGATTGCAAAGGCTGATTCCAAATCATCAGTTCTCATTCTGCTGGATCTATCTGCAGCCTTTGACACTGTGAATCGTCAAATTCTTCTGTCCACCCTCTTATCACTTGGCATCTCTGGTACTCCACTTCACTGGTTTAAATCCTATCTCACAGGTAGGTCTTTCAGAGTTGCCTGAGGAGGGGACGGTGTCCAAAACTCATCAGCTGATTACTGGGGTCACTCAGGGTTCAGTTCTTGGACCCCTCCTGTTCTCCATATACACTACATCACTGGGTCCCATCATACAGGCACATGGTTTCTCCTACCATTGCTATGCCGATGACACACAACTCTATCTTTTATTCCAACCAGATGATTCCACAGTAGCTGCACGAATGTCAAGCTGTCTGGATGGAAGAACATCAACTGCATCTCAACCTGGTAAAGACTGAGCTTCTCGTCTTCCCTACCAATCCGACTCTACAGCAGGATTTCACCATCCAGCTAGGTAAATCAGCAATTATCCCATCAAATGCAGCCCAAAATCTTGGTGTAATCTTTGATGACCAAAGACAGCTTGGTCATGGATATTTGCACTACACAACATCAGGAAAATCAGGCCTTTTCTAACTGAGCATGCAACACAACTTTTCGTCCAGGCCCTGGTCATTTCTAGGCTTGATTACTGCAATACTCTTCTGGCTGGACTGCCGTTGATCACCCATGTCATGCCTCTCTTCGTCTGTCTGCAGTGGCTACCACTTGCTGCTCGCATCAAGTTCAAGGCGCTGACGCTTGCTTGCAGATCTACCTCAAGCTCAGCACCATCCTACCTCCACTCACTTTTACGAGTCTACGTCCCTAGCAGAAGCTACACTCTCGTCCACTGTTCCTTGCTGGTGGAATGATCTCCCTACCTTAATCAAGAATGCAGACTCTTTGGAAATATTCAAAAGACAGCTGAAAACTCATCTCTTTCATGAGCACTTGGTCTTATCTTTAAAAAAAAAAAAAAAACTATCCTATCATTTCTTCTAATCTCTCTCTATTCTAGCTACTTATGCTACTCTGAGCGATGTCTGAAACTATTTTGTATTGTGAGCACTTCCTTTCATTTTTCATTTGCCTCTTCATGATGAATTGCTTGGTGTATTCCTCACTTGTAAGTCACTTTGAATAAAAGTGTCTGCCAAATGAAAAAAATTATATTTAAATATATTCTATTTACCATGTAAAAGTAGAAGTTCTTTGCAATAAATGTAAGTTTGTAATTAGATGCAATTTATACTTTATACTGCACCTCATTATATTGCATGTCAATATTGTTGTACATTTACAAGTTGTACATTAACACGCCTTACACGCAGTAACGTGTAGCCTACACCACTGAAGCCATTGAATCATGTGTAGTTTTTATTCTTGTGTGACATTGGGGGGCAGAGTTAGTGTAAATTTGCACTTAGTAATAAACACTCTGAATAATCTTGTTTTCCGTTTACATTAAGATTATTTTTATTACCACACTGGCAGATAATTTACTTAAGTAAAATGCACTAAATTTAGATTCCCCCAGGAAACAAGACTAAATATCTTATATCACCTACTTGTATAGAAAATGCATCTTGATTTTAAGAATTTTTAGATATTTTAGAAATCAGACAAATATAGCCAGTAAGAAAAGCATTTTTGCAGCTTGAATGAAGTATTTAAACATCACTTACACTTTAAAAAGGGGGGTGAGGCCGAAAGAAACTCTGGGTTTGAAGAAAACCTGCTCCCGACCAGGTTAGGTTCTCAGAGTAAGTTACCATTGTAACTGAGTCTGAGTATAAGTTACCTCTCTTTCAGAAACATGCTTGGCTTCCCTGCTTTCTCGGGATTGACATATCTCTCATTCTGAAACGGAAAACACAGAGTTTCCCTCATTTCAGGGTTAGCATACTCTTTAACATCCACTTTCTGAAACGGGCCCTAGGAGCAGGGTTGGAGATCCCTGTTCTAAAGCTTAGTTTGGTTATCAAGAGGTGCTTTCATGACACAAAACACTAAAGTTGTTAAAACACAACTGAAGCAAAAGCTCTTTATTCCATCAGTAGAGACATGAACTGAAAGTTTAACTGTGGGCCCCTCTGTTAAAGAAACCTGTTTTTCATTCAGTTGATCTTAATCATTGTTTTCGCCTGTGTTATTTAGTTATTGATTGCACCAGTGTTTGGCTCTATTTAAGCTCCGACTTGATTTTCTTCTGTGTGCATCTCAGCCCTAATCTATACTTAGTAAAGTTTGCCAGACATCATCCTATTTTGTGTCCCTCCTTTTTGCTTTGTGCTGGGTTCAGAGGGGCTTCAGTTCTGCTTGATCTCTCCCCATGGCAACTCAAGTTTGATTCCTGAATTACAGCAAGACTGTATGGGATTGTAAACCAAGAGTCTGATCTACAGGGTTGTTTAACTTCCTATAGCTCAGTGGTGTAAAGTATTAGAGTAAATGTAATTAGTTACTGTTTAAGTATCTTTTTGTCTACTTGCTAGTATCAACGATTTTAGCAACCTTTACTTGTCTAAATTTTTGAATAAGAGTACACTCTACCAAATTTGAGTCAAATGTGGACAAACCCAACCATTGGGTTAACTTTTTAAATTAAGTTTTTAACCCAATGGTTGGGTTTGTCCATATTTGACCCAAATTTGGGTTGAAACAGTCCAGCATTTTTTAGAGTGCACTCTTTACTCCAACATCGTTACATTTTGCGTGACACTTAACTTTTTTTGCAGCAGTTTATTTCTGCCACAAAAGAAGCGATATCACCATCTACAGGGCATTACTATATCTTGAGCCCTTACTTACCCAAACTTGTCAACACAACTCTACTATAAAGTAGGCTAAAAGCACCAGGCGAGCTAATATGTCAGAATCCTTATTCAAGTCCGTATTCATAAAAGAGTTGGCGAGAATTACCTCAGTGATGTAATAATTCTCGTGAGATTCGAATGTACGTCTACTTAAAGTGCGTCCGAATATGCCTACTTACCTACTATATAGTAGGGGGAAAGCAGTAGGCGAGCGAATGTCTGAAACCTTAGTATTCATGAAAGAGTAGTCGAGAAGTTCCCGGATTGGCCAACTGCTTCCGCCCAGATTCTTGGATACTTTTTTGTCCCAGGAGGCCACAGGAGAGGATACGTCATAATCAAAGACTGAGAAGAAAAGCGGCTTGGATGTTTTCATTTGTGAGTATTGAAAACCGAAACACGGGTCCTCGTATTAAAATCACATATGTTGAAGTACTGTAGAGTAAACTGTTGAAGTGTTGAAGGTGTAAAGATGCTAGGCAGTATAATATAGTTGTAAGTCTATAAGTTCTCTAGTAAGTACATGTATGTCACCAAAGTGGATTTACATGAATTCTAAACCATATACATTATAAAAACACTTACTAAATGTTTATTTGACATCTGACATGATAATCTTCAATAAGTATTGCACATAGTGAGCACATCACAACATGAAATAGACATCTGAGTGATTTATGTGTGCTATCATGTAGAATTCAACACTGCTTAAATTACATGAATGTAAGTAACGAATGTATCTAGACATAAGTTATCTACAGGTGCTGGTCATATAATTAGAATATCATCTAAAAGTTTATTTATTTCACGAATTCCATTCAAAAAGTGAAACTTGTATATTATATTCATTCATTACACACAGACTTTCTATTTCAAATGTTTATTTCTTTCAATTTTTATGATTATAACTGACAACTAAGGAAAACCCCAAATTCAGTATCTCAGAAATTTAGAATATTGTGAAAAGGTTCAATATTGAAGACACCTGGTGCTACACTCTAATCAGCTAATTTAAAGCATAAATGAGTAAAGAATGAATAAAAGTAACCACAATAAATAAATATACAAGTCACACACGAAACAAAGCTTTATTCAGATTTGTTGTTCTAACAATCCTGTATTTACAGGTCCTGAATCCCACATCCTACTGCCATCTCAACACAGCTGTTCCTTTTGTTGTCAGTAAATAATAAAAAATTATTTTATTAATTCATGCTTTAATTCATTGCTTGACTGAAAATTGAAATGTATTCAGCTTGACTGAATTTGTCTAGTGTGTCTTCATGCATAGCTATGTCATATGACAAAACAAATTATATTTTGCTTGTTTTATTAAAACATCATTTTCAGTAAAAAGAAGTAATATAATTAAATATTGGGCAGCATTTATAGTTCTGGGGTATTTATCATTCTAGGGTAATCTTATTTTTAGTAGTATTACTTACATTTGCCAACAAATGTCTGTACAAAATCAGCATTCTTCTCCAAAGGCAGGATTTTCAAAGCAGCTGGGGACAACTTTTCTTGGTAGGGTTGTCGAGTTACTGATGCAATAAGGTGTTAGTGCACCTGTCACTTGTCTTTTTTTTATTATTATTATTTATTGTGGAGCTTATAATAATATACAAGATCAGGGAAAATACTATGGTTGTATCTTTAACAATGAACAATCATAAAGACAAAAATGGGTTTGTGTACATCATAATATGAGTTTATATACAGAAAAAAAGCACAATGACGAGGTTAAATATCGTAATAATTTATCATAATGCATCAAAAATGTATATTTATTTATTTTATTTATAAGCTTGATGAATGAAACAAAAGTTAAATTAAAAGGGCAGTTAATCTTAAAGAGGAAAACAAGGGAGATTTAAGTCACTTTTGCTTGTGGATAAAATTTTTTTAATTTATTACCTATTCAAGAGATCACGATTTTGGGTTTTTGCACTAAAAAAAAAAAAAATCTTTAAGGAAAAAAACCGAGGGTCACATTAGTAGGGTTAAAAATATAAGAACTTAAATTAACTCCAAATTTACTCGTTAGACTACAATCACAAAATAAATGGGGAGCTGTTTCTTGATCAAGACCACAAAATGAGCAAGTTTAATTGAAATATCAAGATATTTGCAGACAGATGAATTAAACCGGTCACTCATATCTTTTAAGTGGCTGTGCTTGCAATAACGTCGTAGGTCACATGATAACGTCAACATGGCAGATGATTTTAGCACTCGTTAAGTAAGTACTTCTTGAAATTAAGTACTCATTGAGTAAGCGGTTTTGGACGCAGCCAGAGTCAGTGCATTAGCAGGTAGTTGCTGAATCACAGGTGAGGACATGGATGTTTAAGAGGGTGTTGTAGCGACCTTGATTTATTGCAATGTTGAGGTGCTCAGTTTTATTTTGATTTTAGAAAATAAACATCCACCCTCTTCACAAATCAACTGCTTCTTCTTTTCATTGGCATGTCTCTTAGGTGTTGAGGACTATGAGTAAAATACTTAAAGGCACAATATGTATGATTTTTAGATTACAATATCCAAAACCACTAGAATAATGTTATATATTTTGTTGACTTCCATCATCCCAAGTGATTCCAACAATGTTTAAATCCAGAGAAATCAGCCAGGACACAGACCGTGTCATTGCCTAATGGGCAACATGGGCTGCACGCAGCTCGGGGCCCCCAAGTCAATTCTCTTTTGCATTTTCTCTTAACGCATTGTTAACACTGGCTCAGCAGACACTCACACAGGTATTACAACAGTAAAGACTAGAAGGGATATAGCTACGGCCACTGGGCATGCACACATCAATACTGCGTCATTTAATTTAATAACTATTTACAGTATTGTTAGGGTAGGTTTAGGGTTGGGGTCGGTGTAGATAAAACACAATTTGATAAGTAGCACATTTAATTTACTGTTATACAACCAGTAAGAAAATATGACAGTGGCTTTTTAATTGTTTATTAAAATTAACTGACACTAAAGAGGACAGTTAAGTACAAATCTTACTGCGATTATGGATGTCTGCCCTAAAATAATGTGATGTTCAGGGAGTAACAGAAAACAGTAATGATTAAAACATATTGAGAAGATCTATATTAATCAGTTAAAATTGAGAATTGTTGACGATTAGTTCGCGTCCACACAGCTGACATGTTTCTGTTTTAGTTTATCCACGTTGTGTGGACGAAATAGATGCTTCCTTCCCTGCCAAAACACCCATGTGGGACCCAGGTCTGATGTTGGTTGCCTAAGTGGGGCCCAGACAATTTTGTCATCGGTTTCCATGTAGGGTTAGCCCAGATGAAATGAACACTGCCCAGTGTGCACACTACAGGCTGTTAAATGTAGCACTGAATCAGTGTTGGAGTTAATGAGATAATGAAGTGATTGAGTGATGACTGAACATTAATGATGAACACCTGCTGTTAACAAGCCGAATCAATGAAGAAAAGATGAACAACAAGAACAGAAACTACAGCTTCAGCCACAGTCTTAGATGAAATCAACTGAAGACATAAAAGATAAAAGACATACAATTTTTGAAGATCTGATTAATCAACTCCACAAACAGCATTACCAGCTTCACTTATTACTGACCAGACTGACTTTAATTTCACATGTCTACAGAAGCTCTTATTGAGAATTAACAGAGGTTTAGGTTGTTGAAAAATAATATAAAATAAAAAATGACACCACCATCATGGAGATCAGAGTTTGCTTTAGTTGGGCTCTTGACCCTTGATTAAATATGTTAGATTTTTCTCTGTAATAATGCATGCATTGTTATAAAACAGTGAGGTTGCTGTCTTACTGTGATGATGTTGTTATTGTGAGATTGACTTACAGTATCTGATCATATGATTATTTTATACATTCTGGGTTTACAGCATGAGTAGAAACAGTTATATTAATCAATTTTAAGTTGATACGGTTCATAAAAAAATTAAAACTACTGCATCACTTCGACACACACAGACATCAAGAATCAACATATGAATCTCAACAATGGTGACGAAAACAAAATGCTTCACACTGCAATGCATGCTGGGTATCACCATAGGACAAAACTCCCATCATGCACTGCAGTATGAATAATTATTGTCACCACTTTTGAGGATTGTATGCAATGTTTTCATGTATAAGCCTGAGAGGTAATAGTTGCCCCTTTTTTTTTAGCAGTGAACCATTATATGTGGCATCTGTCTAAGATGTTTTTTATTTTTTAATAAATGATGATCAAGACATCAAAGAGAAAGAGCTCTCTTTACGATCTTCACTTGAAATGGATCTCAAGCAGAAAAGTCAAGCTAATCTTCTTTGTTATTTTAATTCAGTAATGTGCTAGTGTTTGCTGTAAAATGCTTGTAATCAGTCATATGTAAATTGTTTTGTAAACATAAAAGGGTAACTATCCCAACTAAAACAAACCCTGACCACCATGATGGTGGCATAATTTTTGACCAATAAAACATCTAAACCTCTGTTAATTCTTAATAAGAGCTTCTGTAGACATGTGAAAATAAAGTCAGTCTGGTCAGTATTAAGTGAATCTGGTAATGCTGTTTGTGGCTTTAGAAAACTTCCATACAAAACGTTATTCTAAATTTCCATCTTCTTTTGTGTTCCACAGAAGAAGCAAACCCATACAAATTGGTGTGAAAGTGCATTAGCGTGAGTTAGAGTTAATAACATTTTCCTTTTTCAGGTAAACTGTTCATTTAAAAATGTCTTCATTTGCTTGTCTCTGTGACTGTGACCAGATACTGCAGCCTGGAAGACAATAGAATGGATATTGCTGGGTATTACTATATATTTTATGCTGATTAGAATCTCAGGTTGTTAGCTAAAATGTATTGAAATCCACTGTGAGTTGTGTACTTTGCACAGAGACTGCTTTACACAAAGAGATACAGAGTTTTGGTGATTTTTGGTGGAACTATGGTGTTGAACATTGGTTTGGTTTGCACCTCCAAGTTCCAATCTGATGTGTGTTTTTTTAATTTGATTGTAGGTTATTCTCTGCTTCTAGTCCATCAAAAAAAGTTGCCAAATTACAGTTTTTTGACTCACTCTCAGTTTCAAAAACTCTAGTCTTATGTGGTAGACTAGATGTTAGTTATCATATCTCTAAACCATAGAAACATAGAGTTTCATTCCCTAGCTGGGCACCCCAGCATTACATTTCCTCAGGCAACATTTTTTTAATGGTCTGCAAGACAAAGGTCTTTCAATGCTCAACAAAAATGAAGAAATATAAAACATGTCATAAAAATGATTGAACATCTGACACAGGATGAATGTGCTCATAAAATTACTGGTACAGGAGAAATGATGTGAAATATACACTACTGCCCCTAAAAAATATTATTGGGCCGATTGGGGCTTGTCACAACAGTTAACACAAGGGTTACAGTATATCTTAAGTATAAATATGTGCCTACTAAATGTATAACTATACAGAAGTGATGCAAATAATTGTATTTTTGTATTAACACAAAAATGCAAAATTTTATGATATCACGATATGGGAAAAGTACACAAACAGCACATAGCATGAGCCTTAATATTCATGAATACTATATTGATTTGACTGGACTGACAATATTGAATGAGAACAAAACTTGAACTAAATTGAGCTGGATAATGACAATTGTCTTCTGTAGAGCTGCTTTATAGCTGAATCAAATTGGTTTCATAATTGATGAACTCTGCAACATCAACAATGTTATTAAACTAAATTGAATCAACATTGAACTAGCTTGAGCTGAATAACCACATTATTGCCATCTGTAGAGGTACTTATAACTGAATTAAGCTTGTTTTGATGAACACTATTATTGAACTGACGGCACTATTATCTTCTTTAGAGCTGCTTTATAGTTGAATTGAGTTCTTCATAACTAATGAATTTTGAACACTTGAAATAAACTGAATCAACATTGACCTAAACTGAGCTGAATATTGACAATATTTGTCTGTTAGAGCTGCTATACAGTTTAAATTGTATTTATTTCATAATTGGAAAAACTTTCCTGTTTATTATTGTGAAGCTGCTTTGAAACAATCTATATTGTATAAAGTGCTATATAAATAAATGTGACTTGACATGATAGTAAACTAAGTTGTCTTGACCCCATATATTTTATTCTCTCTTTAATCATAAATAAATGTCCTCTTTATGGCCTTCAAACTTTGTTGAGCACAAGACTTCTGTCTTCTATAGATGAAGCCACACTATAATTATCCATTATGAGAAACTTTTAGGAGTTATTTCTTGCTTTGATATGCTGTATCCTGCACTTTGTATAAAGGGTCCTCGTGGATTACACTTCTGAGAGCTGTTAGCGGTCACGTTTGTTGAGCCCTGCAGCGCTCCTTATGGATTCACATCTATCTTTCCATCCTTATATCTGTCAGAGGCGGAGACCACCCTATCTCCCCTTCCCACCTCATGCATGTCACTTCTCATTTGTATCATACATAGGTTCTGACAGCACTAGATGACAACTCATTAGCATTCAGCTGTGTGCGCAGAGAGAGTGGAATGTCAGGCTTTTTTTTTTTGAACATGACAGTCATGTGGGATTATAATTTACATGGGAATAGCATTGATGCTGTTAAGAGACAGTGGTTCATAAACTCTTTCAGAAAGCACATCTCAATTGGGACAGCAAGCTGCTAATGTATCATGAAAGACTATGTACTGTGAAGCTGTGTGGAAAGCTAATAGACATCTTAATAAGTGAGGCTAGATTCAGGCTCATGCTCTCATGAGCTCTTCTGGAAAGAGCCTGTATGCAGGGCTCTTCTCATGAGAAGGAATAGCTGTTCATTAGATTAACTGCCATAAAGTTATTGCTTATTCAATTGTCTTGGTTATAGCAAGGTTATTTCCCCATTTTACTTGATTTATAATGATTGATTCATTTTTACCTAGAAAATGTATACTTCTAAGACACAATAACTTAAATAATGTAAAGATCACTCCCCCAAAAATTATTATTTACTCACTGTCGTTCCAAATCTGTAAGCAGAAGATATTTTGTTAGTGACCAAACCGTTTTGGTGACTATTGACTTTCATTGTTAGGACAAAATACTTCTCAAACTAAAATGAAAACAATAACTTTACAATTAGAAGCTGTAGATGAGGCATAAAGTGCAAGATGGCACTGCGAACAACTTAACATTTTACTGAGTTCAATGTAGTAATGTGGTCTCTTAGTTTTTCTAGATCAGTTTTAATCATGTAATAGATTTGAACAAAAATGTTTTGAGTGTTACGAACAGGCCGTATTGGCCATGACTTGATTACAAATACATTGCAAATACAAAAATAAGAAGCTGTACTTATTAAGAGAATCACCCTTTATTTAAATATATGAATGCAGAAAACCGCTGTTGACAGGTTAATATAACATTTCCCTTTCCATGACTAGTAAAAGATTCACAACTTACTCTCTGTAAAATGGTGTAATCCACAGGGTGATGGACATGGAGGTGGGTACAAACCTCAGTGACCGTAGACAGGCACATTCTGCAGATTGCAAAATGATTTGTCATATTTAATTAATAATCTAACAGACTCCTCAACCTAGCTTCTTTCTATGCAACAGGTGCCTAGGTGACTGCAAACAACCCCCAAAAGGCAAACAATCACTAGTTAACATGGCAACAAAGATAAGACTGATTTTACAACCCAAAGGAATGTAAGGAGAGTTCACTTTCATCTGCACTGCCTATTGAAACAGTCACATTGGGCCCATAATAAGGACTTCTTCCCATTAGTCAAAATTCCTATGAATGAACAAGCATATTCCCAGGACATTGTGTGTATTGTGTACTGTTTTAATGCATGCTTCGTGATTGAACCACTAGTTATCGTAACCTTGTCTATATCATGCTTTATATCAAAATGATGCTTTCATACACTGTAAAAAAATGCTGTAAAAAAACAGCCAAATTTCAACAATAACATGCTGTAAAACAGTAATATACCGTAGAAACAACGCATTCTGGGTAATATTTGAAATTTTCTAGAAAATAGCCTACAGCAAAAAACTGTAAATTAAAAGCGCTCAAAGTCGACCTCAGAGGCTGTGTTCCAAATTACATGCTATACCCTCATTCACTATTTATATAATAGTTCACTAATATAGTCCAGAGTGAATGAAAAAAAGAGTGAATTCAGACACTGATGAACACCTGCTGTTTACAAGCAGAATCACTGATGGAAAGAGAAACAAGAACAGAAAAAATATTAAATCAACTGAAGATAAATTCCATTAAATCTCTCAAGATCTGATTAATCAACGCCACAAACAGCGTTACCTGATTCACTTATTACTAAACAGACTGACTTTTTTCCTGTCATGTGTACAGAAGTTTATATTGAGAACTAACAGAGGTTCAGATGTTGTTTTATTATCGTTTGACGTTACCGTGTTGGGATCTTGATCTTTGATTTGTAAACGTTAAGTTTACTTTGCCAGCTGTAACAGTGTTATCAAAACACATTTGTTACAGTTGAGAAACCAGATGGGAGTTGTGATCAAATGAGATCAGCTTTTTATTATTGGTCAAAATTAGCATTTCTTGGCCAAATTAGTTAATCTCATCAGAGTCTAGATGGTTCTAGAATTTTAATTGTAGTATCATGATCATGAAACTTATCATTAAAATGAAAGACAAATATTATAAAGTAATTTGTTAACAGCTTGTGTGGTTGAAATTTTGAACTACTGTTTAACCCAGAGTCACACAGACATCAACAATTGGGATATGAATCTCAACAATGGTGACAATCAAAAGCTTCTTGCTGTAATGCATGCTGGGTAAAAAAAACTCCCAGCACGCATTGCGGCATTAATAAATTATGTTGCTAAATTGTCTGGTTATTTTCTCTAATTCTTACTGCCTTGATTTTTGCTGTTGCTTTTGTGCTGACTTTTAGTAATGTGTTTTATGATTTTCATAATTCTTTTATTTTGTTTGTCACCATTGTTGAGATTCATACACTGATTTTTGAATTCTCTGTTTAGCTCAGTAATGCCATAGTTCACACATTTATCTGTAAAAGAGTCTTAAAAAACACGATAGCCTTAGACTTTATTGCTGGTACAATTGTGTTTGGAATACACACAGTCATAACATGCAAAGAAACTCTAATGTTAAAAAGACAAGAGTCAAGAACCCAACTAAAGCAAACACTGACCTCCATCATGGTAACGTCAAACGAAACAAAACAGCATCTGAAGCTCTGTTAATTCTCAATAAGAACTTCTGTAGATATCTGACAGAAATAAAGTCAACCTGTTTAGTAATAAGTGAAGCTAGTAATGCTGTTTATATTGTTTAATCCTCCTCTGCTGAGATCTTGAGATATTTAATGTCTTTTATCTTCAGCTGATTTCATCTAAGGCTGTGGCTGGAAGTCTGTTGAAGTTATTGTGTTTCTGCTCGTTTTTTCTGTTCTTGTTGTTTCTTTTCCTTCAGTGATTCTGCTTGTTAACAGCAGGTGTTCATCACTAATTCTCAATTATCACTTAATTATCTCATTAACTGCTGTCTCATTAACTTCAGCTCTGCTTCAGTGTTACTCTGTAGTGTGGACACAATCAAGTGGTCATTTAAAACTGAAGATTTTGCTGTGGGGTTTAAAGGGTTAAAGGTGTGAGATGTAAAAAAAACAGAGTTAAACATAATTTAACAGTAATCAACTGTAAATTAATTTACGGCAACATACTTTAAAAAAACAGCAATTTACTGGCAACCACAGCTGCCAGTAGATTACCGTAAAATCAAGGACAAACAGTAATATTCTGTAAATTAATTTACGGCAACAAACTGTAGAAAAACAGCAATTTACTGCCAACCTTGCAGACAGCAACTTACCATAAAATGAAGGAAGAAAAACAGTAATATTATGTTGAACATAGCAGTCAGATTTACTATATAAGACAAGTTCATTTGACTGAAATATTAGTGAAAGTTAATAGAAAAAAGTTACTTATCAGTCAATAACTGATAAGGAGAGTAAATACTGAACTCAAGTGTTTTGAGTTTTTGTACAGTATGATATAGGAGAGATCTGTTGCATGTTGCTTCATTTAAAGAAAGTAACTGTAGTTGTTAATGCAGTGATAAGCTATTTACCAAGTACTTTAGAACATATATTTGTGCTATTGCTAGCTTAGACAAGCTGCAAAGATTTGAGTTACGTCATGTTTTTAATTATTTCAGTATTATGCATTGAGTTTAAAAAAATTGTATTTACACAACATTAGTACTGTGAATTTGTTTCATTTGAGTCAACTGAAAAGGAATGTTTCTTAACTGCAAACACAAACTGTTTGTAGCAAAACGGCTTCCCAAATGAAATGAGTTAATTTCCATGGTAGCATTACGGTAACATACAGTAAAATAAAAGAGCTGTAAATTTACGGTAGAAGGCTGTAAATTAACAGTACCTTACTGGCAACCACAGCTGCCAGTAGATTACTGTTATTTTACAGCACAATTTTTTACAGTATAGTATCATTAAAATTGGGCTGTATCATGTCTTTATAACTTCAAAGCTCTACCTCAGTGGCTCTCTCTTCTTTTTGCTGACTGGAGACATCAGGATGCAGGACTTTACTTTGCCCCAGCGTGGAGCCGGAGGGGCCTCAAAAAACAAGCAATATTGCAACTCTGTGCCTGGAAGAGAGAAGTCTCCCAATAACAATCTAGTTAGACTAATCTCGCTGAAGTTTGTCATTCTTCTTTGGTCAACATGGAAGAACCTAACTGCAACTTCACCATCATCGAACTACTGAACCATCAAGACTTTCTTCTAAGACTGTATATTTTAGTAGCTCTTCAATGGCAAAGGCATTGTGCAAGTATTGTACTTTTAATTAACTAAACAATTTTAGTGTAAGCTGTAGACCCCTTGTTGCCAAGGTGCTATAAGAGACTGATGGTTGTTCAGGTGGTTAATTGCGGTTACATTTCCATAGCATCATTCCTATTTCAGTTTCGGTTTTAATCATTCACTTTCCATTTTACCCATGTATGCATGATTTGTGTGTATGTGTTTGTTTAAAGTAATCATGTGTTCATGATTTAGTTAAATAAAACCTTTTTAGTACACATTCACGTCAGTGTTGATTCTGTGGTCACTGCTTGCAAAAAAAAGTCCCTTTAATGATGCAATCACAGCTACATGCTCTAAGCACTGTACCCAGTAAAAAAATAAATAAATAAATAATGAAAAATAACCTTTCTGAGAGTTGATAGACAATTAATACTCAATGTTCTCACTGGATAAACCGGTTAATTGATTGTAATTTTAATTCTATTCTATTCTATTCTATTCTATTAACTGATCCAAATATTTATAACTAATTATAAATAGTAAATATAAAAATGTATGTTTTTTTTTAACTAATTTGCTACAATGTATATCTACCAACCCAACTGACAATGAGAACATATAGGTTTACATTTTGCTTCATGATTTATGAGGAACAATATCGTTGGAATCGCTTTCAAAAAAAAAAAAATCAGCTTTTTTCCAAGGAGCTTCCGGCACGACAGCCATACATATTCATTCGTTCAAAAAGCATTTAACTGTCCTGATGTATTACGCTATGCTATGATGTACTACACTATGTCCTACATTATAACGCGTAGTACATCATGCCATTGTGTACTAGATTGCAGAAGTTAATGCTTTTTGGAGCATCTAATGCAAATGGCTGTCTCACCAGAAGCGTGTTATTTTACTTTATAAAGTTTTAAATAAATCCTTATTTAGCAATTGTCTTATACAAACACATTTTCCATTCAGAAAACCTTTATTAACCCCCAGAGCCACATGGAGTACATTTTATGATCGATGGATATGCTTTTTTGGGTGAACTAACTCTTTAACTGCAGTGCATGCTTAATAAAGAGAATGTTATTATGCATAGATGTGGACACTAATATAGTTATACTTTCTTAATAGTTATCGATCTTGGTGAGAAACGGACATGGGAGTGTGTGTGTGTGTGTGTGTGTGTGTGTGTGTAATGTGTGGGCGGGTATTCCCTACATTATGGGGACCAAATGTCCCCACAGGTATAGTAATACTAGTAAATTTTGGTCTTTGTTTGGACATTTTTTGGTCCCCTTGAGGAAACAAGCTTATGAATCATACAGAATTATCTTTTTTGAAAATCTAAAATAGCAGAACATTTTCTGTGATGGGTAGGTTTAGGGGTAGGAGTAGTGTAGGTGGACAGAATATACAATTTGTACAGTATAAAAACCATTACGCCAATGGAATGTCCCCATAAAACATGAAAACACAACATGTGTGTGTGTGTGTGTACATGCATCTGTAACAACACCGCTACTGATCTTTCATAAACTGATCTTTCAGTGGTGGAAACAAAATTGGCCTTGGAAAAAGGTGTCAACATGTCCCACTCATCCCCACCATGAATGATGCCCATGACTACACGGTGATCAATGGTGCATGGTATTGTTGACAGGATCACGCTGCCTATGACAGCCTTGACCTCAGGGCATCCAGAAGATACACAAACACACTATAAAATTAGTATCAATATCTTAGATGTATATTATATCTATATTATTCAGTCACATTTGGTTTGGAAATGCAACATGATCTTTTTTTATAACCAAACATAAATTTTTATAGAACCTGAAAATGCTCCATTATTAAATAGGATGCATGATGGGCTTTCCTGAGCCTGGAATTCGTACGTCATTAATATTTGCCTGCTGATTTGGACAAACGCCTAACCCTAACTATTTTGTTTTTATTTGTTCTACAATTAAAATAGCAAATCATAATGTAATGCATATTATATATTATTGTGCTGTAAATAAAAAAGTATATTTGCAACTCTTCTACTTCTGACCTAAAGCAAGTGATCTGAAATTCTTGGCCTTGTTGTGATGTTTTGTGATGTTGAAGAGAACTGCTTTCTGATTAAGTTCGAACTCTATTGTTTTCAAGCCAACAGGAAAATAACCATTAGATATTTCCTGTGTTAATTACATGTCCCAGGCTTTTAATGTTCTGTTACTGCTCCCTAATCAACATCAGTGCCAACGTCACATTGGTATTCCAGTCGCCTCTGCCCTTGGTACTTTTAAACTCACATTTACTGTCAGGAGCAGTTTGGTTTCTGCTCTATCACAGGGTTCAGCGATGAAACAGCCATGAGAACTAGACAGAATAATGTAGCAGAGGACGTCAGTGACCTCTACTGAGAGTCTGTCAGCCATAAACTCATCATTACACTCTTTCAACAAAGACTCATACGTTCTGTTACAAGGGTGTTGCCTACCTAGGCAGCATTTTAAGTCTGCATTGGACAACTCATACCTGCATAGTTAAGCTTTTAAGATGTCTTTTTGATGGCAATTTCAGGTAGAATTGAAAGTATTCTTCTCAGAAGAGACCAGCCAGTTATGCATTATGACAAGCAAAACCCATTTTTCCAAGATTGTAGACAAGGCATGAAAAAAAATAATTACAATTCATTCACTTTCAAAAACTTTTAATATAGTCTTAAAAATAGATTTTTTTTGCCTGATATTTGTGTGCTAGTCATTAGTTTTTTTGGTTTTTTTTAATGTAATGTTAGCAATTATGTTATATTAGCAATAATATGCTAACTTTAAAAATCTATTGGAGTTAATTGTCAAATCTGTGTGCTTTGAGTGAGAACAGCTATTTGAAGATGCAAAGGGCCTGTCCCAATACCCACATGTGGTCTTTGCGCAAGATTATTTGTCTACTTACATGACTTGTTTGATGTTTAGAATAAAGGGGTGGTGGGTATATTTGTCAAAGACCCTCAGACATATAACTGAAGAGTGAGTGCATCTATAAGTACCTGCTAGCTGCACTCTGTGATTTTTAAACACTGCCCTCTATGTTCACAGAAATAAAAACAATGAAGCAATGCCCCTCTCGCTCTACTGAACCGAAATATCACTTATTCAGCAAGCTGAGGTCAGGACTCGACATGTGCTGTCACATAAGGGATTTTTCTTTCTCTCCACCCTCTCAAATTCTCTATTTCCCACACTTTCCTTTCATTTTTTTTTTTTTACTTACGTGATACTGCCAAGACCCTCATCATGCACCTGACATTGACATGAATTCATGAGGAATGTTAGTTTATTTGTGGATTAGACAATTGGATCTGACATGAATACAAATGAATCAACTTTGCCAATCACATTTTGATCAGTATTTGCAGAAATATGAAAAGAAAAGAAAAGAAAATGAGTAAACCAATGTCGGTCTATGCCATTAAAGTAAAACAGGTGCAGACATCTCCTGTGTGTGGAATATATTTGAATTATTCTGCTTAAACCATTATTGTGCATTTGCAATTTAATTAATCCCCCTTCCCTTCATTATATAACAATGAAGCTAATTATATAATATGCCTTCTTTTAGAATATGCTAAAAAGTTAAGCACAACAGACAGTGCATGTAAGTAAATTATTGGTTGTGAATTCCTGCTGAGTTCTGTATATCCTGAATACAGCATACCTTTAAGGGGTCATTTCGTATATTTCTCTTAATCATGTTTTATGTTTTTGTGGCAAACAGTCATAATTTTCCAGATCATTTTTCACCCTCTCTGAACCTTAGAATGAAACAATCTGCATTTTAATGCTGTTTTAATATAATTCTAAATGCTCTCTTCGCTTTTGTATTTTACACTGCCCCATTGCACTGTTTCTGACCACTATACTGTATATGCATTGTTGATCTTATTGTGACGTTGACGCTACTTTATGTGGATGTTCATGAGAAATATTCATTCAGGCATTCAAAAGGAGCCATTTCTGCAACTTATTTTCATAGTCTGGGTGAGCTGTTAATAAAATAATGACTTTTGCATTGTGTTTGAATGTAATAAAACAAACAACAAAAAACTGTTCCTTGTGAGTTGCGCCTGCTGCCTTATGGCTGTACACACTGTGCATACTATGAGAGGGCGCGTTAATTAATGCCATTTTTATTTATATTTTTACATAAATTTAAAATTGATTATCAATTTATATACACCCATGACATATTGAGAAAGCAAGAGATAATGAGAATAAATAAAGGTGTGTGTTTGTGTGCTGAAAAATGACATTACAGATAGTTAATGTTTAAAACCAGGCTCAAAATGAGTAAATGCTCTTTAAAACTGTTAAACTTGATTGAAACATTTGCAAAAAAAAAGCCTAAAACTATTGAGGCATTTGCTTCCCTGGAGGCCACTGTGTCCTCGGCACCTGAATCCGGTGAACCCCAGTCTATTTCATCGGATCATTCGGATCCAGCTGCACAACCTCCTCTTACTACCCTCCTTCTGTTAGTCCTGCAAGCCCAAAGGTACCTGTTAGCTGCCCGGTTTCAATAACTGACATATCAGATATTGCCCAATTTAAAGCAGATGAGCTTAAAGGGTTAGTTATCCAACACATGAAATTTCTGTCATTAAGTTCTCACCCTCATGTTGTTTCAAACCTGTAAGACCTTTGTTCATCTTTAGAACACAAATTAAGATATTTTTGATGAATTCCGAGAAGTTTTTTTTTTCATCTCGTATAGAAAGCTATGAAAGTATCACATTTAAGGCCCAGAAAAGTAGTGAAGACATCGTTAAAATAGACAACGTGACTACAGTGGTTAAACCTTAATGTTATGAAATGACGAGAATACATTTGTGCGCAACAACTAAACAAAATTAACGACTATATTCAACAATATCCACTCTACCCTTTCATTCTCCTACGCATTTTACATTGAATACACATTGCAGAGCTTCTGTGTTCTACGTCAGAACGCAGACTCTGTATTGGCCGGCTCCTGTGTCAACATCACATGCATGCGTCGTGGTGCTTACATGAACAGCGTCGGTCAATAGTGAGTCGGCATACAGACATAAACATGGAAGCATTACACTGCGTCAACTGTGTAGGACACTGACAGGGTACAGAAGAAACTGTTGAATAAAGTCATCATTTTTGATTTGGTTTTGTGCACAAAAAGTATTCTCATTGCTTCATAACTTTAATGTTGAACCACTGTAGTCACGTTGACTATTTTATCTGTCTTTACTACTTCTCTGGACCTTGAATATGGTAATGTCATTGCTTTCTATGGGAGATATAAAAAAAAACTGAAACGAGGGTCTTGCGGGTTTGGAACGACACGAGGGTGAGTAATTAATGACAGAAATTTTTTTTTTTTTGGTTAACTAAATCTTTAAAATCGACCACTGATTCTGTTAAGTTCAGTACACTGCAAATCAGATTCAGACCAAGCTGTCTAGAGTTTTTCAACTAGACTTTATATCTGACGTTGTGATACAGCAGCAAACAGTGATACAGGGACTAGAGTAATGCACAAAAACAAAACAAAAAAGTCACAAAGTATCTATCTACATCAGAGTGTTCAGTTATCTGCATCAGATTTCACAGAAGTGTGTGTGTGAGCAGTTGCAATGAGTGACCATTTGCAGAGAATTCCATAGTATTATTATTAAAGTCTTTCATTTCAAAGGATCAAGGCAAATTGGATTTCTCATGACATGGAATGTTTAAGTAGTGATGTCTCACACAATCTTTATGAATACGTGTTTGATCATAACATTTTGATTAAGGATAAGTGCAGCTTTTGCAGTCATACGCTTTTTATGTACAATAATTACTCTCTGCAATTCTTCATCCAATGACTATGTGGTGTGCATGCCGTGAAAGATGTTATGACTCTTTAAATTGAGGGTACTTAGTATGATGAACATAAACATACTGCATGTCATATAATTTGAAATATCACCTTCAACTTCTCTTAAATTGCTGAGTTCGTAAAAATCATCAAGCTATAAGAATGTGGACTCTAGTTTACACCCCAGGCCTAACACATAGTCCCATAAAATTGCATGGCCTAACAGGAGTTTTAATTTTCTTCCATCAATTCATTTTACAACAAGCTTTTATTTCACCATTATCCATGTGCGTAGAAGAGATTACCAAATTGGAGGAAATATAAAATTATTTATTACAAGTGAAGTGATTATGAGAGAAAAGGAAGAGAATATATCAAATCAAGTGTCTCTTGAATTACTTTCTGTCTGTTAAACCATTTCAGTAGTTTTGCATAGCCCAAAGGTTTGACTTGTTTGTTTTCACCATTATGGGGACAAAAACATGTTTCTTCATTGATGGCCATTAGAAAATAGCTGTAAATAGCAAATTTTACAAAAAAATAGATGATTTATTTTCTGCTGTTGATGTAAATACTAACAGACATTTTTCCCTATGTATTATGCACCACCTTGGCAAAGACAGACTTGGCACTATTTGCAAAAAGACAAGTCTAGAAGTGTAAACCAACCTTCCATGGCTTGTTTTGTTTTTATATGCTATTTTGGGGAAGAAGGCTATAAATTGAGTAGACGCTTAGAAATCAGCATTGGAACAGCTGATTTTATGATAGGTCTTGCTAGTTTTGTTTGCAATATGTATGAAACTGTGAACAAACTGTTGATGTGCTGTCTGAGGCTGAAACTACTTTTTAAAAGAGAGAAATATGATGAGGATATGGACATCCTCTGCCATCTGGTCACACTGTGTCTCTGTGGGGTCTTCCTGAAAATTAAGACATTTAGTGAGAAATGCCCAGAGAAGAGGGTTTCATGCTGGACTGCTCTCTAAGGCATAGGAGGATGTGATTACTCCCAGTATGGCTCATTTGTCCCTCAGGGAACACCAAATTTCTCCCATCTTGTTCTGAATCAGCAAGTAACAAACATTTTATAGCACCAGTGAGGAATACTGAGAGCTTCATATTGTTTGCTTATATTTGTAATGATTTTAGACAACAGCTCACTCTGATGAACATATATTAAATAATTATAAAATTTCAATTTCTCTAAATAGTTTTGGTATGTTAAAGGATATGATACTGTTAAAGTATTTGGTTTTGGTGCACTAGATCTTCAATGCACGCTGCTGCGGCTTGCTAATGCCAATAGATTCACAGACTTGCTGCTGTGAGCATGTAAAATATGCTGCTGCTGCAAGAATAGGTATGCATCAGTATTGTAACAGATCTAGAACTGGGGGTGGAGGGATAGGTGGGCGGTTTCATAATTACTCTGATAGCAAACTGGAGGACCAGTTTACAGCGAACACTGAAATAAGATTATTAAATGCTCAATCTCATTGGCTGCAGAATCAGCTTGTGCCATGTAGTAAATTATGTGATTGTTTGCAGATTGCATGTAAAGGATCTAACAGCCTGCACCATGTGAATGCAGTTATGTTCATTTAATACCTGGGAGGTTTACAATGTCAAGAATACACAGTTGCAGATATATAGTTGAACCTAAGATGAACATACAACCCAAGTGAAGAAGTAAGATGGGCACATAAGTGAAGAAGTGATGATGCTTTGTTTGTGGGAGATCTGGTATTGTGTCACACAGATGACAATAGACACACAGTGAATGTAAGACTATCGTGATGGAAAGGAATCTGAATGTCCTTGTTGGAAACCAGACACTGACTTTGTGACTGAGTTGAGTATTTGTGCAGCCCTTGATTGTGAATGTGATAAGATACAAATAAACACAGCTGGACAAGTGAGATGTTCTACTTGGAAGCTGATAAGTAGGATTGATTCCAGGGAGGCACTTACCCAGGACCTCTCTTCTGGGCCATACACCTCCCAGTCAGTGAGGTACTTGAAACAGCCCCTATGACAGCGGGAATCAAGGATCTCCTTCACTGCATACACCCAACAAGATGAATTATTGACTTCTTCCAGACACTACATTCAGTCTAAACTCATGCATTAATCACATCATGTCTGGATTATTGCAATGCTCTACTTCTTGGTCTGCCTAAAAAACTTATTGAAAGATTACAGTATGTTCAAAACTCAGCAGCAAGAGTTCTCACCTCAACCAGGTGGTCTGCTCACATTACTCCTCTACTGCATGATCTTGACTGGGTAACCATGGCATCACGTATTAACTTTAAGATATTACTTCTGACATTCAAGGCAT
This sequence comes from Zacco platypus, assembly GCA_038088235.1. Classification (NCBI taxonomy): domain Eukaryota; kingdom Metazoa; phylum Chordata; class Actinopteri; order Cypriniformes; family Xenocyprididae; genus Zacco; species Zacco platypus. The sequence goes on along the minus strand of CM076078.1, from coordinate 26,543,974 downwards.
TAAATGGTCTTGCACCCCATATCTTTCTGACCTACTCTACTCCTACTCTCCTGCCTGGTCCCTCAGATCATCTGAGCTTGGTCTTTTGTCCATTCCAAATTTTGAAATTTACTACCTCTTACACTTCATAATATATCATCTTTGTCTACCTTCAAGATTCAGCTAAAAACATATCTATTTAATATGTATTTTGGATAATTTTGGCTATATGTGGCCTTATGTGTTTGTATTGTGTATGTGGGTGTGCAAATGTATTGTATAGAACTATGTAAAGTGACCGTGAGCTATGGAAAGATGCTATATAAATAAAACTTCTTCTTCTTCTCCAGTAATACAAAGTTCCAGAGGACACGTTGTAACAGTGATTCCACAGGCTCATGGACAGTAGGAAGGCCTTTCAGAGGTATCAGTTGACAATCCATGGAGTCCAGGGACCGTTGGATAGGACTGATGATATGAGGGAGAAAGGATGATTTCTGGTTCTTCTTCAGGCCAGATATCAGATAAACTGAGTCAGAACCAGGCCTTGCGAGGGTTCAACCATCTTGCTTCTTGGAGGCTGCTGATATTGTAGTTCTGTCGTAGTTCCACTAAGGTAAGTTCACAAAAGAAGGTGTTACATGGATAGAGTTTAGCTGGATCCTCATGCTGCTGAGAGAATACTGCTTATTTGCCTGTGGTGGATGCATCCACTGCAACAATAAGAGGTAAATCAAGATTGAGACGGACAAGAATTTGTGCTCGCAAAGGTATCCTTCAAGCTTTGGAAGGTGTAGGAGGCATCGGGATTACAGGACAGAGACTTAGGCTTTGAAATTATGAATGAGATTAATTGAGCATCAATCATGAACCTGAAAAATTGGTTTGATGAATTGATGAAACTTCTAGAGAAATTGGAGGCTACTCCATAGTAGGAAGTAGCCAGGTTTGAACTGCTTCGACCTTACCTGAGTCCATCTGCATGCCTGATGTTGTAGCTCAGGAATTGCACAGATAAAAAAAAATCTCAGCCTTGAGAAACAGGTGGTGTTCTTGCAGTTTCTCTAGTACCAGGGTCACATGTCTGTGGTGCTCAGTCTGGCTGCAAAAGAAGTTAAGGATGTCATCAATGTAGACCAGAACGGAACACCTTATTCATGAAACCTTGAAAAATGGAGGAAGCATTGGCTAGCACAATTAGCATGACCTGGTAGAGGCCTGTAAGTGTCATAAAAGGAGTCTTCCACTAGTTTCCATTCCATATTCTGATGAGGTTGTAGGCACTGCAGTTATCAAGCCTTGTAATCATTGTTGCTTCTTGAAACAATTCCAGGGCTGGGGATGGCAGTGATGATATTGAGGGCATGGTAATTGATACAGGATTGCAAGCCTAAGTCCTTGACCACACAGAAAAAACTGGGAGAGGAAGCATAGCAATGCATGTAACCCTGTTTTAACACCTCTTAAAGCCTCTCCCAGTAAGTGACATTCGTCGGACAATGAGACTCTCCTTGAAACAAGCAGGCCCCCAAAACAGCACTCAACTGGAAACCACAGGAGAGTGTTAAATGATCCATGAATCATCCCAGAATGATATCAGGCATAGACTCCTCCAGGAAGGGAAGAGTCTTGTAGTAAGTGAAACCACTGCAAAGGATAACTGGATCAGTTTTGATGTTTATGTTGGTCGAATACTGAATGGATTAAGGTTGTAGTGATTTACGGTCTTAAATATTAATATTGAGTTTTTTGTCCCACTTCACCTAAGGTGAGTGTGAGAGTGTCAGATGATTCCTTCCTATATTACAGGCCACCAGCCAAGGAATTTCACCTTGACAATAAAGAACAATCATGGAAGATTGTTGACTTAATTAGAGTTATATAAATTAGAGGAAGTTTGTCATCTGGCAAATCTGAAGGATTTTGTGAGATTTGGGCTAGCTTGTAGAGCCTCTGATTATCAACACAAGAATGACATAGTTTGCAATGAAAAATGTATTTATTAACAAAAATATATACAAGAGTAAAATACCACACTCACTAAATACTACTGAGGAAATGACTAAACTACTAAGAAAATTGAATCAATAATCAAACAGAAAATACAGTTACACTCAAATTTTGTATTTTAAATATGTAATTAAGTTACATGTATTTCATTACTATCCAACCCTGGTCAAACACCAAAAAATGGCTGATGAGTTCGAAACACGAAGGCCTGCACTCTCTCTTTCAACACAACGAACAGTTCACTTTTGGCATATAACCGCCTGAAAACACTCCAGTGCGGTCTGTGACTCCACTGGGTCCTCGAATACCGAAGAAACAATAGCAACGCCGCAGTCTGGTTAATTATTTGGAGGCTGCTACAATGAACAGAGTAGACTGTTCATTTAGTCTTTCAAGACATGGAAACTTTCCCCCTTATCACAATATATAAATAGTAATATATCTGAATGCGATCAAGGACACGAACACTGTCGCTAGATAAACTTTATCAGCATTCCATAAAGTTTTCTGTCTTACTCCGTCAAGCAGCTAATCTCTGTTCATTCAGTTTCCCAACCTGGTGTATGTCGCTCCTCCCATACCGATTGGTTGAATGTGAACACACCAAAACTCAATGAAGCATCTTATTGGTTAGCATTTGAAATACATCGGAATACACTGTACAAAATATATTAAAACTCCAATGTATGTATACTCAATATCGAAATACATAAATTAAAATAAATGTATACAAATATTCACAGGGTTACATACAGATAACGTTCTTTTACTGTGCTCTAGCCAGAACTGGTTTGGTGGCCCTGTGAGTCTATGGCCATTCACACCTTAGTCTTAGGCATGGAGGCTGAGGTGAACAATGGGCAACTCATAATGAGATTAGCCTGTGATCAATGGGCCCTTGATGCCACATTTCCTGCCCTCTACCTTTGGCAGTCCTGATTACAATAGTCCTTTATTTGTTGTTGAGGGCCCTATCACACCCTTTTGTCTTAACCACAGTGGGACAAAAGGCTCCTGTTGTGAAGCTCTGTTACCATCATGTCTGCTGTTCACTACAAGGTGGAGCAGGGAGTCTGGCTGAGAGATGATTCTGAGCGTGATTCTGTAGTCGGTGTTAGCGTTCAAAATTGGGGAGTCTGGAAGAGTCTATCGGCATTGGTTCATCAGATGAATCGGGATCCCGGGAGGATGTCTTGCAGCTGGCTTCCGGGGACTGCTGTGAGTGTCAGACAGGCATGACTTCATCCACTTAATGATGGTATCACTGAATCAATCAAGCCCATGCTGTCATCATATGCTGAGAGATGAAGCCCCAGTGCTGGATTGAGCCCCTAATGGTAGGTTGTGAGGAGGGCTATTTTGATACATTCACTAGTGACTGCTAGGGTGTAGAAATGTAATAGTCTGTGATGAACCACTTCCTATGGTGAAGATGCTAAATCTTCTCACAGACAGATGAATTGCATACTGGATTTCTGAAGACCTCCTTGAAGTGCTTGATGAATGCATCTATAGACTAGAGTTAAGGAACATTTTGATTCCACATGGGTTTTGCCCACTGCAGAGCCTGTCTCATCAGAAGTGAAATAATAATAGCTACCTGGCCTATTTGGTGGAAAAGCGATGAGGGTGCATCTCCAGGGTGAGTAAACACTGGAGGAGAAATCCACTACTGTCCACAATGCTGAATCAGCGACAAATAATCCGATATTTGTGTGTCAGGTGGTGAAGGGGTTGAGGAAGATGAACTGGCTAGATTACATGAAGTTCTAACTGTGGTGAAGAGTGTTTCTCTAATCCGATTGACAAGGCCTTCAAATTGATCTGAGTTGGTAAGTGGATTTATTCACACTGGGTCCATAATAATGGTCTGGTATTTTGTGAAGAATTGCGTATGGTTGAACCCAAGAACAAGAGTTTTGTTGCCAAGATGAATACTGGAACATGCACGTAAACAGTCAATAATAATGATGAGCATTTAACTGGAGAAGTAATGATGTTTTGTTTACAGGATACCAGAGAGCAATTCACACAATTATAAACAAAGGGAAATAAGGATCACAGGTAACATGGTAAATTCAGAGGAATGAAGGGTAAGTTTAATGACTATTGCGATGGAAAGGAGTCTGACTATCCTTGTTGGAGACAAGATGCTGGTTGTGTGACAGGTTTTGTGAAGTCCTTAAATGTTGGTGTAATGAGATAAAGGTGTGCATGATTAATTTCCCAGGGGATATTAATGGTGGAGAGGGATATTAACAGTGGAGAGGGAGCCTAGCGAAGGACTGACTCTCATCTTGCAGGTTAGATCTGAGAGCTAGGTTGCAGAGGATGCAGCAGGCTTTCGCAACCTGCCATACTTTTCCAACAGTGAGGTCTAGACACCTAAATCTTTAAAATGGAAAAAAAAGAGTGGTCCACTAAGCTGCATGTCTGGATATATACTTGGTTATAACACTCTTCATCATCATTTTGTATTAATGCAACCATGATTATTAGTAAAGGTACACTAATGTCTCTTTTGATGGAAATTCATTTTATGGCCTGCTTTTTACCGGGACAGCATCATGTATTTTGATTGTATATATTACTGCTTGTACTTTATTCACTAACTTGCATAGAAAGGAAGTGTTGGAACTAAAAATAATGATAATGACATTATTTAAACAGTAATACACATTGCCACAGCACTGTATCGGCATCTACCTGGTTTAACTTAATTGTGGGTGGTCAGTTGATAAGACAGGGATTTGTGCTGAAATACTGCAATCAAAAGTGGCATTACAACTTTGCAAGAGAAATGGCATTAAGTTGTTTCCCAGGAAGGTGTTTCTTTATAAAGCCATGTATTTGTAGGCATGAGCCTTTATTATGGGTGCAAAGCATGTCTAGTGCATAGCTGCGATTCATGAATAAAAGATTCATTACACTTGAGTAATAGATTATTGGAGTGTTGTTTCACTATTTAGTCTGATCACGAAGCATTACTCTTTTTCCCCACTTCTTGAAGCATCATACTTTTCAAAAAATAACTCAAAGTAGTCCATAGGGCTTGTGTGCTAAAATTATTTGCTATATGTATGGTCACTTTAAACAGAAAGGAGCTGTAGGAAAAAATCTTTTGTGTTACACAGAAGAAAGAAAAGAATGATAATATGGCTGAGTAAATAATGACAGCATTTTCATTTCTGTGTGAAGTAATCCTTTAAGGTTTGTCAGCACAACTGTTTGTAACTTGTCAGTCATCACATTTTGGTCAGAACACATTTGGAGTTTGTAGCCAACATCTTTCAATTATCAATAAAGCTTGCATATTGCAGTTTATAAAAGCAGCCTAGTGATTAAACATGCTGCAGCAGAAAATGGATCTTTACTGAGTGTGCAGATTAGCAGAATTTAATTTTATTTGACTACGGCTGGTCTTTGTGAAGAGAGGTTGAAAATTTAAGCTGCTTTCCATTAAATTATTTAAGCATACAAAATGATTCTGAAAGTTAAGGAGGCCAGAATTGTTTGAAGATTAGCCTGCTTGATCCTCACTGTTCCTGGCGACATCATTTTAGACACAAAGTCTTGGGGATGAGAACAGGAAGATTGTGCAGGCATAAGCTGATAGTAGTTTCAATTCAATTCCAACGACACTCCTGCATTTATATTAATATTACCTCTGAAGACACTGCAGCGTCTGCTTAAAATCCACACAATCTGAATCCATTAACAACAACAACAGAACAGAAATATTACTACCGCAACTGCTAAGCCTGGATGATATGGCTAAAACAATTTAGACAGAATTACAGATATTTTTTTTAGCATTTCAGCTATAAAAACTGCAATGGCTTAGAAGGCATATTTATTTAAATCAAAATGAACCATAATTTCAATGAAATAGCCCATGTTGTCAATTTCAAATGTTTAATGTATATGTAAAAAATACAGTGTAAAGTACTACTGACTACTATTACTACTAATAATAATAATTAGAAATTCTTGAAGCATTACAAAAATTAAAAGGAATTCTAGCTTAACATTTGTTGTCATGTTTCAGTGTGGTTCTTAAGATTATATTTTGATTTTCTTATAATTGTCAGTTCATTCTTCAAATGGCATCTGCTATCAGCATCTGCTTAAAGTGTGAGATTTCCATTTTAAACAGTTTTTTTTTTTCTTTTACAAAGATGAGATATATGATCAGGAATGCAAATATACTGTCTTGCAGAAATTTCTGGATTTTTCAAAGTGAAAATGTTGCATAGAAGGTGTGCTGAGAAAATGTTCTTAAATGCGTAAATGGAAAGTCACTTAACCTAAGGCAGAGACTTCACTACGCCAGATACAGGTTGACTTGGGAGTCATGAGTGTAGAAAGACACATCCATCCTGGTGAACTCAAACTCAGATTGATGTAGCAGAAGTAGGTTGACATGAAAGGGTTGAGTACACCGTATATCCTCTCAGTAAATGAAAGAAAACGCAGCAGCAAGCCCCAAGATTGCGCTTATTTTATGAGATATCTCCTCATTTATCAGAACTGACAAGTGAAATGATGATTTGTTTGGGAGAGAGCTTCTACACCTGATGCCAAGATCCTTTTCTTTGGTTCATACACTATTTTGAGGATCGCTTTCGCACAGATGCCTCAAGATTCGCTAAAATTCCATCATAAACACTAGATGTGCTTCAAGCAGACAGACTTTCAATAAAATTCCCTGCACGTCCTTCTCAGAATATTTTAAATTGATAAATTATTCTATATGATATAGCCTGTGTACTAGTCACATTTGTGTCCACATACTAGGTTTCAAATCCAGCTCTAGGATCCTCATGAATTGCAGTATACCCATATTTATTGCAGTACCAACAATGCAGGAAAAGGAATCTTAATGTATCCAAGAAGATATGAATTATTAAGTACACCTACTCTGTCATTATCATTCATACTACTAAAATATAACATGTAGAGACACACTCAACCAATGTTGTGCATGTGTACTATGTACAAGGTAATAAAAGACTGTTACTGTCATGCATCAAAGAAAGATCTGATGTGCTATATGCAGTTTATGGTATTTTTATAGAGTACATCTGTGTACAATCTGCCAGTGGTCAGCACCTGTGAATAAAAAGGACTGGCCTCATGAAATGTGCCTCGGGATGAGCAACTAAAGGGAAACAAACAAACAAATATAATAAATAATAATAATAATTATAAATAAAAAATGAGGACAAGACTGCACCACACTGATATGCCTCACAAAGACTTGCTCCATACAGCCTATGGCTACTGCCTGAATCATTTTATGAAAAATCTCCAAGATAATACAGATTGTTCATCAGGGCCAAACACTTTTCCGTCTGTAGATTTATAAAACAAGAACCCATAAATTCAGTGCAGCACTTTGGCTGAGCAGTTACTCAAGAATTTTAATTATAAATACTGCGGCTTAATTTTGCATGCTTTAGACTATGAATGACATATCCAAAATATGCTGGAGTTTAAATAGAAACGCACATGTAACTGTCACCGTAAACACATAAGCAACGATTTATGCAAAATCTGAGCCTGGGCGAGTTTGCACAATGTTCTTCTTGCACGTACCATTCTGAAAACACAGTTTTGTTTTTTTGTATACAGATTTTTTTATTCCAAAAAGCAAGATGACAGAGATTTAACTGAAAAAAAGAGGATTTATCTAAAATTAATAATTCTCTGGATTATCATTATTGCATACACAGTTTGTATTAATTTTCCAATATACTTTTTGTTTTTTAAACAAAAACAGTGAGTTTGATGCAATAATTACAAAAATTCTTACACTTGCAATAACTGTTCCAATAACTGGCTTGTTAGTGTTTAATGTTTAGTTTTGATTTAAAAGTGTCTGTGTAGAAATGTTTGTGGTTACTACTGTGCTGAAGAGTAGAGCTTGTTGTGGGTTGTGACATTTAAGCGCTCTTTAAGCGCATTGAGCCATAGCTTTGTTGCCATTAATGCAGTGATAGGTAAATTCTTGCATTATATTCATATACTATAAGTTTTTATGAAATTAAGTACATAATTTATGAATATTGACAAAGAACGCAGAGCAAGGAGAGTCTGCTTTGCAAATTTACTTGAGCATCAACATTTTTTTCAAGTAAGATCACTTGATTACAGTGCGGCTCATCTTTATACAGCGTATGGTCTATGGCCCCGCCCCCCTCCCATCAGCCAATCATAGAATTCTTGTCTGCACAGCAGCTACTCACAGCCTAAGCACAAGCTTCACTCTTTACCACAATGGTAACTAAAATGTTAATTGGATTAAAGCTTTTAATGCAGTCTCCACAAAGGATACCTGGTTATTTTAGAATATTGCATAATTTTACTACTATTTTATCTTTAGGCCTTAGCGTCTGTGATGCCTTAAAATGCCAATGTCTTTTATTGAATTTTATTTTTAAAATCCACTACACTCTCATATTGTCCTTGTGATGGCTATGCTCACCAAAACAGGAAGTCAGAATCTAGCATGTGTATATTTCAAACAGTAATTGAATCTGTCAGCCAGCTTCTTTAGACCTACAGAAAATAGGGAAATGTTTCTCTTAGGTAAGTCTTTCTTATTTCTATGAATACTATCTGAGCGTTATCGGCATTGGCAAAATTCACTGTGAGAATACTTACTTTTGGCATTTAAATGTGACTGATAGTGTCTTTAAAACAGATTTCAGTTGGTGTTTCAAAAGCCTTCCAATCTGATGCGTCTTGCCATAACTTTATCTAACAGTGATACTGAGGCTGAATGGTGGGACGTGTAAACAAGATTGGAGGTCAGGTTGTGTTCACATAATTATATTTAAATGAGTGTTTAGAGTTAATGAGGTCCAGAGGTGTGCTCCTTCATAACATCTCACAAAACAAGAAATTGGATGGGTGCCATGCAATACAAATGTGGACTAAGCAGGATAAATGGAATATGGGTCACTGATTAGCAATTTCTCTTATTTTTTTTCAACAATTCGTTCTGAAAATAGAGCCAAGCACAGTGAAAGCAACTGCATAATCTACCATGAGGAGTTCCTACATTTATGAAGAAGGGTTAGTGAGCGAGAGGGAAATATGGTTAATCTAATGTAGATGTAGTCTGCAAATGTAAAGCAATGCATTATATGAAAATAAAAAAATACAATTTTGCAAATTGGAAGAATGAGTGCAGAGAAGATTTAAAAAAAAAAAAAAAAAACATCAGTTGCAGGAAAATCCTCTTATTTACACAGGTTTTATGAGGTTCAGCCTCATACAGTTATGTCAAGAACATGGCCAGGACCCCAAAGACAGAAATACACAATTATATTTCACTTAAGTTAAAGTCTTTTTTAGTTTTTTTTTTTTTTTTTACATTATTTTTAAGACAATTAACTATTTTACTTTCCATTTGTCATTGCCATTATGCAATGATAAATACATATGAGAATGTATAGTAATAATCATCGTGATGACTAATGTGTAAAAAAATAGTTCATAAAGTACTTATTGACAGTATTGTACTGCCTTTAATCCTGGTATAATTACTCAAATAGACTACGTTAGTTGTACTTTTTACTGTAATACAGATAAAGTAGTGTACTGTATTACAGTAATGAGGGAATCATTGAGAATAATAATAAAATAAAAACCCTCAAAATAAAAACACCCAGACAAGCTACAGTAATGAGAATTTAGGGGGTAAATCCGTTTAACTATACTTAAAATGACAAAGTTCAAAATATTACAATTGTCCTAAAATAAGTTTCATTTCATTAGGTAAAGTATAACTTCCTACTATTGTTATTATTATGATTTTTGGGGTGAAATGTAACCTGAGGATATTTTACTATTATAATTGACATTTGATTTTCAAACTACACATGTGGTTACCACTATTCACACATACAGTGAGATTGTATCTCCAAATGTCAAGATATGAAATTGTTGAGCTAAAAGTAAATATATTATATCTAATTTTAATGGAAAATGTTAATGTAACAAATCTGTCAACAGCAAAAAAAAAAAATCTTTTTGCAAGTAGGGGTGTAAAAAAGCTTTGCTTTCCAATTCACAGTGCTGGTCAATAGTCTGCAACACATTTTATATTATTTATATATAGTCAGTATTTTTAATGTGCATTTTTATTCATTGTCAGCATTTTGCGCTAAAAATTCAGAGCAAATTTTTGATTTCATGATTGAATCGTCAAGCCAAATATTTACACCCCTACTTATAAGCACACCTTAAAATGATTAGACAACCATCTAAAGACCAATAGTGTTACAGTAATGTTACACATGGTCTGTGGATTCCAGGCATAAATAGTATATGTCACTTGTTTTTGAAGAAAAACAGAAAGTGTACTTTTAGAAAAAGTTTAATATTTATCTCAAATAATACTTTTCAAAATATTTGTCATTTAACAATCAGCAGTACAGTTCTCTAGGGTTCATGATTTTGCTCACGTCAAAGAACACATACGAGCTGAATTTTTCATAAAAGCTCGTAGATATTGACATTTGTTGGAAAATTTGAAACCATAGATATATACTTATGGGTAGATAAACAATTAATTTACATTTTTATACAGTAAAAACATTTATTTTAACAATTTTACCTACATTAATCAAAAAAGTACAGCATATTTAATAATTTTACAAATTCTGCATAAAAAATATATTTCTGTACAAAAACATCTTTTGCACCTACTTCAAGTCAGCAGCACATGATCGAATGACAATGGCGAGTAGCACAATTGTTGGTTTGAATGTAGTTTTACAGCCTGACAGTCGCAAAACTATTTTACAGTCGTGAGGAAACAAAACTGTACAAAACGCAACAGAACAAAGAAACATTATTGCAGCAAGCCTGAGAAAAGGCAAGACGTGGATCATCCGCAGTGTGACAAAACTGACACGGCCCTTTACCGCCATTGGGCTGACCTGGCGAATCCAACGCACACAGAAATGGTTCGATCTGAGAGCATGACGCAACGGAAAACATCCAAACGCATTTGGCAACAAAACGTGGTTTTGATTGAAAATACAATCAATGTGAAAATGATATCTGATATCCGGCAGCAAACCTACAGCAATGCCATTGTGCACATTTTATACTCGAAGCCATCTATGTGTAGCGCGCAAGTGCATATGGTAACACGGCGTTGAGGAAACATCAGGCGTCACGCAGTTCACATGGAAAAATGGGAGCACTTACAGTTTTAGCACATGCACTGGTATCAGCGTGGTCATGACATTTAAATCACAGTGAATATGCACCCCAGCAGCCCTACGCTCTTCATCTAGGTTAATGTACTAATGATATGGGTCATTGGGAACCGGTGTGGCCCGGTCATGCTTCTGAATCTAATAAGGCAGTGTTTCTTCGAGAGTAAGTTGGATCTTAACCCCGCTGATTTTGTGTCTCTAATGGCTACGGGCGATGCACACTGGTTCAGAAAAAGGAGGAATGGAAAAAAAAAATGTGGGCTCAGGTAAATCTTGTGTAGGTGATCACTAAGAGCTGATAAATTAACTGAAAATCTGCGCCATCAACATACAGTCATGTTCTGCACGAGAGGTATATCTGATACGTAATGAAAGCAAATTGGTGATGCGGCAAATTGGTGAGTAAAGCTATTGTGATTTCAAACTTAAAGATGAAATGTAATTTGTCAGCATTTGTGTTTATGCTAGTCCAAGCAAGTGATCGGACACGCCACGAAGAAATGTGCTGTATGATGAATGCATTAAAAAGCAATCAAAAACCATGATCATAAGTTTCAGTTGTGTCCTTATCACCTTGTAAACATAAACAGAACTTCATTTCAAAAATAAATTCAGTCTCTCTTGATAGCCGTAGCATGACATCATGCTCTCTATGGATATGGGTTTATGTTTATATACATATGGTCAATAAAACCCTGTATATTATTTTTTTTGTTTTCATCCAATACATTGATTTCATATCCATTTCATACTAGTGCAAAATTTGTGCGATAAAGTTTATTTCTTTTCTCAATGCAGAGGTTGAGATCCGTCGAGTGTCTCTCCTTTCAGTTTCTTGTAGCGTTTTGTCACCTTCTTGGAGGAGATCTATTAAGTGTGCTGAGCCACAGTAGTCCAGTTGCTTTCTCGTTTTGTGGTTTGTCTTCACTGAAGAAAATACAATGTGTCAACAACTTTGTGGCGTTCAAAGACACTTCAGTATCTTTCCCAGGAAGTCTCTTTTAAGGGGGGAGGGGGGTGATACATAAAAAAAAAAAAGATAAAAGCAAAATAAACTTCATCCTTTAAGTGCCACGTACGGTACAGATCCCAGAAAGAATGTTGACCTCAGTTCTGGCCGAACATGCGTCAAGTTCACTTAGTTCTTTGAAAAGTCTTTTTTCTTTGAAGTTTTTTGAACTTTTTTTTTTGTAAAAAAAAAAAAAAGTCATCGGTTGTATTTCGTCCATTGTAAGCTTGTGATAAAGTGAGTCACATCAATAGCAAAGTGCAGTCAGTCGTAAAGGAGTACTGGCGTCTGGCACCCATCGCTCTGCTGCTTACCCATGAGGCCGGCCCAGAGCTGATAATGAAGGCTATACTACTGTGCAGACTGTATTGAGGGTCGTATCAAACCTCACAGCCTTTGCCTCTGTTGGCTTCATGTTTGTATCATACATGGGATTCTCAAATGAAGCTTGTCCATTAGTGTTCTCGTGACCTGCATATCCGTTGTACTGAACTTTTGGTCTCGTTCTGAAAAAGTGGAAAACAAAGACGACAAATACTTAGGAGTAGGAACTTCTTTCAAAGCCAAAACACAAGTGTACTAAGTTGTATACAGTTATTACAACACATTCCAGTGTAATTTTTAATTATGGAAGAACAACATTAGAAATGTTAGATAAACCTAAAACAAAAGAACATGACGTCCTCATCCAACAATGGGAAGTGACAAATGTGTTAGCCGGGTTAAATTCTAACTTTAGGACAAGAGAAATTGTCGGTTACCACCAACTGAAAATTTTTGAAAACACACTCAAGAAGAAAGAAAATGTGGCCATAAAGTAGTAAGAAAATTAAAATATGGCCATTTACTCACCCTTTCCCACCCCATACATTCATCCATGAAATGCTAAAGATCTTATGTAGAATGTCTGAGCTGCTCTTATCCACAGCACTATGAAAGCATCATAAAAGTAATCCATATGGCTTGTGACCACTATTTGAGGTCTCCTGTGGCTGGTTGCACCAGCTGTGCGTAAGTTACAACTAAGCCTAGTTTTGACATAAATGGGCACTAAGTTATATCTTGAGGTCTACTAAACTATTTTTGTGATGCACCATTAAACTTGTTTAAGTGTAATTATGTATAAACTAAATATTTACAGAAGCCTCCGATCAGGAGTAATGGTTAGCATACAGACTGAAATGCATCAATAAGCTCTTGTTTTACCTGACAGACTTCAATTCTTTAGACATATATGATAATGCTGACAGTTACATTCACTCACATTTTAAGAGAGAGAACATTATGTAAATAGATTACTTTATTAGCTGCTCTTCAACATGTGAGTGCGTCGCTCCTTGTTGAGCATGTCGAATAAAATCAGTCATAATAAATAAATGTAATTTATTGTTTTTTTTGTATCAATTTATTTATTGATCCTTATTAAATACAATACTTGGAAATATATGTAAATAACTTTCAGAAACCGTATTTGAAATGAATAAGGATTAAAGGGTTAGTTCACCCCAAAATTGAAATTATCCCATAATTTACTACCCTCAAGCCATCCTAGGTGTATGACTTTCTCCTTTCAGCCAAACAAAATCAGAGATATATTAAAAAATATCCTGGAGTGAATGGTACCCTAGATTTCGAAGCCCAATAAAGTGCATCCATCCATCATAAAAGTAATCCATACTGCTCTAGGGGTTAATAAAGGCCTTCTTAAGCAAAGCAATGTGTTTTTGTAAGAAAAATAATTATTTAAATTATAATTATATAATATTTATATTATATAACAATTATATTATATAATGAATATAATTATAATTATATATATATATAATTATAACTTTATAAACTGTAATCACTAGCTTGTGGTAACGACTGTCCACGTATGCACAAGAGAGTCTAGTTCCAGCTGAAGGGTGACCTCTGACTCAACGTATGATGTAGCTCCTCTTCTCTTTTATCGAATCCTCGGAGCAATTTTTCTTTAAAACTTCTTGTTTTAGACTTGTAATTTGTGACCGGCATTTTTATTCTGCACTTCTGCGTTCTTTAATTCTAACTAGAGCTTACACTATACCTTTGTCGTATGTCCTACGTCGAGTCAGAGGTCACCCCTCTGCCGGAACTTGACTGTCTCGTGAATGTGCAGGTGGCCTTTAACGGAAGGTATCACTTTGCTTCACTTCAGATGACCTTTATTAACCCCTGGAGCAGTATGAATTACTTTATTGGACTTCCAAATCTAGGGTACCATTCATTCCTGTTATGGATAACAGGAGCATGGATAGAATAGGACCAGGATATTTTTTTTTAGTATAACTGTGATTATGTTTGGCTGAAAGAAGAAAGTCACACACATCTAGGTTGGCTTGAGGGTGAGTAAATTGCGGGATAATTTTCATTTTTGGTTGAACTAACCCTTTAAGAACAAATGGTGCAAAAGCTAGCTAGTAGTTACTAAGCCACTAGTGTGGACATATTGTTCCTGTTTGGGTAATAAATTACAAATAGTTGCTGCAACCCTACCCAGATGTCCAAATATGCTTACTACATGGAACACTGTATCCCACAATGCATTGTGCTTGATTTGACCTTCTACTTCTAGGGTGATTAATGTAATATCATTAAAAATGATTTAAAAGTAATATCAGCCGGAATGTTTTTTTATCAACATTTTTATGCAACATTTGATTAAAACAGCAACATAATTATTTATTTCCAAGAGGACAACTGGATGCCACTTACTAATTAAACATGCAATGTGTCATGAGGTCTTTTGACAAACACAGAGAAATCATGTGATAATGTGGCATACCACTGCTTGAAACATTTATGGTGGAATAATGCCTTTGGCTGTGTTTGGAATGGAATATCATCATACTATGCAGTATATGTTGAACATTACCTACTTTCTAAGCACTATTATGCTGTGATAAATATTTCAGCAGTATGCTGCATTGTCATGCCTTGTTGTGTTTGTCATATGACCTCACATTAAGTAGTATTTTATTAAGTTATTTTGCATTTTATTTCAATCTTGGCTGATGTGATCAAATAATGAATCAAGAAAAAAAAGAACTGTAATGACTACTGATTCGTTCAACATACTGGAAATTGGAGGTGAAATTAAATGCATTATGGTGTTCAGTTCCGAGTGCAGTATACTCTATTGTATACTGCATGTGCACATTATGGCAAATGTAGTATTATTATTATCTGGTATTATATGTACATTATGTGTATGGTAGTATGATATTCCAAACAATGCAGTTTTAAAATTCCTCTCCTTATTCAATGGGAAACATTTCTTCCTTGTGCCAGCACTAATTAAAATCATAAAAAACTAATTTTGGAAAGGTCACTGACTTCTTGATGATCTAAATTTTGAAAACTGTAACTGATTCCCAGACTTCCCAAGGATGGCAGTGGATGATTTATGATCTTGCTCAAATTGTATGGTCTAAATCTAAATAAATGACCTACATCCCGTACCCAATTCATATTTCCACTGACTAACAGCGTCTGGCACATCACCATATCAGCCGTAATTCTCATGATATTCCGTTGGCAAATGTACACAAACAGATATAAACAGGATGACTTTTAGTTGGTCAAATTAGAGTTGACAGAAATGAAAACCTAATATGGGACTACTATAAAGCATGTAAGTCTCTTAATTTCCCATAATTCCTGCACTCTGCCGTGCCTCAGACGAGATGAGCAAATAAAATGCAGACAATGAAGGTGTGACTGTAAAGGGCTCTTCGCCTGTGGCATTAGCTTCTGGTGACTTACCTGGAAGCGGCCAGGTCTTTGGGTCTCTCACTGTCATCTGTGCCTTGTGATAGAGTCCTGCCAATTTTTTTTTTATTATTTTAATATCGGGGAACTGTCATGCTTCATGACAACTTTGACACATTGTTTTGTTTGCGTAGGAAAACTCCCATGCTTTTTAAAAAAAATTGTTTTAGCATTGCTTATACTTGATCTTAATGACATTTTTTGTTTGCAGAGATTTAAATTGCTAACTGTCTACATCAGTCAGAATTAGTGGTTTGGCAAAGGAGTTTCCCATTACTACAGCGACACAATGCTGATTCACATTCATTAAGGACAAATATCAACACATGGAATAGACAGCAGCTCTTACCTGTGTTTGTAGAGGTAAAAGGCAAACCCTGATAAAATAAGCGCAAAGAAGGGTACTAGAATGGCAGCTGCCACAGAGCTGCTGTTTGTGCCATAGTAAGGATTGGATGGATCCATATCTGTGGTAATAAGACCTGAGGGAAAATCCAAACAAAGAACTCTCTCTCTCTATATATATATATATATATATATTACAGTAGTTTTATATAAAATCTATAAATGACATTCTATTGATGTTATAGAAATAAATTATGCATTAGGCATTTGAAAAGGGATAATTTATAAAATTAAATAAATCTACCTTGTCTTGTTAACTGAAACTTCCCAAAATCCTTGCTGTGAATGTGCCCTTGGTAAACAAACATTTTTCTCTCTGATTCGGCAGTAACCTATGCAAAAAACCAAACAAACAAAAAAAACATGAAAATATAAACAGGAAAAAGCTTTATAAATATAGCAATGTATAAAGCAAATATATGGCAAAACAATGCCTTTCAATTAATGTTAAAGTTTTTTTTTTATGAGTAACATATCAATGCAAATTGGCAAGTCACATGCATAGTAATAAAACACCACTGCTTTATCAACTTATTAGCACTTTTATGCTACTCACATATCCATCCATTGCCCAGTTGTCATTTTTGAATTTGCTAAAATATTGTTCTGTTGGGCCTCTTATCTGGTAAACTTTTAATAATAGATGATTTTCTTCTTTCTTGTAAGTCCCTGCAAAAACAAACAAAAACACAAGAAAAAAATTAACTGGAATACCAACAATATCCATCATCTGGAATTTCTTTTATAGACTGCTTCTGTAATGCTCTTTATTTTTGTTCTAGGACTAGGAAGTAGGGCAAAGGATAACATATTTGGTAAATGCGGAAAGCATCCATAGCTATCAAATCTGCTCAATGCGTCTGAGAAATTGGGTGTAATCTCAGCACTGAAGAAATAAGATGCAATGCTAATTCAATTATTCATTCTCCATCTCCCAGTCTCTCATGAAAGTAAGGAAATCCTTGTCTTTCAGCACCTTCAATATGTAATAGCAGACTCTTATTGATGCCATATTGTTGCTGCAGTAGCTGACTGCACATCAGTTCACTTCTATACTGACCCAGGCTCTTTCACATTGTGGGTATCAACATTCCTTCATAACACATTCTTCCTTCCATTACACACATGATCATGTGGAGTAATGTGGAAATGTAAATAACCTAAAGCAGTTCTGTCCACTGACAGCCATGTGGATGCATTTACTTTTTTAATATTGCAAGATCTCTACCGACTGACAAATTTCTTCTGTTGTATTTGTTACATCATGAGATGTATTACGTTCATTTGAATGTTGTTCCATTTGCCTCTGTGGTGTGTTTGTTTTTCCTTTTTTCTGTTTCGGTGACTACTGCTACTGCGCTCACAGCATTGATTGGGTTCACCTGTTGCTGATTTGCTGCCTAACAACCTCAACTTCACTGATTGGCTCCTGCCAGGAGAAGGCCAGCATAGCCAGCACTGCTTCAAAGAAAGTTGTGAGGGAGTTGCAGAGTGTGACCTGCAACAGACTTCTTTTCTTCTGCTCCAGTCAGCTTTACTGTGTCTTGCTGCCGATAAGTGTCAACAATGTTGCTGTGAATTCAGTGTACTTATAGATTTAATCAGAGTTTGAGGTTTTTTTTTTTGATTGTGTGAGAAAACCTGTAGGGAGGTGGGTGCATTTTATTTGAAACTGTTTTTCTCCTGTTTATGTGTGTAGTCATGGAGGTAAGGAAGCTCAATTGTTGTTTATTTAATTATGTTTATGTATAAGTTATGGTTAAATTAGGAGGCCTTTTGCTTATGTTGGCCTTGCCCCTTCCTGAGGCCTATGTTTGCATTTATTTATTTTTTGATTCAATAAAAATGAAACACTACTATAGGGCTGCCCCTATAATAGTCAATTATATATATATATATATATATATATATATCTCCACAGGAAGTAGCGAATGCATGCAGTCTGTGCCGGACAGATCATTAACATCTGGTCTATGTGGTAATTACAGTACATCAGGCAGAACATCCAAACGCTCGACTATCATTCATCGACCTGAAAAATTGCTTATCATCATGTAAGTAGTGGCAAATTTACATGGCCGCTCGCTTTAACATTAACATAGAAAAATGTGGGTTATTCAAGTGTTTGTGCAGACTCTAAAAGCTGAATAGTTGCGTGCTTACTGCATGACAACTAACATGGAGCAGCCGGTGCGATCACTTCCACTCAAAATACTCTGTCATACAGATAAGAGTAATACATCTGTTGAATCTGTGAAGTTTACTTTTATTTGTGTGCACTCACAATAAAAACAAAACATTGTGCTTTTGTAAAATAATGAAAGCAAACATGGTGTGCTTTCTGCCATCTCTCTCTGTGAACTTGACCATGCTAAAGAAAAGAAAGAAAAAAAAAGAACCGAAACTCCATGCAAACTTGCCTCGGACATTGAGAATAAAAAAAAAAAAAATAAATAAAAAAAAATATCTATATATAAGCAAAATGCCTACTTTTTAAATTAACCAATTCAAATGAAAAACAAATATTCTTAGGTTATGTGATCAGTATGAAACGTGCATCGTCAACTTCATCACTGCTTAATGTTAAAATGTTAAAGCAGTCTTCATGCTGTTTTTCCCCTGATGCATTCTTAATCATAACTTCTGCCGGTGCGCTGTGGCAAGCTTTGTGTGTGCAATTGAACGCTAATCAGGCTATGTAGTTATTAAAGGCTCTTTATTATGATTTATATGGTTTATTAATAAACCTGCGATTAGTCGACTAATCACTTGAAACGAACGACTACTAGTCAACCAGGAAAATCTTTAGCAGCTACTATCTAGATTTGTGTTACTGGGGCTGGGGTCAAGAAGTTCCTGTGCTCTCTGTCCAATTTTTGTTACTGTTAATAAGCCTGCGATTAGTTGAGGGCTAGTATATAACATGATATATGCACCATGCCACCCTGCCCTGTCTTCTTTGAATATGGTGCCAAAACCTTAAAGAAAAATTCAACTTACCAGAGAGTTTAATGTGCACCCCGCTCTGCTCCAGAAGAGTGACGTTGACCCGGCTGGTGGTGGCATTGAATGCATTGACTGTTACTGTAGCAGCCTGTCTCTTTCCCAGGTACTCATAGAATCCAGCCCAACCAGAGTTCAAAGAGAACACATCTGCTGGAACTAAACAAAATACAGAAATCATGATTGGTCAGACGGCCTAGTCTGTAGTGATTAGTCTACTCTGCTGTGATTGGTCAGATGGTCCACTATAGCTACAGGGAACCCAAAAAGTAGTTGGACATTTAAAGCACACATGAAATTGCATTATGTAACAAAATATCAAAGCAAGTGGCATTTATTTAAAGAAAAATAAGCAAAACAATAGTAGTTCAAAATAAATACACAAGCATTCAGACACTGTTTGGTTGCCAGATGTTAGTAAAACATGGTTTTAGTTAATGTAATGGAAATTGAATTCATTTAGTTGACTTCATCTACTAAAATATCCAATTGCATAAACATAATTGTAAAAATGGCCCAGAACAAACTAGGTTAGTTCTGAGAAAACCACAATTTGTGTGCAGGTGCCACTTAGTTGTTATTTTATCTAATGTAACAATCATCTTAAGAGTGTACAAAAACGTTTGAACACTGCTAAACGTTGAAGTGTGTAATTTCTGCCCTACTATAGCAGAACTACATAGAAATGCTAGAACAATTTTCAAATGGGCTTCCCAAACCTGTGCATGGCTTACAAATAGTTGGTCTGTCAGTTAAAATTGGATTGGCAGTCATATTTTAACACTGAAATAATCAAAATTCACCTTTATCTTTGTTACTTTGTTATTTTTGACATTTTAAAAATATCACTTTCAGAACCAACATCACAGGCCTATTATTTCTAATGACCATGGTTCAAACTCATGTAGGCCAAGTTTATTTTTTATGACAGCAAAATGGATCATTCAAGGGGAACTTGAAAGGTTTCATACCACGAATCTTGTTTTTCTGCAGGTCTGGATCCTCATTTGATTTGCTGTTTATTTTTGGTCCAACTAGGAAATAGAGCAGATAATTGATCATTTGACATTTGTGGATGCAACCTGTACAATAGTAATGACTGTTAATCAAAGTTTCTTGCTGTAGTTACTCTGAGAATGAGTCACTACATTAGTTTGACACAATATTCTCTATACAATCATTGACGCTGGCACTCCTATTCTGTGTAACAATGTACATTTTTTTACAGTTTAAACAAGTCACAGATTTAGTCTTAAATGGTTCCAAGATTAAAAACTAAGAACATCTATCACTATAAATCAATAGGCAGTGTAAGTATTAATGGAAAAGTTCACCCAAAAATACAAGGTCACCAAAGTCCTAACCCTATTCCTACCCCTAAACCCAACCCATAACTTATCCCTAAAATCAGAAGATATAGATAACACTGATGTAGAAGCACCTAAAACTGACTGTAAGCCTAAACTTGACAAATTGTAAACATGTCCCTCGAATCAGATTGATTGATTGCAGTGTTGTTCCAGGATTAACAAAGATGCTGATCGAGAAACATTTTTCACTTGGTAGTTTCACGTTCACTGAAACGGGTAAATATTCTGTATGCTGTTATTTTTTGAGGGTGAATAAATAATGTCAGATTTTTAATATTTGGGTGAAGTATCCCTTTAAGCTTATGGGTAAACAACTGCTTCTGGCTTCACATTCCTGTCTGTATAAATGAAAATCAGTAGCTACTGCTAGTAAAGCATCTTGCTCAAGGGCACGATGGACACAGTTAATGAATCAGCCCTTTTGGGGTCATGAACCCAGTGGTTTCAGTACCTTTGCAGACTGGAGGTTTGCCTGACCACCTCCCATCTGCTTTGCAGGTCCTGTGCTCCGATCCTCCAGATAAGTAGAAGCCATCTTGACACGTATACATGAGTGTGTAACCTAGAGTTGGCAAGTCTATAGCCTTCACGTCTACATGAGATGGCGTCTCAGGCTGCCTACAGGCATGTGCTGAAAAGTTAAAGAGAAAGGAAATTAGGTGGTCTTCTTCCCTGGGCAATCATGTAAAACCATCTACTCTGGTGATGCAGAAGAAATGAACCTGATGTTCAGACTTCAGAATGACGTTCATGGGATCTTTATATTTTATTTATTTACTATAGAAAAATTCTATACTCAGGACATAAGACCCTACAGAATTTATTTCCACATATATTAAGATGCTGTGGAATTGTTTGAATACATATTTCAAATAATTCCACAGCATTAGGACATTTAACATGCGCCTTGCACACAACACCAAAAGCACACCTATGTGCAGCAGCAGTTGTACAGTAGTGTGAATGTTGCTAAGCCATTTAAGTCAAGTGCACATCATTTATTATTATTCACATGAAAATATTTTCTTTTCAAGCGGAACAAATTTCGAGCGGAATTATCATAGTGAAGCAATCCTTGTTGTGAAATGTTAAAATGTAGCATGCAAAATGTAATGCATTCACTACTGATATTCTAATTACAACTTAAATTCAGGCAATTTTATAACTTCTGGATAATGATTTCAATTGTGTGCTTATCACTTCTACCACTAAAGATTGCTTTATAAATAATCATTCTGATCAGTTTAATCTCCTTAGCATACCAGATAGCTTAGAAGAACTCTGTCGCAACAGAAACTATTGACTCTCTTTTCTCCAGCACTTTAGACACAGTTGCTCCTTTGTGCTTAAAGAAGATAAACGAAAACAGTCCAACGCCATGGTACAATGAGCAGGAAGCCATAAAAATGGAGTGTAGCTGGAAGAAAACAAAACTAGAGGTTTTCACTGTTACGCTGACGATACTGAGCTCTATATTTCTTTGCACCCTGACAAATCTTACTAATTCACAATATTAATGGAATGCATAGCTGATATAAAAAATTGGATGGCTAGTAATTTCCTTTTACTAAATTCAGAAAAAAGAAAGAGTCTAATTATTGGACCAAAAACCTTTGTACAAAATAATCTAGAACACTTGATGGATGTTCTGTCAAGTCTTCGCCATCAGTTAGGAACCTGGATGTGCTCTTTGATACCAATCTTTAATTTGAAAACCACATTTCTAGAATCTGTAAAACCACATTCTTCCATCTTAAAAATATATCCAAACTACGACATATGCTCTCAACGACAAATGTTTACGTCCAAAATGCAGCAGCTAGAGTTCTTTCTAGAACCAGGAAGTATGACCATGTTAGCCCGGTTCTGTCAACACTTAGCTCCCTTTTAAACATTGTATAGATTTAAAAATTTTGCTAATTACTAACAAAGCACTAAATGTTTTAGCTCCCCAGTACTTGAGCGAGCTCTTAACGCATTATAGTCAGGATTATTGTCAGGATTGCGATCTCAACATTCTGGCCAGTTTATAATACCTAGAATATCAAAATCAATCACAGGTGGTAGATCCTTTTCCTATTTGGCATCTATACTTTGGAACAGTCTCCCTAGCACTGTTCAGGAAGCAGACACACTCTGTCAGTTTACATCTAGACTAAAAGCTCATCTTACACTTCCTATAACACCCAGCGTACTCGTTACATCAAAAGAAGAATGACATCTACGCTCATATAAGTCTCTCTGTTTATCCCAAGGTTTACCATAGTCAGCCGGATCTGGGTTGTATCCAGATCAGATAGGAGACCTGCGCCTAGACACGACCACAACGCATCCCTGAAATGTCAGCAAGATTGTGTCAACTAGACCATCCCCTTGGAAGGCCTCATCGACAGCCAGTGGCACAGATCCTCAACGAAACCATTTCCATACCTGCGTGAATCTGATCTTCAACCAGATAGAACTGGATTAAATATTTTGACTGTTCCGATTCCAATCTGACTTACGATCCGTAACGCTGCTTGAATCATAATCATGCACTGTTCATTGCTGGCCAGGGGAGAACTGGCCCCCCTGACTGAGCCTGGTTTCTCTCAAAGTTTTTTTTTCTACATTTTTGTCACCAGATGGAGTTTGGCTTCATTGCCGCTGCTGCCTGTGGCTTGCTTAGTTGGGGACACTTAACATTCAACTTAATATTCAACATGGACACCATTCACTGTTTCCTCCAGAGCTGCTATATAGATAAATGAACTAAAATAATAACTAATGATTTTTTACAATGGAATGAATCAATACTGAACTTACTTAAGCTGGACAATGACACTATTATTTTATTATAATTATTTTCTTCTTATAACTGTAAAGCTGCTTTGACACAATCTGCATTGTAAAAAAGCTAGATCAGTAAAGGTGACTTGACTTAACTCCATTCATGAGAGTGGCATATTAAAGCTAAATGTGTAAATGGTAAGCATTCTGTTTACTTCATCAGGTGTGTTAAATAAGGGAGACATAAAATGTGCAGAGCAGTGGGTCCCTAGGACCAAGATTTAAAAACCTTGGTTGAGCAATGTCAAGTCAAGTCAAATTTATTTGTATTGCGATTTTCGCAATGCAGATTATTTCAAAGCAACTTTACAGAAAATCTTGATGTTAATGTTTATATTAATATTTTCAGGCCTTCGTGATTAGAGCTGAGGGATAATATATTTTCCATTTTTCGACAATATAAACAATCAAGCAGTAAAAATCACAACCCTATGTGAGCTAACTGTTTATGTGCAAATAAAGTTGGACATGCTTATATATCCAACTTTATATAAAGAGCTGAGCTATAACAGTTATGCTTTACGACAATATTTCAGGTTTGTTATATAGTGTATATATGTCCTCATATGCAGTAAAATGAGAACATTTCTTATCGAGGTGAAGAGCTGTCTCGCGAAGTGACACAAGGAGTATGAGGGTGAATTAGGATAGAAAATGCCACAGCTACGTTTACATTACACCTCCACTGTCTTTTTACTTTTTATAGAAAAAAAAAAAGCATTTAATTCAGTTGGATGATGGTCACTTCAATTCCATCCTCATCTAACACAAGCAACACAGTTGTACGCAGTGCACCAGGAGTTCACTGATCACGTGAAGAGAGTAAGTGACGGGATGATTGACAAGACCATGGCGGAAGAATCGTTGCACAACAGAGCCCAAGCGTCTGACAAATGTCTTATCTTATAGAAAGCAGTCTCAGCACCACTGCTCCCTATTTACAGAGTATGCGCAAAATCCAAAGTGAAAGTAAAACGTGAGCGCGCATTCAAATGCGTTTTTAATACCCCGCATTTTGAAAGCGGCTCCCTGATGCATACAAACATCTCCCAACATGAAAGCTATCTTAAGCTGGGCTGTGTAGTTGTAACCATCTCTTAGCTCTGTATCATTGCTTGAAGAAAAATGTGGTTTCTATTTGATGACTTTCATTATGGTTACACTTATTGTTTGCACTTTATAAGACCAAGAGAAAACTTTGTTATTCATTTTTATACTGTTTTTATTTATATGATCAATTTGTGGAAAGGAGTTCAGTTTGGTCAAAAGTTGTAGAAGCTCATAAATCATGTACAGTTCTAAGGTCTGAAGTGAGTTTGTGGCAAAACGTTTGTCAGAGCTTGAGTATCGTCTTTTACAGCATATGATAAATACTCAGAAAGTAGAACTGAAATGACATTCATTTAATTTTACATTCACTGAAATGATATTCACAAGTTGATTAGTTAAAACATTTAAAACGCACCTGCAGACTATTTTTCTAGTCATGTATTTCATTATTGAGGATTTTTAGAAATACTATGTAAAAATTGTCGTCTTGTCTCTCTCTCATAACTCAAATTGTGTCTCGTCTCGTGAGCCAACTGTCTCATCACACCCCTTCTGTATAGTACATTCTGCTTAATGTGAGTGTACTGCATACATTCGGCTAAGGATGAATATACTTAATTGTATAATTCGAGCCAATGATGCTGTTTGGCTTAGAAAAGTATCTGTATATCTGAGCAGAGTCTACATATGTCAGTTATAGAGTTTCAGACAAACAATTGATATCAGACACTTCAGATGTCTGGGATTTGGTAATGGATTTGGCTTTAAAAATCCTGATCAGAGCCTCTTTCAAAAATAAGAGAATTGCAATTCGCAATAAAAACAATATCGGAAGGATTTACAGTGGATTCCCAGCTGCATACTATAGAATGGTTGAGATAAAGGCGCACCACTGAGAGAAGCGTTCTGGGACATGCCTTGAGTGCTGCCATCTTCCATAATATATGAACCATGTCCTCACACCTCACTTTTCGTCAACTCAACTCTCCCTGCTTTTCAGCTTCTGACAGTTTGACTTTTTTACACAGGCAAGACGCCCTAAGGATTTGGTAGGGCGAACTATCAAAGGGGTCCAAAAATCTCAAATTTATGTACAAGCAGTTTAAATTTAAACTTTAATTCTTATGCCCACATCTGTTCCTGTCCCAACAATCATTTCAATACAAAAGCATCACAATGTGGAATTCACATACACAGCTTAGAAGATGATCACTGGGACAGTGGCGAGGATCAAGTGAATGACACTGCTCAGAGAACTTCTATCAAAAAGTAGATTTGCAAGAGCAAACTTCTCTCTGCTAAGCTGTCAGAGTCTTTGACATCAGCACTCTCAGTTGTCCTAAATCTGAAGTAATCTGTACTTCTTCAAACAATGCCCTCCTGCAGTAATTTCCCATGTAAAGATCTTGCTCTCTTTCTCCTCACCTACCTTTGTTTTTCCAATAGTACATCATCAATCACACACTGATGAAACCTTGTTTCGAATATAACACTATGGCTGCGTTCCAAAACCTAGAGAGCTGCTTTGCTGTCAGACACCAACACAGGAAGCTTACGTTTGAGGCAGTTTGCTAAGTGAAATGGAACCTCATAAGTGAGTGATCTGAAGCAGCCTACAAAAGAGGGACATAGTGCTTTTCACATAGCAGATCTGACTCCCAACTGAGTTTGCTGTTAGCATGTTGCCAAGCGAACACTGTGATACTCTAATTTTGCTTTTATACTATAGAATTTTAGCTCTGATTTTTCACTCGACAGTAACTGGAGAACCGAATTCAGTATACATCTTATTAATAAAACTTATTATCATCTTATAAAGAAAAAAAAGCTAAATGTACAATTTAGAGTGTTGCATTCACATGCATCAATAATAATGTGTAAATTTAATTTGATCTATTAATATCACTGTCTTATATATTAGGGCATGTGAAGTATTTTAGAATGTCCGGCTGTTTTTAGTGACTGAATTACTGCAGCAGGTACATGAATTTTAAGTGCTGATAAATTGCCATTTGTTCACATATCTTTTTCTGTTTTTGAGAGGTGATGTAATTATCCATGGCTTGAAACAGATTTTTGAAAATTGACAGGTCTGTGCTGCAGTTCTATGGAAGTTTGGTCCTTCAGGTCTCTATGCCTTGATTGAAAACTATGAATACTTGTTGATACTAAATGCATAATATTTAGAATTCTTCCTTGTTTTGCCATCTTGGATTGATTTTTTTTTTTTTTTTTTTCCCTCACTGACCTTGTCACACTGATCCTGGCTTTGCCTTCTCTGCAAAGGATACATGTGATGCTAATTTAGAATTTGGCCAAAAGAAGATTTCTCAGAACAGCCTTCACGCTCGGGGCGACTATGATACTGCCAACATAGACAGCTCACTCGATTTTGGAATGGAGTCTGTATATAGCAATACTTACCAACACACTCTGGTTGCATTCCACTCCATGTTAAATTTTCTAAACACGTTCTCGTTGTTGAGCCGAGGATGTGATAGTTTTTCCGACATCTGAAGAAAATTTTACTTCCGACCTGAAAGAAGATAGTTATTGAGACTGAAACCCTGAAACCAAAGAAGCATAACCTGTAATTTACTAAAGGACAGGAAATGATTGAATGTCATTTGTCCTCACCTCAAATCCCTGAGCCTGGACTGGAATTCCATATGCTGGAGTTCCGGGATCCTTACATGCACTGTAGCTTGGATCTACAAATAGATGTTCACAACTTTAAGAATTGATTCAAATTCATGGGTAAAACTTTACAATAATGTCCAATTATTTAATATTTGTTAGCACATTAACAATGAGCAATACATTTGTATACATACAGTATCTTTGTTTAGGGGCTGTTTACACGACACTGTTTTCAACTGAAAATGTAAACATTTTATGAGTTTTGGCCATTCATTTAGAAGCAAACTTTTAAAAAGGGGATCCAATGTGCACGTTTTTGAAAACAATACTGTTATCGTGTACAAAAACAAATTAGTGAAAATTTTGCGCATACATAATGTTTGTTCAGTCTGTTTCTTTACAAAGTGACTACTGGCCTGGCATGCATTTTTGTTGTTAATTCAAGTTTATTTAGTTAATAAATTGATGTTGTTGACAAATGGAGCTTTATTGTAAAATGTTAATGTATTTATTATCAAATTATTTATTATTAAAATACTTATTATACAAATAAAGTGCCTTGTGAAAGTATTCAAACCCTTAATTATTTTTCAAATTTTGTTATGTTGCTGCCTTATGTTAAGCTACTTTAAATGACATTTTTTCCCCCACATAAATATACACTTCATACACCAGAATGCAACAAAGCAAAAATCAGATCTGTGACAACTTTGCAAATTTATTAAAAAGGAAAAACTAAAATAAGTACATTGCATAAGTAATCAAACCCTTAACTCAGTACTTAGTTAAAGCACCTTTACAGCCTCAAGACTTTTGGGGTATGATGTGGCATGCTTTGCACATTTGTCATTCTTCTCCTCAGATGCAGAAACCTTCAATACATCAGAATTTTTTTTTGTAGTCTTCTCCAAATCTGTGTCTTGACACAATCCTGTCTTTGAGCTCTACAGGCAGTTGTTATGACCTCATGGTTTGGTTATTGCTCTGAAATGCATTTTCAGCTGTTAATGAGAGGTGTATGCCTCTCCAAATTATACCCATTCAACTGAATTGGCACAGGTTAACTCAACTTGAAGTGTCATAACATCCACAAGTGAAAGTGGAATGCTCCTGAGCGAAATTTCAAATGTCGCAAAAAAGGGTACAAATACTTATGCAATGTAATTATTTTGTTTTTTTATTTTTTAATAATTTTTTTTGTCACAAATCAGTTTTTGTTGCGCTTTGTCATTATGGCATATGGAGTGTAGATTAACGTGAAAAATAGTAACTTAAAGTAGTTTAACACCAGGCAGCAAAATAACAAAATGGGGAAAAATGAAGGAGTTATATTTAGGGCAGTCAAGTGATAATTTTTTTTAATCTAATTAATAAAATGATGTGGTGATTAATTAATCTAATCACATCAAATTTGGCTGAGAAATTACACCAAAAAGATTAAGTTATTATTGTGTAAAACATCAAATAGAGATTACAAAAAGTAATTTCAGCAAGATACATTTTATTTGATTCAACAAAGAATTTACTGGACATTCTCTTTTGGACCATGAAGGTGAGCACATGATGGCTGAATTTTAATTTTTGGGTGAACTACAACTTTTTTTATTCACTATGGAAATATGAAATTATTTTTTAATGAAATTATACTTTAAATAAGAAGCTAAAACTGCCAGTAGGAGGAGGTAAATGTCTTGATGATTAAGTCATTGGGCCCTATCATACACCCGGCGCAATGGGACGGCAGGTGCGTTTTTTGCTAGTTTCTGCCCAGTTATCATTTTCACGTCCGGTGCCACATTGTTTAAATGCTAAATGCACTCGCTCCCATCTGTTAACCCATGGATGGAACATTAGGTGTGTTCACATATTTAGTGTGTTGTTATTTTGAGGCAACTGAAAACGATTACACCATTGACCAACAAAAACCTGGTCTAAAGTCATTTTGGCACTGTATTTTATTTTTTTGTTATTTAAAGGGCACGTTAGTAATATGCACCTATAGGCACAATGCATGTACACTCTGCTTGTCTGGGATGTGCAGCAGCACATAAACATTTTTAAATATTAAAAATAAAATTATTCCTCTCTGGAGAAGCATTCAGTCTTTCCGCTTTCAAATTCCGCCATGTTAATAGCGAATCCGCCTTGGTGCAAGCGCAACTGGCTTTTAAAGGGAATGGGAGATGAAATTCTGATTGGTTTATTGCACTTTATGCCCAAAACACACCCATGACTCATTAAGACCTTTTTGGACCATACGCTTGGCACGCGGACCATTTTTTTCAGTCGTTAAACTGGCAAAAGAGGATTTGGACACACCCTAATTGCACCTGCGCCATGCGCTTCAGACCATACGCTTATATTGTTAAAATAGGGCCCATTGAGTAATTCATTCATTCGATTTGTTCAAACGGCAGATTCTTTGAGTAGTGAAGTGAATGGTTCTCTTTATGAATGGTCAATTAAATCATTAGGCTTGTTGGACTTGAAGCTGCACAGACCAATAGGTGTACGACATCAAAGTACCGCAAGAGCGATTAGAGAGCAGGCATATCCATATGCTTTTGAATTGCTCTCACGTTACTTTGATGTCATACACGGCTAGTTGGAGTTGAAGCGAACAGTTCTGCTCGGTCTTTATATTTTCGTTGGCAAAATTGAGCAAAACAGACAATATTGTGTCTATAATAACACAATAGGCCTAATAACTTGTTATTTATTGAACTGTTGTATAAAATCAGTATCAAATTTGCACTTCTGCTATTCTAGCCTATTTAATATAATGTAAATATGAGACAAAAACTCAAACAGGGTATTTTTTTTGCCCTATATCTTGAATTTTAGAGACATTTTAGCCCTGCTTAATAATCGTCATCAATCAACTGTATGAAATGTCAGATGACCTACATAGGTCTGGGGCATGGCAAGTGCATTGTTGTGTTATTTTTCATCATGATTAATTAATCTAATCCAATCTTATTAACACATTAAATCAACAGCCCTAGTTTGAATACTTTTCCAAGCCACTGTATGTATTGTGTGGTAAAATGAATTCCATTGTGTTTTTTTCCAAGGTACATAGTAGCTCACCAATGCAAGAAGGCTGCAATCCACTCCACGAACCATCCGCCTCACAAACTCTTCTGGAGGAGCCCACCAGCAGGAACGGAGGTCTGCAGTAGAATGACACCTCTGATTTGTAGATGAACTGCTGTCCCTCTATGTAGCCCTCTGCAGGGGTGCCTGGATCTCCACACAACACAGCTAAAAAAGGACATAAAGTCAAAAAGTTAGCCCACTAGGTCTCACAGTATCATCAAAATCTCAGTTCGGCTACTCAGTGTAATTTTGTGATGAAAGGTGTTGGTATGTTTGAATTAGACAAATTGCAGCAGTCAAATCCCATTTCAGTAGTCAAACTGTTATAATAGTGCTGTTTGCTTGTATTCCCATGTGCTTCACACATTTAAGGATTATTTTTAAGGTATTTAGAAGCTTTAGCATCACATTTGAGACCACCAGGATCAACAGATGGCAAACTGAAAGTGCTACTAGTAAATTACAACTAATATAGATACAAAGCAATCTCATGGAAATAAGCCAAAAAATGAACAAAACAATTGAAATATGGTCTTGTATTAGTTGCAGGAGGGTGCTTGACAAATGACTGCCTTGTACGCTAAGGTATAGGTAAGGTATAGGATCCCAGTAGAGGAAATGTAGCTGATATGGTAGAACTCGAGAAGGCTGATTATCAACTAGACTACAGTATTCAGGATGAGCTACATTGTGAGGTATATACTGTTGGGGACACCAGGACTAGCTGTCACCATTTTTCCTGAAGCAAAAAGTAAGGCATAATTTCATACTACTAACCTAGCATAACATAACCTAACCTAACATAACCTAAGTCTAGTGCTTGTATACGTTCTTGCATGATCAATTGGTATAATGACATTGGTAGTACAATACATGATAACGTACTAATGATGATGTTCTGTTTAAATGATGGGTTTAAAAACCATTACACCAAGGGAGAGTCCCTGTAAACCACGTATGCAAGTAATATGTTTACAATTGGTTTATCCCTATAGTAAAACCTGAGATCACTTGCATGGTATGGGCCAACCAGAGGTCCCAACGAGGGAAATGTATAAAACCAACAGTCTATGGTAAGTCCCCATGAAGATACCAAAAATAACTTTTTTGGGAAACCCAGTGTTTCAGGTATGTACTGTATGTTCACAGAGTCATATTGATACTTTTTAAGGAAGACTTGCACTGAGCCGCAAACAGGTCAGGTTTAAACTAAAACAGAAAACAGTGTTTTCTCATTCTGATAAATAAGCAGTCATATGTGTGAAGAAATACAATATAAAATACACAGCCCCTGAGAACAGTTCCTAGTCTCTGTTTTTATTTCAGCTCTATAAGATGAGGTGCGGTACTGTCAGTATAGTCATGGCTGAAGGGGTAGCACACAGGTAGCACTCTTCGAGTCAGGCCTAACAACGCTCTTCGGCTGTGACTGCATTCACAATACAGCACAGCCTCTCGTACCTTATTGCTTACTTTACATGAAAGCAAATCTTCTAAATAATGAATTATTTAAATGGTAACAAATACTTGACAGCTTGACATCCTGACATTTAAAAAAATAAATCTACAGTGGTTCTTTCAATTTAAATCCATCTTTAAATCTTATAATTAACACTTGTTTGAACATATATCATTTTGATTTTACTGTGTTATTGTGTACCCAACAGCTATTACAAATACGATTTTAAATATTTTGTTTGTGGAGGATAAAATTCACAAAACTGTTTCTAATTAAGGATAGTTTTGAACAAAGAGTTTGAAACCAGCATACGAAACCACTGCTGGAGAGAGAGAGAGAGAGAGAGAGAGAGAGAGAGAGAGAGAGAGAGAGAGAGAGAGAGAGAGAGAGAGAGAGAGAGAAAAAACATTTGTGTTTTTGCCTTCAAACTTTTAGTTAATGTGACATCAAGACATCTTTCTCCTGAGACAACTAGACAACTAGCCCTGTTCTCCATATAATAGTGCTTCTTGGAGTGGGTACTTATGGTGTGTGGGTTCTTTTTTATGGCACATTTAACGAGGATTTTTTTGTTATAACAGCTGACATTGTGTCAAAGGCTTACAATAAAAGCCAGAAGGATTTAACAGCAGATTCTGTGCATGCACCTCGTACCTTTCACACTGCATGCTGGAAAGCCTGGCTACTTGAGGGATCCATTTGTGATGTGTTGACACTTGTATTGAAAATGTCAAAACAGGTTTTATGATGTGCTGTAGCTGCGTTTCACACAATTTCAGTCAAGCCATGAACCTTCAATCATAGCAACACAATACTCCGAACACAACAACTGTAGCGGCAGAAAATATCAACTTGTGGCCCATATACGGATTTAGAGCTGGGTAGTATGATGGTATATACAATGTGATGGCATGTGATGATAGAGATTTTGCTACATCATTTATTCTGCAGAAGTTGGATTTGCATGGGTAATAGTTGTTATCAGGATTTGTTTTAATTTTACATGTCAGAGTGACAAAAAAACAAATGTATATCTTGTATACATCTTTCCATGAATTTCTAACGGACAAATAGAACTGCAGAAAGCAGTGTGAAATATATCAGCACAAAACAGACTGTAGTTATACCTGTCACAGCCTCATTTTCATTTGTAATTTAACATGCTGTCTACTGAAGCAAAACATATTGTTTACATGCTCTTTTCATGGATGTGCTAATGGGGTATAATTCTGTTTTCTGTTAATGGAACACAGCAGTACTTACGCAGACACTGAGGGATTTCACCACGCCATGTGCCGTTCCCCTCACACGTGGCTATTCCAGGAGAGGACAACTGGTATCCTTCAAAGCAGCTGTAGGTAACACTAGAGCCCCACTGCAGGTCTGAGCCCTCCACTTGCCCATAGCGGATTGCTGGAGGCTGGCCACACATGATGACTGAAAAACACCACCAGAACCAAGTTGGACAGAATTCAATATTTAAGAACTGGATAAATTTAATTTCATGAGATAGAATTAGAATTGGCCATAGCACAGTGGATGGAATTAGAGAAATTTTGTATTTGACTGCATAGCAATTTAACCCTCTGGTGTTCCTCGCATAGTATTAATGTTTTTATTTAAAACCATTTTTATTTAGTATTTTTAGTGGATTTTATGTTACTAAATTATATTTATGCAGTATTTTTAATCCATTTATTACCCATTAACCACTTTTTGAGCATAGCCCTGAAAATGAAATTTCCAACTTAAACTAAATCTTGAATGCTTTGGAGCACAGACTTAAGTTTGGTCTCTTTTTAAAGAAGACACTTCGCAGACTACTGCTGAAGTGAAAAAGTTGAAAAAACAAAAACAAAAAAAAGTTATAGAAAACTGCACAAAAATAGTCTTTTCAATTTTTATATGAAATTGTAAGTGATCCACTGGAGGCGAGTTGTAGTTTGAACCCAAGTGCAGTTTATTTACATAAAACACAAAACATAAAACAATGTCATGGCATGGCATGGCTAGGGATGGCTGACGCGAAACTAACGTTTCGACACAGTGTCGAGATCCCGAAGCGTAGATGTTTCGAAACACTGCTCCGAACTGTGATTCAAAACACCCATGTCACGTGACTATGGCTAAACGAAGCTTCTGCGCGTTTCGACAGGTGGCATGCTTGCCGAGTCAGCGTTTGATTGACAGGGGCAGGAACAAAACACACAATCGCACATCTGTCTCAACTCCCACAAAGTTTAAAAGAGGAGTTAATGCACCTTCACCTCGTGGGTTTTTGTGAGAGGAGAAAGCAATTAATATTTTTGAATAAAAATCTGGATTGATTGTGGATTTGTTTTATTAATTTTAATTTTTCATGACCAAAATAACCTAGTTATTATTATTATATATTATAGTTATATAGTGAGGATGTTAAAAACTCACCACATTAACAAAAACACAACTTTTTTTTTTTTTTAAATGGCTTGTTGTCAAAGTTGTTTCAGATAACATGTGCAATAGACCACTAGGTGTCACCGTGGAGACGGGTGTCGGTATAGTTTCGAAGCCTCGACACATTACGGCACATTTGCTTCAACTGTTTTAATGTTTCATGAAGCCTCGCTCTGCCCACCACTAGGCATGGCATGGCATGGCATGGCATGGCATGGGAAAAACAAAACTCACCAACATGGTTACAGGGGCAATAATCCACAATCATCAACAAGGAACATGGAAAACATGAGGGTTTAAATATACTGACTAATTACAAACAATGAACAATGATTACACCCGTAAACCAATCAAAACAAGACATGAAACAGGGGAGTAACATGACATAGGAGCACATGGCAGGATCACATGACAAACTGGAGAATCACATCACATGACATGACAAAAGGAGCACATGAAACAAACATGAAACATGACAATGAAAATAAAAGACATTAAACATGAACATGAACAAAAAACCAAAACTAAACATTACAGAAATACATATTTTCCAAAACATGTTTTACGCTAAAACTGAGAAAATCAAAGCTGTGTTCCAAAATTTGAGGCTGATATTTGAAAAAAAAATGCTCTCAGTAAAATTTAGTTTGGGCTCAGTACCAAACATTACTACAAGAGGAAATATGTTTCCCATTCACTTCCAATGTGGACATTTTTGATAGCAAGGAGTACAAGTGTGTCTTTTTTTTTTCATGGCAATTGAACCTTTTTGTGTTGACATCGTATGTGTTCGTATGTGTTCACATAGCGAGTGCCAAAACCATTTCCAATTTTTGTACCATTCTGATTACCAAAACATAATTGTTTTTGATCCAATAATAAACGAAGAGTACCAGAACTCAGTCACGCTACAGAAGATTTTTATTAAACCAAGTTTTGTGATAAAACACATCATTAAATTATCACAATTTGTAACTAGTTGTGTGAAAATGTACTTGGTGACATATAGAATAGATCTTAACTTATTGCATATATTTCTCAAAACTATAATAAAAAATAACAAAAAACATATTTGAATTTTGCTATAAAGCATCACTTAATTTTAAAAACTAAAACTGATATCAAAATTTTGCAACAAATTAGAGAATTATGGAAATGCACTCTTCCATATATATATATAATACAGGGGAGTTGATGCTTTTTTACCCTTTTGTCTTAATTAATGGTCTTTAGTTGTTATTCAGAAGAATTATTTTTTTAAAGTTCCATGTAATCTCTGTATTAATGAGGTCATAAAGCTGCATGCATAATCATTATAAAATAATTAGAAAAGTGTTTTTTAATATGGCACACTGTCAATATCACACTGCAAGGTTTCAAAATATTTCACATCTATCCATATATAAATTAAATACAAAACTCTAAAAGGTGGCATTTCAAACACTGATTATCAATATAAACTAATATTTCTGCAAATACCACATGTAGCATTAAAACCTACACTTACAGCAGTGTATTTAAATTTCACTGTCCTACATTCAAACTGAAATTCCACATTCTGTTTGCTACCCCAGTTCAAACGAAGGGATGGAACCTTAAGGCATTTTAAAGACATTCTGAACAGCCGACAGCCCTGATTTCATCACCATCATTATTATTGACTGAATATGTGTCCAAACCAAACACCACCTTCTTTCACTTGATCAGACTGGGGAAAGTGAGATCTAAAAGCACTGTATGCTAACAAGGGGCTTAGAGTTATTTATTTTCTTTTTTTGATCATTATGTTCCGTTTGCTAACAGGAGGAAATAATGATTAAATGGGATTACACACTACAATCACTCTGAATTTCAAGCATGCATCACATTTCTTCCTGTTTCTGAAAACAAATAGCTGATATTTTCTAGAAATGAACGTGAGGAGGCTGAACTGTCTTCATTGCACCACTCACTAATTTCATTCTGACATCTGATAACATAGATCCTACACATTTCATGGCAACATCTCCTTGGAGTTCGTAAGTGAATAATCTCACTTGCCAGGCAAGTCAAAAAAACAAAGATCAAAAACATCTGAAAGGCTTTTGATGTTGGGATGCTAAGAACTCCACAGTATTAGTATATCTTCTAAAAGCTCTCATGATGCTGTTTGCAGAGTGACAGGAAATGTTGCTCTCTCTGCCTGCAAAGAAAGAATTGTGGGAAAAATACTTCCTGTACATTTAGGAGTTCAGCTTACCTCTGCAGCTTGGTTTGGTCTGATTCCAAGAGCCATCTTTGCTGCAGCGTAGAGTAGATGAACCAGGGGGCTCCATCACGTACCCAGGGTTACAGCGGTAGTGAACGGTTTTGTTAAATATGAACTCTTTTCCAATGTATATTCCGTTGGCAATTGGACCAGGATCCCCACAGCTGATAACTACAAAGGGAGAGAATTTGCTAGACTCAAACATTCTAGAACATTCTTTAATAATTTATATGGCTTGCACTTGAAAATAAAATTTAATTAAAAAAAAGAAGTGAATTCTAGGCTATTAAATCAAATCTATAGTGCATTCAGAAAGTATCACAAATTTTGTTTTGTTCCAACCTTATGCTGAATTGCTTTTAAATGTTTACATTTAACATTCTATACCACTTCATATGCATTTTCAGCTGTTATTATCATCTCTCTTTTTCTTTCTTTTTCTGTCAGAAAACATTTATTTTAAATGTATGTTTTATTATCAGAATAACAATTCAAATGAAAAATTGACATGAAATGTCAGAATGTCTTAGTAATGTTTTTTTTAACCTTTTGCTTTAATGACAGCAGAAATCAAGCTCCACAAGTTTGTATAAAACCTGATAATCATGTGCATCCACTGTACATTTCACAAAAAGGAATTAACATGTCATAAATTTGACTAGTCATAATAGTGCAGAATCTTGAGTACAGTGTCTTGTGTTCGTTTTGAAAATAAAATTTAGTTAAAAAAAAGAAGTGAATTCTAGGCAATTAAATCAAATCTATAGTGCATTCAGAAAGTATTGTGCATTCAGAAAATATCAAATTTTTTGTTTTGAAAATAAAAAAGTCTGAAATTTTATCTAGGCTTTTAATTTTAATTTTAACAAATTGTTTTGTAAAACCTAGATTTTCAATGTGATATCAAAACTTTGGACCCAACTGTATATTTTCTCGCTACAGGCTATTACACAAAACATTTATCATGCAGCTAAAAGTGCTAAACGTCATTGAAAGATGAATATTCCTTCTGTTTTCGCACCCCTCCTTGCCCTTTTAACTTAAATGAAACTTTAGTTGACAAGTTCAATCTTAAAACATTTTGCTGTGATCAAAGAGAGTAAAGTTTGCTGTTCTGACCGATGCAATCTGGTGCTGAGCCGGTCCAGGTTCCATTGGTGGTGCAATGGCGAGTGGTGAGGCCAGAGGTCTTGTAGCCCTCCCAGCAGGCATACGTCACTGAGTTGGAAAACAGCATCCCATCGCTGAAGACGATCTTGGCGTAGGCTGGAGTTCCAGGGTTTCCACAAGATACAGCTGGGAAGGCAATCAAAGACCAAAGAATTTAAAGAGAGAACTCCAAGACGTTAGGAGTAAAAAGACTGCAGCCCGGCGGGACTGAAAACGGCAGTCGAGAGAGAAGTGATTCTGTGAAACATATCTAAGGGCTAGCACCACAAGCAAAACACTTCAAATTACCCCACAAGCACCGTGTTTTACAGCCTGCAGTGCAGTGTTGGCAAGGTAGATGAAATTACAATCAGTTAGTTTGAGTTTTTGGCAAGGTGTTTTTTTGTTTGTTTTTTTACTTCTACTTTTAAGTGGCATTTTCAGATAAGGGCAGTAAAGATGATACGCTCCAATGTGGTTAATTAGAGTTTGGATTCTAATAGCACAGAGATGCGTGACAACCTTAAATTGGTCCATACAACAGTTTTCACCAGTGCTTTTCTAAATTATGACGACTCGTGTGCAACAGCCAATAAATTATTCATTTTCATTGCTAGTGTGGAAACAAGGAACAATGAATTAAGTGTTTCTATGCATCCAGGACATTATCTAGTGTAATAATTTCAACAGCATTTTGAGAATAAATAAATATGAAACTGGTGTTTGTTAAGTTGCATTGATCATTATGATACTTTATTCTTAGTTCCTACTCCAATTAGTTTTTTTATAGTACTTAAAAAATAGCAAATAGCCAATAAAACATGCTTACAGTGTCTACAGTGTTTACAAGTGTCCAGATGAATTTAGGACATAGTCCATTGTGTTTGAGCTACTCTTGACAACTGGACAAATGGAAGAGTATATATATATATATACTCTCTCTCTCTCTCTATATATATATATATATATATATATATAGAGAGAGAGAGAGAGAGAGAGAGACAGAGAGAGAGTAAAAAAAATAATGTTTTTTTTTTTCAAGAGTATATAAGATCAACTGGATGTTGGTTAAGAAATCATTATGATACTAAAACTTATAATTACCCTTCCTAGTGTTATTTTAATCAGCAGAACTGTTGTTGAAATAGTTGGAGACATACAAGACTCACTTTATCTTTATCATCATCAAAGTTTGTAGCTGTAATTTGTCCCTCATATCCTCTTAGATTAAACAGTATACAACTTCAGTAAATAGAGAAAAACTGAACCAATTAAGAGTTAATGAGATCCCAGTGGAGGGCTGCTGTAAACAAATATATTTTCAAACTTTAAGTCATTATTTGTGTTTCATTATTGTTTGTCATTATTTGGCAAGACACTTGTGTTTCATGTCCAGTATCTAGAAAGTATTGTCTGTAATCCCCATAACTGTACTAAAGTCCACTGTTGAATTGCCCCCCACAGCGTTCAATCTCAGCTAGGCTACGTGCTAAAGCCCTTTTTAAATTATGAATGTGCCCTAAATAATGTATCTTATCGATCTCTTTTACGCAATCCTGTCAAAGTGTCTGCAGCAAAAAACAAACAAATAAATTAGTGATAAAACACACCAAGTAACTACTGGGCACATTGTTATTATTAAAAATGTGGTATAATTGTTTTTTATTTGCTTATCTGAGAATAACAAAATTACAAAATGAGGTATACAATGGATCTCTGCAATGAAATTGGTGAATGTGAAAAATGTATAGGTGCGGGTTAATCAGATTTTAAATTACATTACTTTGAATGAACTATTTATCTAAACTAAATACAAAATTATACAAACACTAATGTACATATGAACAATTTCTAGGTGTCAGACAAGACACTTATAATTAAGTTTACATACATACAGGGACTGCAAAATTGGAGGAAAACTACACAGAATAAGAATATGTGCAATTCCCTCTCAAAAAAAGAAAAAAATCATAAATTTTTAAGTGTTCAAATACATTTTGGGGCAAGTACAAACTCTGAGGACTAGCATCAAAAGATCTACTAAATTCATTTCAGTTCAATTTTGTTGCGAATTTTACTTTTTATTATTATTATTATTATTAGTTTACCTGGGTTTAAAAAACACAAAAAAAGAAAAGAAAAAGGTCACCATAGGTTATATTATTGCATGTATGCTTGGGTTTCATTATATTTATCAGTATGAGCTATATTAAGGGTTACACACAGGTATTTGACATATAAGTTATCATACAAAATAAGACAATCTTGTAAAATGAATTATTCACAGTAGTGATAACTGCTATCTACAAGATTCATTTAATATCTCAGTGGATTGTCTAGGAACTGCAAAGAATAAACTACTCTTTTTTTATTTTAAATGTTCCATCTGTTTTCTTTTAATAAGAAAACCAATTGAACTCTTTCAACAACACT
This sequence comes from Zacco platypus, assembly GCA_038088235.1. Lineage (NCBI taxonomy): Eukaryota > Metazoa > Chordata > Actinopteri > Cypriniformes > Xenocyprididae > Zacco > Zacco platypus. The sequence goes on along the minus strand of CM076078.1, from coordinate 26,503,827 downwards.
GAAAAAAAGGAATGAAAAGAAACTTTGCTTAGACTCTGAATCATGTCAAAACGTCCAGTATTTCCATTTAGCAGTTAGCTAGAGTGGTCTATTCACAAATCCTTATTAGAGCGATGTATCATTATGCACCATGCTAATGACAGGGCCTTTTGTGCAGCTTCACTAACCGGAGTCATTGAGTTAACTGGCAATTACAGATTTTAGGCCAGTTAGCATCAAAAGATCGATTTTACACTAATTACAGTGTACAATTCAGGAAAGTGTGAGCAGAGCAGGTTAGGAAACAAAGAGAACACGATGTAATTTAAGCCTGCTTTAAGCCTGCTTTTTATTTAAACCTTTTTAAAGGCACAGAGTAAAAATCCCTAGTCTCTCAAGCATACATTTTTCTCATTAGGACATTGCTTGCACTGCATCACAGTTTGCTCGGAGCAATGTTTGCCTTTCTGATCATATTAAGCTCAAGTGCAAAACAAAATACTGGTGAATTTCACTTTGTTTGTTTCTCTACAGGTATATGTGACCCTCACCTTCACACACGGGCTGGGTACCGCTCCAGGACCCATTCTGCAGACAGGTGCGCTCGGACGATCCGATCAGCGTGTAGCCTGCTTCGCATGAGAACCGTAGGAGGCTTTTATGCCTGAACTCTTCCCCAAGACGGGAACCATGAGGAGGAATTCCTGGATCGCCACAGAATCCCGGATTATCACCTGAAATTTAGACAAAGACAAGACTCTTTTTAACCGCACTTTTTCACAGTGGCCTCAGCTCCAGAAATGGACTTCCATTCATTTCCTCCACAGGAATTTCAAACTATTATTTATAAAGAGTCATGAAGGAACCAACTAAGGAAAAAAAAATGTATTATCATTTGATTGAAATCAACTTACTTTAAAAGCACAAAAAGACTCATGCCATGAAGTATTGCAAATGACAATCAAATCAAAATGATGGCAGAATGTAAGGATATTGACTTACTTTACAGCAATTATACATTGTTTATTGCAAAATATACAGATATATAGTTGTTGTAAAATGTAGGGATAATTTGTAATATGCTTTGGTAGCTACACACATTAATCTCATGAGATTGCTAAAATTTCACTAAAATCAATTTCTCTATGGACAAAATTAATGTGTGTACTTCTGGAACCATGCTATTATGCTCTAGTGCAGGACAGTCTGGCTTACGTTATTATTTTATAAAAGCATCACAAAAAAAAAAAATAATGTAAGAGAGCTGCATGATGTGCATATCATCTGGACTTTGAAAAAACAAGAACTTTGTCAGCTCTGATGTCAACAGCAGTTACTGTTTAAACTTTAACATCTCTCTGGGTTCAGACAGATACTTAAGTCTGAAGTAAGCTGAGCTGCTCAGACAGGGGCTTAAAGATCAGCTGGCTGGCTGCTCTGCAGTCTCTCGCCCTGAGGCTCTGCCACCTGCTGATGTGTGTACCTGAGCAGTAGGGCGGCGAGCCGCTCCACCGACCATCCTCCAGACACTGGCGTGTGGCATTCCCCACCAAAGTTCGGCCCTGGCTGCAGGAGTAATGGACTACAGCTCTGTTGGTGAACTTCTGGCCCGACATGAGAGCAAACGGCGGTGTGCCGGGATCACCACAGGATATTGCTATGGGGGGCAGCAGGAAGAAAATTGAACATTTCAGACAAAAAAAAAAACTTATATGTTCTTTTGCATATCATTAAAATATGTTCTAACTGCATTGCATTGATTCAAAATGGATGTTTTGTGTCTATGCAGTGTTTCAGGTTTTACAATTATCATAGAAACAGCAGGCATAAGCTACACTGTTGTCATATGACCAAACCTTTATTCCCTGTTTAATTCAAAATGCAATGTGGCTTTCAGATTGCACCTTGGAACTGAATAAGGTTGATTTGCATTTCTATTCTTTTTTTTGTTTGTTTAAAAATGACATTTGGCAGTCTGATCAAATAGTCAATAGTCAAATCAGGTAATATTAGCTCTGGTTCATCCATCACACTGTAAAATAATGATTATAGTATTCCATGCAGTGCTGTGGTCTGTGCTGTATACTGTTAAATTTGGCAAATTTGGTCATATTGGTGTTCCATTCATACAATACGCCATATACAAACTACTGTATATACTGCAGAAAGAGTAAATTTAGTAGGGTATTATACTACTCGAAAACATAGCGCATGTTCAGACACCAATCCGATTCATAAGAGACGATAACATAGGCTGTATGCTTGCTTTCTAAAAGCTAGATGGAGAACAACAAAATGGAACATAACACTGGAGTCGTGTTTTTAAAAGTTTAACTATTTTTAACTTGACACATTTAAAATACAATGTGTCAAGTTAAAAATACAATGCTTGCAGCATTTGATGCTGAAAAAACAGAAGTGCGAGACAATGGCAAAAGACATCCATCTGCATTTATACACTGACCAACTATTTAGAGAACATTTTTGACAATGCGGTAATTTTCTTGTTCACAAAAGTCATGTCTTTGTTACAAAAGTGGTCCTTTATGGCTGTAGTAGAGCTTTCATGTGGATGAATTTAGAGATGCAACTTCTCAGAGATGACTTTAGTGTGCTGACAGTTGAACACTTATTGTTACTTTTAGCATTGTAAAGAACAGCACACTGTCAGCCTCTCTGAAAAAGGTTAAATCTCTAAATGTATTCCCTTTAGTGCACAATCGCTTAAAATATTAAAACTAAAATGAAGAAAAAACTAACAAATTCTTAATCTTTTTCTTTTCAGTAAAAAACCCCTAAATATCTAAATAAATTGTGCATAAGACATTTTTAGACAACATATATCAGGTTTATCGTTCTTATTCCATTGGCAAACTTCAATATCTTGTATAATTTTGCTTCTTGAGCTTGTTTTCAGGATGTTACATATTACTTGAATATTACTATACATATAATACTTGAATATTAGAGTAAATGAAACAAAATTCTAATTTATGTATACAGCAGCAAGGCCATTTTCAAGACAGCATACTTCTCTAGACATGTGTGTATTGGAGGAAATACCAGACTATCACTCACAAAGGCACTTAGGAAGTGATCTATCCCAGAAGCCATTTGACCGACAGGTGAGGACGGAGGAGCCGAGCAGATAGAAGCCCCTCTTGCAGTGATACATCACGGTGTTTCTGTAGTTGAAGCTCTCTGGGTAACGCTGTTGAGAGTGACGAATGGCATTCTCCACAAAGCCCGGATCAGAGCAGTTTACCACTGCAAGATAAAAACAGCCAGATGCTTAATGTCTGACAGGGAAGCAAGAGTGAGGAAAGACAGAAGAAATCAATGGAGGAGGCTGAACAGTAGGATCGCTGGTGCAGCCTCTGGAGCAATTTCAATCAACTACAAACCACAAACCACACTTTCTTTTTGAAGATATGGATTATAAGAGAGTGAATTGTGCTTCTTCAGAACTTTCTTTGCCTTTTATCTATGCACTTCCTCAACAGTCAAGGGTCTTTTGTTTTTCCCATGCATACCTGGAGCGCATTGAGAGTGCATTCTGATCCAAAGTTGACATATTTGTTCACACAGTCAACCTTATTTTACACATGAAGCGGATTCTTTCTATACTGTCTTGAACAGATTTTGACAGATGTGGTCATATTACATTTTTCTGTACTCGAATCGGGTACATGCTGTTCTTGGCTGGCAGGCTGTGTTGGCCATGCAGTTACAAATTCAGTCACTGCCCTTCGCAATTTAAAAAAAGAAGAAGTTAAGGCCATGTCCAGGGGAAACAAACCAGACTGCCTTGCCTCGGTGGCAGCTGTCAATGTCTCTGCACTCAATTAAGCCCCCTGGGAGAGGAAAAGTGGGCGGACAAGCAGCTAAAAAGTTGATAATTGGCACCTGTTTTTGGTGTGTTGTTCTACTTTTGAGACATCATGATTTGATCTGGGCGCCTCTTGAAAAAAAAAAAAAGTCTTATCAGCTCAGTGTAAGAAAAAGGCTTATAATTGTCACATGGTTGACAGCTGGAAAACAATAAAAATTGCTTGTGACAATTCTCTGTTTTTATTTTTTTATTGTTTGTGACACCTTTCTTTACGATCGTACATTATGATAATTCTGTTTTATATCAATTCTACCTTTTTAAATTCCATATGCCAATGCTACTTTTCCCATGTGTGTCAATTCCTTTTGCAATTCTATATTAAAAGTGTGTGCATTAATAGTTCTAGTAATTATAGTAAGAGTTGTGTAATTGTATATGACAGTTCTACCATTTTTACCATTGTGGTTACACTTCATTTTGATGGTCTCCTTTAGACATTCTTTTGATTATAAGTTGTTGCACGTAAATATCAACTAACTCTCAGTAGAATATTAGGCTCTGTTTACACTAGTGATTTTTCGTTTTAAAAGCATAACTTTTGCTACGGTTACACCTACTGTCTACAATACTCTGGTGTTTTTGACCCTCAAAAACGAAGACTTTTGAAAATGCTGCAGACCCCGTTTTAGTTTGAAAACTCCAGAGTTGCGTTTCAGTGTAAACGGAGCAAAACGGAGACTTTTAAAAACTTGGCGTGACAGCCCACATTATATTACCTGAACACAACAATAACTGACCAGGTCAGTTATTACACTTATTTGAGTATTAGTAGAACGATAGGGGTAGGGTTAGTACAATTAGGGGTTAGGGTTAATAGAATAAGTTGACATGCACTTGCAAAGTCAGAAGAATGTCTGTTGGGGGACCATCACAATAAAGTTAGATATTGTGCAGACAGTCTACTAATGCTCTAATGAGAGTTAGTTGACATGTAGGTGCAGTGTTACTTATAGTCAACAGAATGTCTAAAGTGGACGATCAAAATAAAGTGTAACCACAACTGTATTTTAGAATTCTACCTTTTTCAGTTGTATATGACAATTCTACACTACCCGTTTCCAGGGTTGGGGAAAAAAGTGCACAATTGCTACAAAATGTAAAATCAGTGCAAGAACAAAACGTATGGATCTTAAATTAAACACTCAAGATTAGCCAAAACTGCAGGTTAAACTCACAGCACTTTCAGTGATGGATTTACTTTGAACAGAACCGCTCTGAGACGCCAATCATGAGCTGCTTGGATGAGCACAGACTACTTCATTCTGAATCCCACCACAACCAGCCTGCATTGTGATTTTATTTTCTGTTTGATTAGTGATCTTTAAGGTTCATTACAAAACTGTGGTGGACAGATTAAACCATGGCATGTCATCTTTGTAATTAAATCTGAAATAGACATTTGATTTTGAGTGGAATAAAGCAGGATTTTTAATCTGTTTTAAAAGGTTATTATTTACCTCCTGTATGTGCTTTAAGTCTTCGATGTTGACAGCGTTCTAATCTTTGGTTTGCATAACTTACAGTCGGCTCATGCAAAATATCCCCTCCTGTACGTCCTTTACATAATCATCAGACAATCTCTTGTCGATGGATGGACTGTAAAGCCGTAAAATGCATCATATAAACAACAGATGGCGATAATGAACAAATTTAGTTTGTGATCTAGTAAGAAGATGACGTCGTGCTGCTTCACTACATTACAGGCTACAGAATGTAGCTTTTCATCGCGCTACACCGCTACATGCTGGAAAATGTAGTTATCTACTAGAAAAGTACACTGTTTTAAAGTAGTTGAGCTACTGAAAAGCTACTGAAAAATGTAGTTTAGTTAGTAGTGTTGCTACTTGTAGCTACTCCCCAACATTGCCTGTTTCATTTGTTTATATCTACTTTTTTAATAACTGGATATTGCAATTTTACATGTTTTTTTATTATTCTTATTTTATACAACAACTTACATGCATACCAATAATAAAATTAGCCTACCTCTTTTTATACTAGTGCAAAAATGCATGGTTTTTGTCAAAGCTATTAAACTGGATAACAACAGCTAAATACTGGCAAAAAGACAAAGCTAACATAAACCCAATTTTGGACTAGCTTTATGGAACAATGCATTACTCAGAGGCACGTCAGATTTTCTTTCTGCTGAGTGCTTTGTCCCAGGGCTCTACTTGTGCCAGTGGGAATTGTCCATCTTAGATGCGTTGACCTGCCTCCATTTGCCGTCACGATTCAATTTCACCAGGCCACCATCAACAACTTCCTTCACACATTAATTAATCATTAAAGTGACAAGATGTGCAGAGTTACTCCTACTTAATGTCAGAAAGCATCCCACAATGTCACACGGGTTGCTGCAGACCCATTTGACTTTCAAATCAACACTTCAAGATGGGAAATGACACACAGAGAATTATTTGCACATTGCTTCTTGTCATTCACTGGCTGACTCAGACTGCTGAGCACAGATGCTGGTTTCGCTCTGTTAAAGCTAAGCCCATGAGCTGTGGGTGTTAAACAGCCTTACTAAGGAGCTTCTCGCATAACAAGATGGTGTTCAAGGCTGTGTCTCCGTTGAGATTCTCAACAAGGGACAGGCTGCCTGAAAGCATTTGATATACAGTAAAATCTAGTTTCTTGTAAGGTTCATACCCTTGCACACAGGAAGAGGGTTGCTCCACTGCCCGTTCATGCGACACTGCGCTCTGGATACACCGTGCAATAAATACCCGGTGTTGCAGGTGAAGTTGACCACATCGTTAAGATTAAACTCGCTGCCATTTGTCCGACCATTTACAGGGTTTCCAGGATGGCCACAGGTTATGGCTGTTGAGATAAGAAGAATGACCAATCACTTCCTACGTGAAGCTGCTGACAGGGCTTGTGCATATGTTGAAGTTACATTATACATTTTTTTTGTTAGAAAGTAGGGTTGTCAATAAAATTATTGTAAATAAAATATTAATTACAAAAATAACAAAAACCTCTGTTTTCTTTCGCAAATAATGTAATGCCTTGTTGATTAATAACTATCAACAGATAACAAATTAAGTAATTAATAATGAATTATACAACTACTGTAAGTATATCCACCCTTACCTGCATGTTTGTGATCTACAGTACAGTCACATTAAGTGGTAATAGCGAATCTCAACTGCTTAGTTGTTATATCATTGAAATACGTAAAATATATTATTGCCCTTCATTATATTAAAAGTTGTATATAGAGTACATCCTACTTTACCTGCATAAATACTAGGGATGTGCCTGAAGTCAAATACCTTATTCGGAAAAGCATGGATAATGGCTTCAAAATGAATAATGAATTATACTGAATAATAGGAATAAAATTCAAAAGAATCATTCATTCCTTGTGTTTGCTACATGAGCCAGGGCATAGAATATCATAATATTATACATAACATAAACCTCTAAAAACTTTATGAATGAAATGAGCAGATTGCAATTACAAATCTAACAGCCACAATACTGCAGAAAGTAGGGCTTTGAAAGAGTTATAGCCTATCTAGAATATCATACACATTTTCTACTATTTAATGTGTCTATTTAAATGTATTAAAACTTGTACGATAGGCTGTTTCTCCATCTCTCTCTTCCAAAGATGGCACAGCATGCATTCTTTATAATGTTCAGATTTGAGTTTATTACATAATAAAAGTTATTTTAACAGTTTTCAACCACTGCATATTTTCTTTCAATTTCTATTTTCTCTGTTTAGCTGTTTTATACAGTCATCTTATTTGAGGTTGTCAATGATTGTCCTAACATAAAAAATAAATAAATAAATTTAAAAAAAGAAAGAAGATTTTTTCGTTTTTATGTAACATTTAGTATTATTGTTTTAACGTCTGGTTAAAGCTCTGGCCACCCCATAATCTATCCGAATATAGATACAGATACAAATAATTTTCAGATTGTTACAGATACATATATTGCCTCTGCTGCACACCTCTAATACATACAGAAAAACTGTATTCTTAATATAGTCTATATATTCTCAGCATATAATCTCAACTGCCTGTTTTTTTTACTGTATACAACTGCTTGATTGCTTGTATTAAGTAAGTAAGTAAAGCCTTTATTTGTCCCACAGTGGGGAAATTGCATATTGCATTGTATTGTTGCAAGATATAAGATAAACTATATTATTGCCCAGCTCTAAGCTGCTAAATGCAACTATAAGGCATGAAGATATTAAGATATTATTTATCTGTAAATCTGCTTTGAAACAATGTGTATTTTGAAAAATGCTATATAAATAAATTTGACTTGACTTTATTTTAAATAATTGTCAAAAAAAAAATCAATTGATAGACTCTTATAAAATTGATTCATAAAAAAATAAAAAGTGTTAAAAGTCACTTACGAACACACACAGGTGCTTGCCCTGACCACCTGTGGTCTTGTTGGCAGATACGAACTGACGTCCCTATGAGTCGAAAGCCCAGGTTGCACTGATACACAACCGTGTCCCTATAACTGGATCCATCACCACTGATGTGGCCGTTAACAATTGGATCCGGAGAATCACAATGACCAGCTGAAAAACATTTAAAGACATCATAATCAATAAACGTCCCACGAAAATAAAATCTTGTAACAAACAAACACAAATTCAACGTATGAGTTTTACAGGGCGTGAAGCACAGACACATCAGAGCTATTTCGAGAGAGCACTCCAGCAGTCACTGCTTGACATTTTGATGAAATGCCCTCCGTGCTGTTTGGTCAAGCAGCAGGTGATGTGTCTGAGGGTCAGCACCAATCGTCAGACAGTGGCATATCTCAGTTTAGCTTCACTCACTGCTTGTTCAAGGATTGTTCCACTTTTTCCAGTATTATCTAGCACTACAGAAGTCATAAATCAATATTGGCAATACAAGACTATGTGAGTTTAGGAATGTTGTTCTGACAAAAACAAAGGATCTTGATCCAGGAATATGGAAATCATATTGTTCTTAGTGCTGTACAAAAACCAGAACTATACAAGCATAATATGATAGCATAGGAAAGTCTCAGTCTTTCCCTCCAGTAAACAAACCTGCTTTTCTCTACACATGAATGATTCAGTAATAAATAACGTTCAATCACAGAAGCCTAGCTGAAAGATGCTTCTTACCCAGACATTTGGTCTCAACTCCACTCCAGAGACCGTTAGCCTGACACTCCCTCACATGTGAGCCCACTAAAGTGTACCCTGTGTTACACATGAAGATAGCTGTGGCACCATAGGTAGTCAGGGTGCCCATCTTCTTGCCATTAGCAGGGGATGGAAGCTCCCCACAGGAAATGACTGGAGGAAAAAGCCAGAACAATATCTTGAATACAAATGTAATTTTATCTGAAAAAAGGTCACATTGATGATGATGATGATGATGATGATTACGGACACAATATGTCACTCTTATTTCTAATGACTACCAGGTAATGGGGAGGTGAAGGGGGCATGGCTAAAAGCAACACAGATGTGTTTATATAATAGTGCACGTTTCAAAGGTAACAGAAATACACTAGTCAAAAGTTTGGACACATTTACTCTTTATTACTAATGTTTTCTCACACTGAAACAATGATGATAGAACAAAGATGAATCACACAAAATAAAAAAGCCCTACACTGTGACAAACTTACTTTTAGAAGTATAAATATGCCATAAAACAAGGACATAAAATAATAAATGCTCTTCAACAGCTGTTTGGAAAAAATATAGAAACCAAAGTATTGGGTAGTCTTTTGGGTAACACACACTTTAGTTAGGGTCCAATTCTCACTATTAACTATAACTTTTGCCTTAATAAACTCCTAATTAATGCGTATTAATAGCTAGTAAAGTAGTTGTTAAGTTTAGTTATTGGGTAGGATTAAGGATGTAGAATATGGTCATGCAGTATTAGGCATTAATATGTAGTTTATAAGTACTAATAAACAGTCAATATCCTACTAATATGCGTGCTAAAAAAGCAACTAGTTAATAGTGAGAATCGGACCCTAAACTAAAGTGTTACTATTTTTGTTAATATTAGTAAATAAAAATGCAGATGTTCATTGATTGTTCAGTTCCAATGCATTAACCTATGTTAAGAAATGCAACTTTTGATTTAAAAAAAAAATATTAGTAAATGTTGAAATTAACACAGAACATTAAATGCTGTAGGAGTATTGTTTATTGTTAGTTCATGTTAAAGGGTAGTTCACCCAACAATGAAAATTCTGTTATTAATTACTCACCCTCTAACGTTCCAAACCCGTAAGACCTTCGTTCATCTTTGGAACAGAAATTATGATATTTTTGATGGAATCCAAGAGCTGTCTAACTCTTCCAATTTAACCACTTTCAAGGTCAAGAAAGGTTCTAAAGACGTTGCTAAAATTGTCCACTTAACAAGCTTAATTTTATGAAGAGACAAGAATATTTTTGTGCGTAAAAAACAAAAATACAGACTTTTTCAACAATATATTCTCTTCTGTGTCATTCTCCTCCACTGTTTACGTTCTACGTCAGAACGCTGGCTCAGAATAGGCCGATGCTCTTCTCGTGAGCAGCATGACGTATGCGTGTGATGCTGATGCAGGAGCTGACCAATAATGAGTTGGTGTTCTGACGTAGAACTTGGAAGCGCAATCAAGCAATGTCTTTAGTACCTGTCTGGAGCTTGAAAATGGTGGTTAAATTGCAGTCAATAGAGGAGTTAGACAGCTCTCAGATTTCATCAAAAATATCTTAATTTGTGTTCCAAAGATGAATGAAGGTCTTACGGGTGTGGAATGACATGAGGGTGATTAATGACAGAATTTTCATTGTTGGGTGAACTAACCCTTTAACTAATGTAGTTAACCAATGTTAACGAATGAAACCTTGAGATTTTATTCATGTCCGTAGCTCAAACAGTACAGGATTAATAGCATGAGAACTTAGTTTCTTATTTAGGGTTAGGGGTTTGTTCAAATACAATAACCCTGAGTATGAGCAATAGTAATAGTGATGGTTGCCTTACCAAATAGCACTAATGAATTTTAAGGTCCATGGGCTAGTCATCCAACCCACACAAATTTATTTTTATGATATACTAAGAAGTCAAATTACAATTTAAGCCCCAGCTGTTTGCATCTGTTCCTTTCATTAACAAGTTACTCACTGTTGTGCGTAAACACATTAAAAATTAAGCTGCCTCTGATTAGAATATTTACATTTGCTCTCTGACCTCGAATTAGTTAAACCATTTTTCACCGAAGACTTAATTACCATGATACTGTTTACACAGCCTGTCCCCACGGTTGAAACAGGGCTACGATCAGAACTGACTAAGCAGTGGATGGCGTCTTGTGAGTGCATGCTAAATCCAGAGGATTACGCTTGGATCAGTAGAGAAATAAACGAGATGTGGTATAGAGAATGGCCAGATTTCAAACATATTAGCAACCCTAATGAATTTGTTTCATTAGCTCACAATGGACGCTGTTTGTTAATTAACAAACTCAGGGTTTCTGCAGGTTGTTTCAAATCTAATTTAATGCTTTTTAATGCCACTTTTTAAAGCTATTATATATATATATAACTGACTCTTGGAAGAATGCGAATGCAACTTAATGACATAATGAATATTTTAATGGCCATATGACATCATCCAACGACTTTTAAAGAATATATATATATATATTCGTTGGATGATGTCATATGGCCATTAAAATATTCATTATGTCATTAAGTTGCATTCGCATTCTTCCAAGAGTCAGATTTGTTTGCTTCTCTGCTGCTACTCTTCTGTGCTCACATAATGTATTTTAATGAAGCCAAATTCCCAATAAAACTGTTTCATCTAATTCTTTTTCTTTTTGTTGTCAGACAATATGAAATAGTGACTGAAACACGGCCCATTAAGACTACATGCAGGGCTCGACATTAAGCCTTGTCATGTGCTTGTCCTATGGAGAAGTAAATCGGTCATTCACTTGTCTGAGTAAAAGTTTCTTGTCTGAAAAAAAAAAAGGATTTTTTTGTCGTTAAATATAAATTTATTCTGAAGCAATATTCTTTCATTCCGAATATTCTTCATTCGAAATACTCTTTCAGAATATTGCAGCTTTGACATATTTAAATCTGCATATCTGCATATAAGATACCCCAATTTTTTTTTTTTTTTTTTTTGTTTACGAATGGGTCATTGAATCATTGACTCAACTGATTCATTCAAAGAACTGATCGTTCAGTAATGAGTGTTGCTGTGAGATGCGGAACAATTTGGAACAATTTCGGGGCTGAAACAGAACAAAAACAGTAAATTTTCCTTCCCTATCAGTCAGTCACGTTCGACGTTACGTCGGACTGACGTCATGGGATCTCGCTTGAGAGCCCAATCATCTCCACATAGTAAAAAACAAGCCAATGAGAATTGGCCAGTGAGATTTACATGCCGGGCCCCTCCCCCGGCATCCGGGTATAAATAGAGCCGGCATTACTCACTTCATTCATACTTTTGCTTCGGAGCCGATCGGTCCAACTGATCTCCCTCTCATCTCTACGGAAGTAAGAAGGCTGAGACTTGAGCAACAACAGCAATTTTAATTGCTAGGGATTTTTTTCCCTCAACAGCAATTTTTATTGCTAAGATTCAAATTTCTGAGCTCTTGTTCTCTCCTCGTTGGTGGTGACAGCACAGCAGCGGTGGTTTGCAGAGGCGCTGGTGTGGAACGAGATCGGCGCGCATTCCATCCCTCGGTGTTCCAGCGGGCAGAGGAATTCTAAAAGAGCAGCACGGGAGAAAAAACGTCTTTTTCAAGATGTCTTTTCGCCCGTGTGTTTCTGGATGTGGTCGTTTCCTGACTTCATCTGACGGCCACGAGCGCTGTGTGATGTGTCTGGGCAGACAGCACGCTGAAGCAGCGCTTGTGGATGGTTCATGCTCTCACTGCGAGAGCATGACCATGTTGGCATTAAGATCGCGACTCTCCTTCTTTAATGCGGAAGGCGGAGTCCCCTCTGCTGCTACCCATTCCCCCGTGGCTTTTCAAGGAAGAGCTGCGGGGATGGTTAGCACTCTGGGAGGTCTGAGAGTGACGGTGGGAGCCTCTTCGTCGGGTCAGCCCCCACGAACCTCCCACTCCTCTCGAATGCCATGTGCCGTCGAGTTGCCGGGTGCTGATGCGGGTCCTTCTCGTGAGGTTCCCCGCATCTCATTCGGCGCTCCAGATGAGGATCGGATGTCGATCGCTGCATCGGAGAGTGGGCTGTTATCTTCTGCAGATGAAGATGAAGCTGAACTTCCGCCCTCCGGGGTGGTCGCACAAGCTGAGTCCGATGCGGAGCTGACAGCTATGCTGGCTCGGGCCGCCGCGGGCATCGGGCTCGAGTGGAACCCTCCACCGTGTCCCGAGCGCTCGCGGCTTGATGATTGGTTTCTAGGTGCGGGGCGCGGTTCACAGCCGCGTCCCGCCCCAGTGCCATTTTTTCCCGAGCTGCATGAGGAGGTTCAGAAGTCGTGGAAGGCACCCCACACTGCCAGAAGCCGTACTTCCGCCTCCTCTACTCTCACTACCCTCGATGGTGGGGCCGCCAAGGGGTACGTGGACATTCCACAGGTGGAACGGGCGATTGCGGTTCACTTGTGTCCGCAGTCGGCTGCCACCTGGCGGAATCGTCCGCGTCTCCCGTCCAAGGCGGGTAAGACGACAGCGGCTCTCGCCGCTAAGGCTTACTCCGCCGCTGGACAGGCGGCCTCCGCCCTGCACGCCATGGCTATCTTGCAAGTCCATCAGGCGAAAGCTCTCAAAGAGCTGCACGAGGGTAGTTCGGACCCAGGGGTTTTGCAAGAACTGCGTGCTGCGACCGACCTCGCCCTCCGGGCGACGAAAGTCACAGCACGTGCCCTGGGTCAGACGATGTCCACTCTGGTGGTCCAGGAGCGCCATCTCTGGCTGGACCTGGCTGAAATGAAGGACGCCGACAAAGTTCGCTTTCTCGACGCCCCCATTTCCCAGGCCGGCCTCTTCGGCGACACCGTCGAGGACTTTGCTCAGCAGTTCTCGGCGGTGCAAAAGCAGACTGAGGCCATCAGCCACATCTTGCCTCGGCGGGATGCGGCTCCTGTCCCTCCTAGGACTGGCCCTCAGCCTGCTCGTCGTCGAGGGCGCCCCCCTGCGGCTGCACAGGCTTCGGGTGGATCGGAGAAATCCCGTCCCCCGCAAGCTTTCCGCAGGAAGGCGGCACAACCCGCTCAGGCCGCTAAAACTGCTAAACGAAAGCAGAGGAAGCGGCCCTGAGACGGGTGGCCCAGGGATGGTGGGAGTTGCTCTGCCCCAGGAGACGGTGAAGGCACCGCTCCTTCCCCCCGGAGTGGGCCGGGGGGTAAATCCTTCGTTCCGTTTTCTTTTTGTTTCGCCGCTGACCCCCGGGTCAGCGGTACCCACCTCATCAATAAAAGAGCAATTTCCACTATCTCTGAGTCAAAAAGGGTCTGTGTTGACAGTGTGCGACGCACCGCCTCCTCACTCTCAACCACTCCCGCATTCGCCACGAGCAGGTCACGGACGTGTTTGGGACACACAACCTCCCCACGCCCGCCCGCTCTGTCCCTCACGGGACACACGGAGCCAAGTGAGTTCACATCACTCACTGCCTCTACTTCGGGACGCTCTGCTTCCCGGGTTGGGCCCCAGTGCTCCATGCTGCCCCCCCGCGGGTACTTCTGGTGTTCGGATGATACCACTCGTACGGTGTCTGGGGGCCTGGCTAGGTCTTCCCAGCCCGTCCCGTTGGCTCATTCGAACAGTCAGACTCGGCTACACAATCCAGTTTGCCAGGCGTCCTCCCAAATTCAGTGGCGTCCTATCCACCTCAGTGGTGGGAAGAGATGCCACTGTTTTGCGGGAGGAGATTGCGGTCCTGTTGGCGAAGGACGCAATAGAGCCGGTCCCACTAGCCGAGATGAAGTCAGGGTTTTACAGCCCGTACTTCATAGTACCCAAGAAAAGCGGAGGGTTACGACCAATCTTGGACTTACGTGTCTTGAATCGGGCCCTGCACAAGCTCCCGTTCAAGATGCTCACCGTGAAGCGCATGCTCACATGCATTCACGCACAAGATTGGTTTGCAGCAATCAACCTGAAGGACGCGTACTTTCATGTCTCGATCCTCCCCCGACACAGACCGTTTCTACGTTTTGCGTTCGAGGGTCGGGCATATCAGTACAAGGTCCTACCCTTCGGGCTGTCCCTGTCCCCCCGTGTCTTTACCAAAGTCGCGGAGGGGGCCCTTTCCCCACTCAGGGAAGTGGGCGTTTGCATCCTCAACTACCTTGACGACTGGCTCATTCTGGCCCAGTCCCGAGAACAGTTGTGCGAACACAGGGACCTGGTGCTCACGCACCTCAGCCGGTTGGGGCTTCGGGTCAACTGGGAAAAGAGCAAACTCTGTCCAACACAGAGGATCTCTTTTCTCGGTGTGGAGCTGGACTCGGTCAACATGACGGCACGTCTCACCAACGAGCGTGCACAGTCGGTGCTGAGCTGCCTGAATTCGTTCTCGCAGAAAACAGTGGTCCCACTGAAACATTTTCAGAGGCTCCTGGGGCATATGGCATCCGCAGCCGCAGTCACGCCGCTCAGATTACTCCATATGAGACCACTTCAGCACTGGCTACACGGCCGAGTCCCGAGGTGGGCATGGCACCATGGCAAGCTCCGTGTGGTCATCACGCCGAGCTGTCGCCAAACATTCAGCCCGTGGTCGGACCTTGCTTTCCTACGGGCCGGGGTGCCCCTAGGACAAGTGTCCAGGCATGTTGTTGTCACAACAGGTGCCTCCACCACCGGCTGGGGTGCTGTGTGCAATGGGCATGCTGCGTCGGGCTCCTGGACAGGACCCCACCAGCAGTGGCATATCAATTGCCTCGAGTTGCTAGCAGTACTGCTGGCCCTGCGCCGGTTTCGGCCGTTGCTGCAGGGCAAGCATGTGCTGGTCCGCACGGACAACACATCGGCAGTAGCGTACATCAACCATCAAGGTGGTCTACGCTCACGCCACATGTCACAACTCGCCCGCCACCTTCTCCTCTGGAGTCAGCGGCGACTCAGGTCGCTGCGTGCCATGTATATCCCGGGCGAGCTCAATCGTGCGGCCGACGCGCTCTCACGACAGCTCACGCACCCGGGGGAATGGAGACTCCACCCCCAGGCGGTCCAGCTGATCTGGAGCAGATTCGGGGACGCACAGGTAGACCTGTTTGCCTCTCAGGAATCTGCTCACTGCCAGTGGTTTTATTCCCTGACCGAGGGCACCCTCGGCACGGATGCACTGGCACACAGCTGGCCCCGGGGCCTACGCAAGTATGCGTTTCCCCCAGTGAGCCTTCTTGCACAGCTACTGTGCAAGGTCAGGGAGGACGAGGAGCAGGTCTTGCTAGTTGCGCCATACTGGCCCAACCGGACCTGGTTCCCAGAACTCATGCTCCTCGCGACAGTCCCTCCCTGGCGAATTCCCCTGAGGAAGGACCTGCTTTCTCAGGGACGGGGCACCATATGGCACCCATGTCCCGACCTCTGGAACCTCCACGTGTGGTTCCTGGATGGGACGCGGAGGACTTAAGTGGCCTACCGCTCGCGGTAGTTGACACGATCACTTCAGCTAGAGCCCCCTCTACGAGGCGCGCTTATGCTTTGAAGTGGAGTCTCTTCGCTGCTTGGTGTTCTTCCCGCCAGGAAGACCCCCGGAAATGCCCGGTCAGTTCAGTGCTTTCCTTCCTTCAAAGTGGTTTGGAGCGGAGGCTGTCCCCCTCCACCTTGAAGGTCTATGTAGCTGCCATCGCAGCACATCACGATGTGCTCGATGGCAGGTCATTAGGAAAGCACGATCTGATCATCAGGTTCCTGAGAGGTGCTAGGCGGTTAAACCCTCCTAGACCTCCCTTAATTCCCTCTTGGGACCTCTCTGTCGCCCTAGCTGGGCTACAGAAGGCTCCCTTCGAGCCCCTTGAGTCAGCCGAGCTGAAACACCTGTCGCTTAAGACAGTGCTCCTGACGGCGCTCGCTTCCTTTAAGAGGGTAGGGGACCTGCAAGCATTTTCGGTCAGCGAAACGTGCCTGGAATTTGGGCCGGCGTTATCTCACGTGATCTTGAGACCCCGGCCTGGATATGTGCCCAAGGTTCCCACCACTCCCTTTCGGGACCAGGTGGTGAACCTGCAAGCGCTGCCCCGGGAGGAGGCAGACCCAGCCCTTGCGTTGCTATGTCCTGTTCGCGCTCTACGTGCTTACGTGGACCGCACGCAGAGCTTGAGAAGCTCCGAGCAGCTCTTTGTTTGCTTTGGAGGACAGCAGAGAGGGAAGGCTGTCTCCAAACAGAGGTTGGCCCACTGGATAGTGGATGCCATCGCCTTGGCGTACCATTCCCAAGGCGAGCCGTGCCCCCTAGGGGTGAGAGCACACTCCACTCGGGGTGTGGCCTCCTCCTGGGCGTTGGCGCGCGGTGCCTCTCTGGCAGACATCTGCAGAGCTGCGGGCTGGGCGACACCGAACACATTCGCCAGGTTTTATAACCTCCGAGTGGACCCGGTGTCCTCTCGTGTGCTGTCTACAACTAGATAGCCACGGGAGACCGCTTGCTGCGCCATTCTCCTTTCATGAGGAGATGCGAGCGCTGGTCTACTTCTCAGTCAGTTCCCCAGCTGGTGAACCCTGTGGAGTTCCTCCTGCATCCTTCGGCAGTCAGACGCGGCGGAGGCGTCAGACGCCAGGTCCAGTACTCGTGTACATGCCCCCAGTGGTCAGTCCTTGTACTGGGCTAGATGCCCATATGTTGTGATTCCCTGCGGGTAATCCCATATGTGTTAGTCCACGGTACGGTTTCCCCGATGGTAAACCCGTGTCTTCCCTGGGCAACCAGCCCCTGCCCCTGAGGTGTAGCGTTCCTCCCCAGCCTGGGTAGGACCTTCCTCAGGGAGCTCTCCATATGCAGACACTGCCCCGTGGGTCAGTGCATATGTGCTCCACACGTTACCTCCCTTCGGGCAGGGTGTGGTCTCCGTAGCTTCCCCAAGAGGGACGCTTTCCTGGCGTTTTTGGTCAGCTGAAAAAAACGTGGGAATTGAGTCACCGAAGCACTCTTCCCCTGAGGTGAGAAACAACAGCTTCGACCATCTCCTGAGTAAGACCCTGTCCTCTCCATCCCTCTGGTATGGAAGACATTGTAGGGCTTGCTCTGGGCGCTGGAGGGTTACGACATTTGCGGTTGCACTTGCAGGTGGCACGCCTAGGCCTGCCAGCATCTGCTTCCCCGACGCTCGTAGCGTGGCTCGGTTGCTATGGCGTTTTCCACGGGATCCCATGACGTCAGTCCGACGTAACGTCGAACGTGACTGACTTATAGGGAACGTCTAGGTTACTATTGTAACCCCCGTTCCCTGAAGGAGGGAACGGAGACGTTACGTCCCCTTGCCATAGCACTGAGTCACTGCTGAGCGGCCGAGATCAGTTTTTCGGCTCCTCAGCAAAGCATGAATGAAGTGAGTAATGCCGGCTCTATTTATACCCGGATGCCGGGGGAGGGGCCCGGCATGTAAATCTCACTGGCCAATTCTCATTGGCTTGTTTTTTACTATGTGGAGATGATTGGGCTCTCAAGCGAGATCCCATGACGTCAGTCCGACGTAACGTCTCCGTTCCCTCCTTCAGGGAACGGGGGTTACAATAGTAACCTAGACGTTCTAAAATGTAAGTAACTTAATATTACCTACTTTATTTAATTGTTGTATGAAAGCACTCTTGGTCGTGTAATGTTTCTTAACTGTATCATGTTATAAATATAAAAACTACACATATTGAATTTTTACCGCAGTACATTAACCGAGTTTCTTGTGTGTGCTGTGCTCATTTGTTTTAGATTTCTCCTGTTATCGTCAGTACATTATATAGTCACACTTGCATTAAATGTACTTAATGAACAGTGCAGACGCAGAGAGATGTGCGTCTGGGGCAGGAAAGCAAGATCTCGCACTTGTGCGGCAGTCATAGACGACAGTACTGGCGAGTGTGCTTGGGTCGCTGTACGAAACAGCATCATGTCAATTTTGCAGCGGCCGGAGACAATTATCAAGCTGGTTCCACATGTATCACACCAATGTTCATATTTCGCGAAAGCAAATCAAAGTTATTTATTATGAAGGCTGTATTCAAAATAAACTGGTAGTATTATTTTTATTCAAAACTATCGAAAAAATTTAATGCCTTTAGGAAAAAAATTTAATGACTTTTAATGCCATTTAAGGCATTAAAAAGGCATTTTGATTTGCTTAATTTTCCCAAAATCCATATAATGACTTTTAATGCTTTTTAATGCCCCACGGAAACCCAGAAACTGATCTTTTCGTGAAATCCCAAGAGTGGAATTGGGAATTCAATTGTGCTTTTTTGTGGGGTCTTCTTAAAGCAATAGTTCAGCCCAAAATGGAAATATTATCATCAATTATGCACTTTCATGTGATTTTCTTTCTTCTGTGAAGCACAAAAGACGACAGACAGAGATTATTTTTCCATACAATGAAAGTGGATGATGATTTATACAGCCAAGCTGTAAAATAGACAAAAAAAGGATCATAAAATGCATCTATCTTTGAGTAAAAGCATTCTTACTCTTGCAGGTGGACTTCTCCTCCAGCCCTTCCCATGTTGCATTAGCTAAGCACTTGATGGTCCTCCTGCCCCCTAGATAGTAGCCGGGGGAGCAGCTCAGCATTATTCGTGCGCCAAACTCATTCAGCGAACCCGAGATGAGACGCCACACCATGTGTTCTGAGAGCATGCTCTCAATGTTAGGGCACTGAACCGCTGCAGGACAGAAGGCAAAAAACACATTAATGGAAAACCATGACCTTGTAGGTCCTGGAAAATGAATAACTAGAGCTTACAGGATTTATGGGATAGATATATAATGCCAGTGAAAAGTTTGGATGCACTTGTCTGAATTTATGTTTCTCATGACCTAAAAAATAGTTTTGATATAAAGGCTTCTTTAGATACTGAACACTAAAATGTCACTTATTTAATTGAATGAAATTGGAATCATAAAACCATTCCGATTGATGAATCTGAACATAGTGTTTAGATGAACGCTAAATAATGTGTTGGGTTCATGTGTGTTTTACGCCACAAGATTCAAATTTCAGATTTGATTGCTTAACATGCTTACTGCACGAATATTAGGTGTGTAACAATACACTGTTATATCAAGATATCACAAAATAAAAATGTGACAATATCTATCGTTGAAATAAGAAATAGATTTTATCCAAGGCTCAGTTTACTGTATTTTATAAGGTGTAATTCACACAAATATGTAAATAAACATTTTCTCACCCTCATGTCATTCCAAACCTATAAGATTTTTGTTCAACTTCCAAACACAAATGAAGATATTTTTAATGAAACCTGAGAGTTTTCTGTCCCTCCATTAAAAGTCCATTCCTCTAAAACTTAAAAGATCCAAAAAATGCCATGAAGGCATCGTAAAAATAATCAATTGATTGGTCTAATCCAAATCCAAGTAAAGATGGCTTTATACCATGTACAGATATACAACAACGCGCATACTGTAGTAAACACGGGCGTTCAAATGCTTGCGTGATGCACAGAGATTGCGTGACGCGTGATTGATTGTATTTATCACCTGAAGCACACATGCTGCCGGAACTCCTCAAAGTGAAAGCACAAACATCATTTAAACCAACATATCACATTTATTTTTAATAGTATAATTATTCAAAGCATTTTAGATTGTTTATTATTATAAGTTTGGTGCATTAATAGAGGGAGAGACAGGATATATTGAGCACTGGGAGAGTTTGAGTAACTGTATTACATTACAGTTACATTTTAAATGGGTGGTAATCAGATTACAGTTACATCTGAAAAGTATTTTAGATTACCAAAGTGATTACTTTGAATTTTAATGTCATTTAAACAGCAATTGGTGATTCTCTGACTTTGACAGTCTGAAAAAGCGGAATTAAGTTTCATGTTTTCGACTGTTTTCATGTTTTGTGATAGTTGTTTGTGAGTCATTTTATAATTGTAAATAAGGTCACAGCAACTTTTTCTCACAATTTGTTTTTTCCCCTCACAATTGTTAGTTTGCATTTCACAATTCTGACTTCTTTTTCTCAGAATTGCGAGATTTAAACTCACAGTTGTAAGTTATAAAGTCAGAATTGGGAGATATAAAATTGCAACACTATTTTTTTTCTTTTTTTGTGAATTGTGAATTTAGTATGAGAGTTTATATCTCATAATTCTGACTTTTTTCAATATTGTGAGTTTATATCTCATAATTCTGACTTTTCTTAATTTTGTGAGTTAATTATAATTTTGACTTTTTTCAATATTGCGAGTTTATATCTCATAATTCTGACTTTATAACTCACAATTGCAACTTTATATCACGCAATTCTGAGGGAAAAAGTCAGGGAAAAAAGCTACCTTTTTTTTTACCCTGCAATTACCTTTTTTGTGTTTGTTCCACACTTATTAGTATTCCAAAGTATTCTAAAGTATTTAGATTATGTTACTAAACTTGAGTAATGTAACGAAATACGTTACAAATTACTTTTTAAAGCATGCATTTTGTAATCTGTAGTGAAATACATTTTAAAAGTAATCTACCCAGCCCTGAAACTACTATATATAATGTTGAATATAATGTGTAATAATGCAATGGGCAAATACTTGTGGGCACTGATAATAATAAAATAAAAAATAAAGTAATAACCTCTTCTTTATTTTGGCTTAAAATATCTCGATTAGTATTGTGAGTTCAGCATGAGTTTCTCGCTGTTGGCACATACTAACCGTCATCCTGTCATCCCTTCGAAGCAAAGACTGCTGAGACGACACTGACTACGTTGACAGAGTAAGGTCTTAATCGTAGTTAGATGCTTACATGACACGAGCAGAACTCCAGATTTCATGCAATTTTCATTACTCTGGTTATTTGCTAATAATAACACACTTGGAATCAAAAAAGGCATACAGTATGCATTTTACTGGCCATAGTTTTAATCTACTTACATCAAATTCAAAATACACTATCATGGACGTACTGGATATTATTCGGTGCGGTGATGAACAATACAGGTGTTAGACCAGATTTTGTGACCATCGTATTCTGTGACCGTAGAGGGACATTCACAGACATTTGTGCGAGAACGGCGCTGGCGCATGTTCACGTTATCGAGAGCGCGCCGGGAGGAAAGTTTTTTTTCTGTATTAAAATATATATATATATATATATATATATAATAATATATACAGTATATACACAATATACAGTCGTGGCCAAAAGTTTTGAGAATTACATAAATATTGGAAATTGGAAAAGTTGCTGCTTAAGTTTTTATAATAGCAATTTGCATATACTCCAGAATGTTATGAAGAGTGATCAGATGAATTGCATAGTCCTTCTTTGCCATGAAAATTAACTTAATCCCAAAAAAACAACCTTTCCACTGCATTTCATTGCTGTCATTAAAGGACCTGCTGAGATCATTTCAGTAATCGTCTTGTTAACTCAGGTGAGAATGTTGACGAGCACAAGGCTGGAGATCATTATGTCAGGCTGATTGGGTTAGAATGGCAGACTTGACATGTTAAAAGGAGGGTGATGCTTGAAATCATTTTTCTTCCATTGTTAACCATAGTGACCTGCAAAGAAACGCGTGCAGCCATCATTGCGATGCATAAAAATGGCTTCACAGGCAAGGATATTGTGGCTACTAAGATTGCACCTAAATCAACAATTTATAGAATCATCAGCAACTTCAAGGAAAGAGGTTCAATTCTTGTAAAGAAGGCTTCAGGGCGTCCAAGAAAGTCCAGCAAGTGCCAGGATTGTCTCCTAAAGAGGATTCAGCTGCGGGATTGGAGTGCCACCAGTGCAGAGCTTGCTCAGGAATGGCAGCAGGCAGGTGTGAGTACATCCGCACGCACAGTGAGGTGAAGACTTTTGGAAGATGGCCTGGTGTCAAGAAGGGCAGCAAAGAAGCCACTTCTCTCCAAAAAAAACATCAGGGACAGATTGATCTTCTGCAGAAAGTATCGTGAATGGACTGCTGAGGACTGGGGCAAAGTCATATTCTCCGATGAAGCCCCTTTCCGATTGTTTGGGGCATCTGGAAAAAGGCTTGTCAGGAGAAGAAAAGGTGAGCGCTACCATCAGTCCTGCGTCATGCCAACAGTAAAGCATCCTGAGACCATTCATGTGTGGGGTTGCTTCTCATCCAAGGGAGTGTGCTCACTCACAATTCTGCCCAAAAACACAGCCATGAATAAAGAATGGTACCAAAACACCCTCCAACAGCAACTTCTTCCAACAATCCAACAACAATTTGGTCAAGAACAATGCATTTTCCAGCACGATGGAGCACCATGCCATAAGGCAAAAGTGATAACTAAGTGGCTTGGGGACCAGAACGTTGAAATTTTGGGTCCATGGCCTGGAAACTCCCCGGATCTTAATCCCATTGAGAACTTGTGGTCAATCCTCAAGAGGCGGGTGGACAAACAAAAACCCACTAATTCTGACAAACTCCAAGAAGTTATTATGAAAGAATGGGTTGCTATCAGTCAGGATTTGGCCCAGAAGTTGATTGAGAGCATGCCCAGTCGAATTGCAGAGGTCCTGAAAAAGAACAGCCAACACTGCAAATACTGACTCTTTGCATAAATGTCATGTAATTGTCGATAAAAGCCTTTGAAACGTATGAAGTGCTTGTAATTATATTTCAGTACATCACAGAAACAACTGAAACAAAGATCTAAAAGCAGTTTAGCAGCAAACTTTGTGAAAACTAATATTTATGTAATTCTCAAAACTTTTGGCCACGACTGTATTATTCGGTAAATATTATTCTGAATTGCAAAACAAACAGAAAAACGTTCCTCCCGGTGCGCTCTCGATAATGTGAACGCGCGCCAGCGGTTCAGAGGTGTTCGTGCGCATGTTTAATGAACAACACATGATGGAAACACAGATTTCTCTGCAACTACTACTACTCTGCAAACAACCACATTGTGTTTAATCTGGACAAGCAAATGAGCATTTATGATGTGAATAACCTGCATTTCTAAGCAAGTTTCGAACAGATTTCACCTTCTTTGGCTTATCGTCAGAATTTACGCGATTTGCGTATATCATGCAGCACAATGATAACCACGCCCTCTGCGGTCACAGAATACGATAGTCACAGAATCTGGTGTAACACCTGTTATGCCTACGCTGCCATCGCGCTCTTCACGCCGTCTGAATGAAGATACCAAGCAGAGACCGTGCAGCGAGTTGTGTTGACAGAGTTTAGCGATTTGGATAAGAGAAAACTTTGGAATAATGTCACGGAGTTCATTCATGAACTTATGTGAACAACATCCAGCACCCGTGTACGTCCGAGCACATGCACACTTTGGTCAGAGTGAGAACAATGTGATTTGACAACAATGTAAGTTGTTTACATGCCTGTATATTGCAATTAAAATCGGTGTACGCCACCTAGTTTAATGCGATTATGCTTGATTATGATCTTAATCGCGTTCCTTTAATCAAAGTATTGCGTTTACATAAGGTAAAGTTTAATCACAATATTGCCAAAATCCCATTGTAATTGCAATATGAGAATGCAGAATCACAGATGATAAGTGGAATGAGAATTTTACAATGACACTACATTCAACAACAACAGCTCATTCCGTGTGTCATACGTCATTGCACATGCATAGAACTTTCAAGTTTCGTTTTTCAAATCGATCACGTTTCCATTTGAACAAATTAGAAAAGGATTAAACCACCCCTTTTGAAATTTCTATCAGATTTAGCCAACTCAGTCCGATTGACGTGGTAACGCGACTTTTTAATTTCGACTGTGCAACTAGTCCGATTACAAACAGATTATTAGAGTCCATGTAAACTCAGCTACAGTGTCCTATTAAATATAGTTTGTAAATTTTGGGTGAAATCTGTTGTTCTAAAAATAGGTAGTCAAGAGGTACTCAAACTCACACTAGGGTTGAGTATGTTGGACTGTTCAAAAGAAAGAACTTTTGAAAGATTTTTTGCTCTTGTTAGTCAACCTAGGCTTGAATTTTGTTTAATTTCGTTAGCACATTCGAGATTTGAAAATGTTATTGAAGTGGATTTGTCTTGAAAGTGCGTTTATATAAAGGTGGATGAAAACTGAAGTGAAAACATAAGGTTTCAGAGTAACAATATTGGAGCCAGCATGGAACAGATGGTCCTTTGATTGAACAGCACAGTACATAGCTCAGATTCAAAGGAAGCTTAATTTGGTGCGGGCGCATCTAATTTTGGGGAAAAAAAGACTGCACGCTAGGTCAGGTATACTAAACAAGATCTTAAGTAGACCAAAACATCTTTCCTTCCCTTTTTCTCTCATATTATGTTCCCTCTCCATGTTTTACATGACAAAGATTTCACATCCCTCAGCCTGCACTTGTTTAGATAATTATAAACACAAGATACAGCTTGAGCTCTGTAGCGTACACCTAGTCTCAGACACCGTGGGTGTGTCATACTATCATCTGAAAGCTTTATAATGAAAGAACACCTTGACACAGTGTTATGTAGCAAGGCAGAAGCCTCATCCTTTCTCCTTCCTGCCAATGATGACCTCTGAATGCATAATGTATGGCTATTTGGCTGTGGGCTTTGGTCGGCTTTGTGGGCTAATGGTAATTCAAGTGAGAAGGGGAAATGCCACATCATACCATTTGTTTGAGTTGCCAAACCACAAAAAAATCAAGTCATTATTGTTAATTTTGCCAATTACCTGCCCTACAATACTCTCAGAAGGGGAACCAACCGAGAAAGCGGCTGACTGCAGTGGTTCAATGAGGCGGTAGATTTTAACATGCTGTTGGCATAGAAACAGAGGACTTGATTTGCTCACGTAAACAGCGGGAAGGATGTGCCACGTTGCTCCAGGTGCCATCCTCCAGGCAGACGGCGGTGAGCAGGTTGCTTGGGTCGGGCCTGTATCCCTCCTCACACTGATACTGCACTTTACTGCCCACCGTGTACTGGAAGCCGTGGAACGATCCGTTAGCAGGAGACTCTGGCACTCCGCAAGATACAGCTGCCAATCAAAAAACATTCCATGTGGATACATGCTATACAGTGTATCTATATAACAGTAAAGTTACCAATGTACGTTAAAATACCCACTCAGCAAGATTATATTCAGATTCTTTCAATACCTAGTGACTTTGCTGTTTACTACCTAAATGCTCTGCTGGAAGCGTTACATGAGCATAATGTCACTTCTCATTCTAAAGACAGGAAGTCTGAGGACCTGAAACAAAAGACTTGGTGAGTGATCAAATGTAAAGTTGATCACTTACCTTTAATGGTTCGCTTTACGCAAACATGTTTTTTATAGATGCATAATATGCATCAATAAGTGAGAGAAAATGCATACATAAATGAATGTATAATATTATATATCATAAAAAAATAACAATATTATTTTTTCAATCTGAATGCATGGCATTGTAATAATGAATCCTGAACTAAGAAGTAGGAGCTTTGGAGGAACACTTGAAGATAGTAAAACCATAAATTGTACTGAACAATAAAATAAATTTATTTATTTACTTTTTAATTACAAAACCAGAAATGGAAATGAACATACTTCTAAAGCATTTAGAAATCTTATTTAATGTTAAATTCAACATTTACTAATACATTATAAAAATCAAATATTATTCTCTTAATATTATTTAATGGACCTGAGGTTACATGAACTAACAATGAAAAGTTGTATTTTTATGAACTAACATAAAAACAGATTAGAAAATACTATTAACTAATGTTAATGTCATTAACTAATGTTAACTAAAGGGACATTATTGTTAAGTCACCAGAAAAACTGACCTGAACCTGGCCTAAAACCGGACGATTTGCCCGGTCCCGTTGGTCTCAGGTCGTGTAACAGACCTCTATTACATGCAACCTTTCATATATGAAATTTGCTCTTTTTAGCAAAAAAAAAAAAAGGTTTTTAAAACTACAACAGACACACAAGCAACCATTCAGAGAAAACCAATGGGACCAATTAAATCTCTTCCTTTTTAAAATGATCACATCCTGAATAAAAAGCAGGCCCTGAGCCCTCCTCTACCTCTGTTTGACCTGCTGGTAGACTGCATGGATTGCTCCCACCACTTAAAGAAATTATTGGCCTTAATTAGCACCCATTCTAGATGCCCTTCATTACAAATGGGGCCTAGCCAGGGTTATTCAGAGCTCTGTGCGATGGTAAAAGGATATTAGTGCTATGACCTCCAGTCCTGGGAATAGTGTCATTTACCTTTGTGTGATAAAGAGTAATAAGATTTCTTCTATGTGCTGTTGAATGTATAGAAACTTTGGCTGCCGTCTTTGTGAAACGTCCTTAAAAGATGCTAATTTAACAGAGGTCTTGGAAATGTTTTTGGGCAAGAGTCAGGGGTAGCTTTGCATTCACTAAAATGCTCTGACCCGTAGCAGACAGGGTAGTGCACCTGCTCATGACATACAGCATAAGAGCTGTTTGCTAATAGGGATGCAGTTTTGATGTCCTGACGGTATGGCCCATCTACCTCAATTTTCTGTCCAATACAATAAAGTTAAAAAAAAAAAAAAAAAAAAAAAAAAAAGCATTGGATCATGATAGATAATGATAACTATTAGCAAACTTTCATGAAATATATGGCATACTGCACTTTGCATTTAAATAAAATAACTATATTTTGATTTACTGTTTTTAATATAATTCAACATCCCACAGGGTGCAAGCTTGCAAAAATTTAAGTGCTCACTATTTGAGACAAGCGCAACCTATCAAAGCTTGTTTGCCCCACGGAATAAAACAATGTAAAAGATAATTGTGACTTTTTATCTCACAATTCTTTTTTCTCAGAAATTGTGAGTATTGAAGTCAGAATTAGAACTTGCAATTATGTGAAATAAAGTCACAATTATGATTTTTTTCTTGCAATGGCAAGTTTATATCACGCAATTCTGACATTTTAACCTGCAATTGTGAGTTTATATCATGCAATTAAAAAAAGTCAGAATTGCAAGATAAAAATTCCCAACTACTGTTTTTTTAATTTTTATTCAGTGAAGGAAACAAGCTTCCATACAACCACTCTTCTTCCACAGAGAGATAGATAGAGAGAGAGAGAAACTTTTTTCAAAAAAGCCTTTTTTTTATGTTAGGCCCTATTCCCTATATTACTCATGGAAAGTGCAGTATTCTTCTCATAAAACCTTCATCTTAAACCTGCACAAATAAAGCTGGAACAATTAGACCTACACACATTTCATTGGCTCACTATTTATATGCACATACATGTCTGATCTGAAGATGACTCGTCTTGCTAATGAACGCACAGCAAACCTCCAAAAGAGACCATTTTCTTTGACAATGCTCTGGAACAGAAGACGCGAGGGCTCAGTGCGAAAGGAGAAAGGGCAGACAAAACACCACGTGGGTTGAAGGATAAAATTAGCACCTCAATAAAAGTGGAAGGAGCAGAGAAGGAAGCATGAACAATGAAATTAAGAGAACCCGTGACACATCAAACGCATTCAATTACATTTCTGTCTTAGTCTTAGCGTGACTGAAGAGTCGCCCATTATGACATTGGGACAAAGGACACTCGTGATCTCATTGCACAGTCCTCAACGGAACTGTTTAATGGAATAAAAGCGGTTTCTCGTCGAGGCGTGCGGAGGTGCTTTTGAGCGCCCCGCAGAATGACACATTCTGTCATACGCGAGGAGGCAGGTTGCCTTTTCATGGCAATTCCCAGACATTTGAATGAGAGGACTGAGTCAGTGAATGTCTCTGAATAATGTGAATTACCTTGGCATAGTGGAGCTGGATTGTCCCACTGGTAAAGCCCATTGGGATGGAGTCGGCATGTGGCATTTCTATGACCCACGAGTCTATAGCCAGCATTGCAGTAATACTGGAGTCTGCTGCCTGGCCGGTCTCTCGCCCTATTGATGACTCCTCCATTCTTGGGTGGATCGTTCACACTGCAGTATGCAGCTGCGGGAGATGACAACAACCACAGTTCGTTACAGTATGACGTTCAGGGGTATTCTTCAGTTAGGATCACTTTTAACCATTTGAAATCTTGAAAAATGAATGATTTTAGGAGATTTCGATTTAATTTATTTTAGTTTCAGTGCTGTGTGGCCAATGTAAAGCCGGCAGTGGTGGACAGTAACAAAGTATTTTTACTTTGTTACGGTACTTAAGCACATTTTTCACATATCTGTATTTTACTCAAGTATTTTTTTCATTTTCAGCAATTTTTACTTTTACTTCACTTCATTCCAAAGCATAAGATCGTACTTTTTACTTCACTACATTTCATAAAACATATCGTTACTCATTATTTTAAAATGAAGAAATCGTCACATGCTAAGAGACGCAAAAGCGATGTCCGTTTCGTGCACAAACTGATTCTTTTCAATCATCCTGTTAAATCGGTTCACAAATCACATCAAACAATTGCAAATTGGACTGATTGTACACTATTGCAGCTGTTCTCAAGTCAACAACTCACTGATTCAATGATCCGTTCAGAGCGATTCTCCAGTGAAAAATTTACAAATTTGACTGAGTCTCCAAAGAAAAATTTACAAATTTGACTGAAAGAACTGGGGGATCCTCTAATTGCGCGGACCACTGATGGCAAAAAGTAAGTTAGACTACTAATGTTTAATTTTAGGGTTAAATATTGTAACTGAAAATCATCACAACTGTTAGTTGTTTGTGAACTAAATCTGTTGTAAGGGCAATCTGTTTAACTGAAAAGCTTTAATGCGGGCACATCCACACCAGTGTGTCTAGAGATTGCGATCTCGATTCAAACAGATCTAACTTAGCGCTTCAAGTAATGGTTGTATCGATTACATCGTTACGGCACTAGGTGGTGACAAGTGACTGTTCAAAAACGTTGATTCATCCAGTAATAAAACAAGTGAAGTAGTTATGAGTAAGTCATTGAATCATTCATTCATAACCATTTTTTAAATAATTAAATTAAATTAAATATTTTTAAATAGACTGCAGCAATTAATATTTTGTCCCATAGTAAATAATTATATGTTATTTTGTTTAGTTGTCTTTAGAATCGTGGAAGAATTATGATATCTATTTGAAAGAAAATTAATCTTGATTCTCATTTTATCCATAAGCGTGCAACTCTAACACAAATTAAAATAACTCAATTATGTTCATCTTCCGTGCTGCTGTAGCAATTTCTTAACATTTTATGTACTTAGCCTTATATGTTTCGTCTGTTTTTATTGTTTGTCAACACACTTTACATATTTTGTATCTGCATCCACTAATCTTCCATCCATACTGACTAGCTATTTGCTGGCTATTTGACAATTTATAGTCATTCATAATTATTTTGAGCAATAGGGTTATATAAAATATATAACATAAAAATTTAATTATATAAGTGGCCTATATAAAATTACAAAATAAACATTCATAAATCAACACTTTTTTTACTTAAGTACATTAAAAATCAAGTACTTTTGTACTTTCACTCAAGCAAAATTGAAAAGGAGCACTAAATACTTTCACTTGAGTAATATTTTATTATACGTATCTGTACTTTTACTCAAGTACTTGATTTGTGTACTTCGTCCACCACTGAAAGCCAGAGTTAAAGCTAAACCTAAAACAGTTCTCCACTGCTCTAGAAGCTTTATGGAAATTGATATCTAAGAGTAATCCATATTTTTGGTTTTAAATGTATAGATCTGAAATGAGATAATTTTGCCAAATTTTATAGTTTGACAATTTAGATAGACTAAAACTATATATTTAGACTATATAGACTAAAAGCCACAAATCTCTGATTTCATGTAGTCTTTAAAACTGTGTTTAAGTTTGATTCTGAGATTAAACGAATGGGAAAATGTAGCTTGATGGTTATGAAAAGATCATTAGATCTTGTTTTTGATGTGACACAAATACAAGTTTACCCATCATAAAAAGGAAAGCAGAAGCTCTAGGGATGTCAAAGCTTAATCTCACTTCAGACAGATCAAATCAAATGCATCATCACACCAACTCTGCTGAGAGGTCTAGACTTAGCTGCGAGTGATTAACCAGACCTAGCGTTTAAAAAAAAAAAAAAAAAAAACGGAAAAAAAAAACATTCATGTGGCACTGAATTCTAATTTCCAAAAGCCCAATGGACTAAGAAAGGCGGGAAAAACAAGGAGGGTTTGAAGTTGCTTCTGAAAGATGTTTTGTAAAGATAAAAGTGTTATATTTATCAAAAAGTGTTACCTACATCCTCTGATTATTTCAACTCAAGAATCTAAATACACAGTAGCCACTCAGAGGGTTTCAAAAATACAATCCCTCTGAGCAATGTAGTCGTTTCTCTTTCTGTCTGCTCTTGACAAAATCCAATAAACAGGAAACATGTGACAACGCACTGGAATAATGGGCCTGCATAGGGCACAGCATGTTAGAAAGATCAAGTGAAATGAACAGAGAGTAAGAAATGTTGACAGAGAGGCAGAGGAACGGGTGAAAAGATGCCAAGTAATCATGGCCACTGGCTTTGCGGCCCATATATCATGTTTAGCCATTGGTGAAAATGTCGGTCAGAAGAATACGACATGGTAGTTATTCAGCAAAATTCATTACTCCATCTTTGACCTCTATTACAGCAGACTTGCCAATGGCTCCCCGGAGGTAGGACATGTCTGGTTCTAGCCTAATGAGGGCTAACTTAGAAGAGGCTGACTTCTGCACTTATTGACCCATTTGGATCCAAAGCAACAACCTTGGAGGGCTTAAAGTCAGGAATAAATCAGCCACACACATTACTAAATACTACTGAATGTACCAATAGGCAACTTATACAGAATTGTAAATGCAAACCTGGTTAAGATGTCTAGACATGTAAAATGTGGAATAGAGAAATCAAAGAATCAAACAAATGGAGCTAGAGAAAAAGTCTGTCTTTTATTCACGAATATGATCCGGTGCGCAGGCCTTCATCAGAAATGAGAGTAAAGATTTTTTGATTCTTTGATTTCTCCATTATACAAGTGTTTCTGGTTTTATGTTTAATAAGTTATTTCTTTGCTTTTTTTCCAAGTTGTGTAGAATAACTCTACTTCTGGATGCCTAAAAAACGTGAAATATGAAAAGGTTTAAATATATTTAACAAACCTGTGTAGCGTATTTTAAAGCCTTTCTTGCTGGTTGCATGATCGGTTGACCATCTGAGGTAAAGTTGGTTTGTTTTGCTAGTGAAATTCAATTGTGTGGAGTGGTTCCCACTCAAAGCCACCAACAACGGACTCTGTCCAGATGGCCCTGGTAAATAAAAGATCACAAAAACAAGTAAAGCTAAATATTGCAAACCACGAATCTGTTGGGCAACGAGGCAGACGAGGCGTTAAGAAGGAACAGTGATTCGCCAGCTTTTTATCCAAGAACCAACTTCAAACAAAACAGCATATTAAAGTTCCACCTAGTACCAAGTTCACATTACACCTTTTTATTCCTGTCTCTTGGTGGCTTCTTAAAATCTCTAAATAGCTCTAAAATAGACATACAACATAAAAATATATATTTATGAAGCTTGAGAAATGTGTTGTATCTTAAATCTTCTCCAATCTGTATAGAAGTACTTGGATTGCTCAAATTGATGCTCAAAACTGAGTGCTAAATTCGGCGGTTCTGAGTCAAATGCAGACCACCTGTTAAGTATGCCTCCTAATGATCAAGCAGCTTTTTTTGTTTTTATCATCTCAGTTTTTGGCTTGAATTTCTGCTTTTCTTGATACATTTGACCAATTCATCAATGAGCCTTGAAAACATATTAGTTGCAATACATTGTAAAAAGCTTACCAAAATTAGGTTTTGTTATGATATAATGTAATATAAAGAAAATAATATAATATAATATAATATAATATTGGGGATATGATGTATTTTGTACCATCAATCCAGTGATGGTACATAGGATAAGCATAGATAAAGTATGTATGGATAAAATAATAATTAACATTCCATCTGTACAGAGGAAAGACAAATAAAGTCTACCATCAAAAATCTCCAGTTCGTCAAACTGCTTCTCGCTCTGGAACATTTCCACATAAATGGAGATGGTGAAGGAAGGCTGCACTCTGATGATCCAAGAGCAGGTCTGGGAGTTGGGGTAGTTTTTTGGGAAGCCCGGACTCAGGATCACACCAGAGGAGGCAGATCGCTCCTCATTTGCAGGACACTGAGCTGTAGGATAGATACAGCATTCACAGGAATCATGGTTATTATTACAAATTGAAATGCGGTTATCCTACTAACAAAGCACAAGATGCAAGCTCAAGAGTATTCCAGTAAAGACAGTAAAGTTTAAAAACTTTCTCTAACATGTGCAGTTCTTCCCCTGGATTCACCTCAGGGGCCGCGAGCCTTGGTTTGAGGAAGCAACAAAGTGAGTTGAAGCTTTTTGTTAATCCGCCGTGTGGGCGGGAGGGTGGAGGAAACAAACCAGGAGAACTATCGCTTCTTCATGGCATTGTACAGAAAGTACAGACAAGCCAAACGGCTCAAATTTACAACTGAAAGCTTTGCTGAGGATAAGTGGAACACTTTTTCCCCCTTGCTACCAAGACAGCTGTCGGCTACTGTCTATTTGTTACCATACAGCACAATAAAGTGTCTTCTCTGGAGCCATCTTTTTATGTATTATATTTTTACAAGCTTTGATTACAAGAATCACACTAATGATTCAGCATCCTTATTATTTCCGATTGCAGATCCCCGAGCGTCTTTAAATTATTTAAGTGAAGTACACTCTTTTGGATGCGTTTTGTAATTACCATTATTCAAAAAATGCTCATTACTGAGCATTATATAGTGCTTTATTTCTGCATTGTCATGAAAAAAAGGGAGAGGGGGTTCAATCTTCAACTGGCTGGCAGGAGCCGCTACTTGCAGGTCACGTGACAGATCATTTTCATGTAAGTAATTCTAAAGTTCGCGAGGCAGACGACATCGTTCTGTGTGATCAAATACAATCAGTTAAGACGCTTCACAGCGCCACCCAGTGCAGTTAGCTATAACTGTGAGTTTTACGTGGTAAAATTCAAATGTTTTTATTATTTTTTGAATAATAATTACAGTTCGAGTATTCGACTATTCGTGCACAACATATATTAAAGAAACCATGCCATACTATGTCAACTATAATTTAAATAATTTATTATTATTATTACATTACTGTAATCAGAATGTTTTTTGTTTTTTTTACACTACAGTAAATAGTTAAAATGCAAAAAAAATAAAGAGTAATAAAAATAGACTCTGTGAGTCTTTTCTTCACTGACCTTCACAGGCAGGTGGTGGTCCCTCAAACTGCAGGTGAGAGTTCAGCTTGCAGGTGACCTCATCGCTGCCAACCAATGTAAATCCAGGAAAGCATCGATACCTCACAATATCACCTGCATGGTCAGTAAGAATTAAACATTTTTCAAATATTTTTTTTTCATCATGTCATTGATATTATTTCACAATTGTCCAGCTGTTCATACCAATTTCATAGTCCTGGTCTTCCAATAATATCTCTGCTTGTTCAACTATAGGGGGAGGAGGGCATTTCTTGAGACGATAAGCTATGGAAATGAAAAAAGAAATTCTCAAGCAATTTGACTTATCATTCACCTATGAATGCATGACATGACATGAAGCAACCCACCTAGAGTATAAATTACAAATACAACATGAGACAAAATACAGCTCTATGAATCGACACACTGAGAGCCCTAAAAGAAGAATAAAAAGTTGCATTTAAGTCACCCGTCTATAACTCACAAATATGCCAGACTTGTTCTGGAATGAAAGTTGGAAGCTTAGATGAAAGAGGGTTCATTTTTACCCTCCGATTTTCCTATGCTGTTCAACACATGCCTGCATGCTGACACTGATATCAAAGAGGCCAAAGGAAGATTCTATTTTTGACTCTTCTAATCTCCTGAAATAAGGTGATGTCATCAGAAGCAGCAGTCATGCCTCTTTAGTGTATAAAAACAAGTTGAATCCCATGCTTTGAATATATTTCGAGCCGTACTTTATGGTATGCATTGCACTTCTGCGGCAACATTTTTCATTTGAAGGAGAAACTAACCATGGAAATTGAGGACAAAGAATCCACTTGTCGAGAAGTCGCTGTGAAACTTGATAAGAACCTGATTGAAAGTGCTGTAGGCTGACTCGAGGGCTGTGTTGCCGCTGAAAATCCCCAGCTGCGGGTAGCTTTGCTCTGGGCCGTCCCTGGAAGAGGGAAACATGCATTGAAATTACATTACAACCTGTGATCCTGCCATTAAATGGCATAATATTGCCTCAAAATTCCAAGTGGTTTGCAAAAATTGATTTACTTCCAAAGTTACAGTGAGATTGTGCTGACTTTTGAATAAAGCATTACATTACAGACCAGCTTGAACCAAAACAGTAAAAAATGATGACTTAACAGAGTAGCCCGCTTGTTTAATGACTTCTGAAGATTAACAGCCGATATTGCTGGAAAAGCGCCAATGTGTACTTCCATATTATTTTAATCAACTCAGTACTGTTTCAGATTATTCAGTAGAAATTCCAACATTCTTCTCTATGTTCAGTTATTATTAACAAGGCAAGATTTACATTCATTTATTTCTGTAGTAAAAGAAATGGTGTTTAAAATGAAAAATAATTGGATCAAGCTTTATGAAACCTGTCAAGAACATGTCTGGCCATATTTGAAAAGGCAAAATATAGGCTACACATGCATATACATCATTATAATATGTTAGTGTATTTGGTGTGTTGGTTTAGTAATTTTTGAAAAGTACTGTATTAAAAAAAACTGCATTACAATAATATAGAGAATAGTAATTACTTAGAAATTAAAACATCTTAATACTCACGCATTAAAGGATTAGTTCACTTTCAAATGAAAATTACCCCAAGCTTTACTCACCCTCAAGCCATCCTAGGTGTATATGACTTTCTTGTTTCTGACGAAGACAATTGGAGAAATATTAATAAATATCCTGACACATCCGAGCTTTATAATGGCAGTAATGCGCTACCAAACGAGTATGAGCTGAATAAAAGTGTCTCCATCCACATCCATCCATCATAAACATATTCCACACGGCTCCAGAGGGTTAATAAAGGCCATCTCAAGCAAAACGATAAGTTCGTGTGTTAAAAAATATCCATATTTAACAAGTTATGAAGTAAAATATCCAGCTTCCACCAAACCACCTTCTGTATTCAAATTGCGGAAAAAACGCAACTGGTGTTGTGTCAGTTTGGTAAGTTGAATATTGAAGGTGTAATACATACAGCGTAAGCTTTTTGAGGAATACAGAAAGCTGGATATTTTACTTCATAACTAAATATGGATTTTATTGTTTACACAAATGCATCACTTCACTTCAGAAGCCTTTATTAACCCTCCAGAGCCGTGTGGAATATGTTTATGATGGATGGATGGATGTGGATGGAGACACTTTCTTCAGCTCATACTCGTTTGGTAGCGCATTACTGCCATTATAAAGCTCGGAAAGTGTCAGGATATTTATTAATATTTCTCCGATTGTCTTCATCAGAAACAAGAACGTCATATACACCTAGGATGGCTTGAGGGAGAGTAAAGCTTGGGGTAATTTTCATTTGAAAGTGAACTAATCCTTAAATGTCAGGTTATTATTTGTAAGTATGTAAGTTTCACAGCTAGAGGCCGCTTATTCAAAAAAAACAACAAAGAGGTAGCCTGATGATTCAGTGACGGAGCGTGGAATCACTGGAGTTGTCGTGTCCACCTCTACAGACGTTTTCTTGTTATGGGTTATCTTTGGCGACAGAACCCACAGGAAAAGATAATGAATAATTGTGATCTGTCGCGAATGCGCAAAACAAATGCTACCAAAGATTCTTGGCTTTGACACTACAACAATTATTTCTGCTTTTTTTTTTTTTAGGAAGCGCACTGTGTTTCCATGGTTTCTACTGACAACTGAGGGTAGGGGGGTATGATGCCATTGACGGGCTGTGTCGCTGGTTAAAATTGCAGATTTCTCTGGATTTAAAGACTGTTGGAAACATTTGGGATAATGTAAGCACGTACAGCAACAAAATATTTAACACTGTTCTAGTGGTTTTTGGATATTTTAATACAGAAATCGTATATATAGTACCTTTAATTGCTATTGTAATTTATTGTCCTAAAACTGATGTACAATATATATGGTTTCTTTTCTTTCTTTCTGAGAATTACTCCAATGCTTGTGTGAAAAGCTTCACAACTTCAAAGACAACTGAAAAGACCACAAATATTGGTAAACAAAGAGAAGCTCGATTTGCGTAACGATTTGCTTGACGTACAACAACAACAACAGCAGCATTAGTCTAGTCTTCAAGCTTAAATAATTGCCTTGTCCTCATCTCAGTCTGATATTTGCCAAACGACTCGTTAAATGGAGCTTCGCTTACCAGACGGCGATATAGTCAGTCACAGGCTCAGTTTGGAGCAGGGTGAAGTTGATGTAAACTCCATGACCATGAGGCACAGTGATGAGCCAAGTGCAGTCCTGAGAGTCTGGGTACTCGTTTGGGTACTCTGGAGAGAAAATGGTGCCGTTTGGAGCCGTCACGTTGTAGCCACAGGGAGCTGTGTGCAAATAAACAGTACTCAACCATGACTGCATTAGTAATCTGTCTTTCAGAATGACAGCAAATGTTAAACGCCAGGGAATGCAGCAAAATCTGAATGTTAGGGGAATAACTCACCCAAAAATGAAAAGTCTGACATTATTTACTCACCCTCATGTTTGTTCCCATACGCTGTTAACCCCCCCCCCCCCCCCCCATCACCACCACCACCACCAAAAGTATACCAAAAGTACAAATATATAAATGGATTTGTAGTATACTTAGCATAAAATAAATGTATTTCAAGCACATTTTAATATATTTATTTTTACTAGGGTATAGCTGAGAGTACTTTTCATTTTTTCAGTTTCAGTTTTGCAGATGAGTGAAAACTGAAGAAGAGAACAAAACATTACTGAGGCTGCATGGAGAGACCTGGATAGAAGATACTGGCACAGAGTTCGCAAGACAATAACAGTTACAAAAGAAAAAAAAGAAGGAAAGAATGAAAAAAAGAGGCCCAATAGTCTTTGCAGTTCAGATTCCCTGCAAACGGAAGCCTGGGAGGAACAAGTTGAGCGACTAATCGATAATAGACAGGTCGGCTTTCACACTACACTACCCACGCTAATCATCAAGGCTACAATTTAGAACAGCTCCCAGTAGCCTATGTCTCCACTGTTCAGGTCTTCAAAGTCTGTTTTAAAGATGGGTTTAAAACACAATGGCTTTTTATTGTACTAGTAATACAAAGTAGTAACACTTCAGTTAAAGAGCATAGTTAAAAAGGCATTTGGGAG
Organism: Zacco platypus; assembly: GCA_038088235.1. NCBI lineage: Eukaryota > Metazoa > Chordata > Actinopteri > Cypriniformes > Xenocyprididae > Zacco > Zacco platypus. The sequence continues at coordinate 26,465,401 of CM076078.1, read as the reverse complement.
AGTACTGATAATACCTTTGTAAGTCTTGAAAAGTCAGAAAATGTTTGACGCTTATTGTTTTAAAGTGTGGACAAAGAAGGCTAAAAATAACAGTGTGCTAATCACAACAGAACTTGAGAAACTTAAATGTTAACAGGGATAGAAGGAAAAAGAACACATTTCTTTACTTTCTTCCCTTCCCTTTACCTTCACAGCGAGGAAATGGGTGGTTCCACTTCCTGTTGATTCCATGCTGGCATGTTAGCACAGGGTGACCGACCAACATGTATCCAGGGAAGCATTCAAATGTTATGGATTGGCCTGCGTTGAAATCGTTGTTGATGATGTATCCATTGTGGAATGGATATGGGTCTTGACAGTTTTGTAATTCATATGCTAAAATAGCAAACAGAAGACACAAAACAAAACAGAACATCTATAAAGGCATGTCTGGAAGTTGAAGCATTATATTTACTAGTGGGCCCACTTAAAATAATTGATCCTTCCCCACAGTCAAGTTGTTCCAAAAAAATGTGACTATCTTTTGTGAAACATAAAATAAGATGTTTATGCGTCATAGAAAAAAAGACAATAAAATGGGTTTGGAACAATATTGAGAGATATAAATGTAAATTATGACAGAACTTTACTTGCTGGATGCATTTGTTTATTTATTTATTTACACAGATAATGAATAAAATGATTCTGTGTAAATACTACAGAAAAAATGTAATTTCAACATTGAATAAGTTATTTCAGGCAAGAATAAAAATATAATAAATCCTCTATTAGTATTCAATTAAAGCTTGAACTTATGAACATATTTTACTTGGGTAACATTTTAGAATACTGTTCCGTCCTTAATAAATTAATAAACTGCACAGGAACAAACGAGTAATGCACTATAAACATTCTAGTTACTAATATATACTAGCAAAAAATTCTGAATAATGATTTTGTACTAGTGCTCAGTTGAATGTGCTAGTTCACTATTAATGAATCAATAACTACTATTCTTTCATACCTCCCAGAGGACTACTAAGAACTGCTATATATAGAGTCATAATTAATGTGAATAATGCATAATGTATAATTATTTTTAAAGTGAAGGTCATGGTAACCCACTAGTAATGACTCAAGTATTACCAAATCCTTCAGAAAGAATTAATAATTATTCGGTTCAGTATTCTAAAGTGAAAAACAAGACAACTCCCTAAAATTGACTGAAGTCATTGTAAACTTTGGAGGGTTTTGTAAAGTTTTGCATAGTAATGACTCAAGTGTTACATCTTTCTAAAGGAATTACTAATTATTTGGATCAGTATTCTAAAGTGAAGGTCATGATAACCAACTAGTAATGACTCAAGTGTTACCAAATCCATCAGAAGGAATTACTATGCAAAACCTTTCAAAACCCTCAAAAGCTACAATAACTTCAGTCAATATTAGGGAGTTATCATTCTTTACACTTTAGAATACTGATCCAAATAATTAGTAATTCCTTATAAAGGATTTGGTCATACTTGAGTCATTACTAGTGGTTTACCATGATAATTACTCATTATTCATATCATTATACATCATACATTATTCATGTTAATTATGAACCTGTATATAGTAGTCCTCTGTGAGAAATGAAAAAAAAGTAGTTATTCAGTGTACTTTATTTCTAAATATCTCAAAACCAAAAGTTTGAGGCCACAAGTACAATAATAATAACAATAATAATAATAATAATAATCTAAACTAATTTAAAAAAAAACATTTTCATTCCACCTGATTTGTTCATAGCCTAAAATGTGTGAGAGAAACAAGGGTAATTATCCATACTTTTTTCTTTTAGGAAAATCACATTAAAATGTTATTGTAGAATGTACATACATGTATATCTCTCAATCATCAATGTACTGCACTGCACTATATGCTTGCCCCCCACAATTAAAACTAGACATCATAAAAATAAGCATTTAAATATCATCTTATTGGGAGATAGAGTGACAACATACTTGCATTCATTTTTCTTAAATAGTCTGCTATACTATTATAAAGATCTCATTGATTTACATTATAAGCTATCAGAATTTCCTCTTACTTTCTGACCATATGAATAACATCTTCACTAAACTGCATACGTTGTTCAATTTGGAGTTTGGAGTTTTTTCCTCCTCAAGTAAGAGATCCATATTCACCTTTATCATCCTATATGGGCCATAAAAGCCTGTTGTGCCAAATATGATACAAAACATAAAACACATATGCAATTTTATATAAATGTCGAGATTTACAGGGTTAAGATAAGTGAGATATATATATTGAGACTAAAAAAATGTTTCAAGGCAAACGTACACACAACAAACGTGCTGCTAATCTGCACATTGTCACCAGTTCAGTAAAGAAGCAGAAAGCTTGTCAAACTAGCATACGAGCATCTCCAGGCACCATTTCAAGTGCATTGCTTATGATCAACAGCTTTATAATCATATTCTTTCATCCTGCATCATTGTTTGTGTATCAAAACATGGCATCAGTATTCCCCCCCGCAAAAGCACGTCTGGCAGCACAGATCAAGGCTGTGCCTGGCTCTTTTCAACTCAGACTAGAGTGGATAAGAAAAAGAGAGAGATGAACTGTTTGACCTACAAGCGAGGAGACCAGACAATGGTGAGTTATTTATATCGAGTGGAATCCAAGTGCACATCCAAATGCACCATCTTATTGATTTTGAAATACTTTCAAGACCCCAGCTGTCATAATGGAGTGTCCTCCCAGTGATCTCAAAGGAAGTGAATCTTTAGATATTTCCAATGATCCTGGTAAAAGGCCGTCACTCCCACATGAAGGGCCAATACAAAATCAAGGACGGCCAATGTCTGCAAGACAAGAGAGCGCAGTATGCAAATGGCAGCTGGGAAGTCACCCACCTTGGTAAGTAAGTTTGAAGCCCTGTCTATTTTCAGAGTGGTCGCTGTAGAAGTGGATGACGGTTTCGTGAGTGCTGCTCAGCAGGGGGGGCGGCAGTTGGCTTCCACTGAACTGTCCAATCAGAGAGCTGCTGTGGTGTGGCCCGTTCCGAACCTCTAAAAAATCATGGTTATCCTCAGAGGTGAAGTTGAGAAATTGGATGTGTGCCCCTGCGGAGTGAGAGGTCACATGTTAGACTTTCACAGTGTCAAACAGGCTGTGTGTTATGTGCACAATTTACATAAGGAATGTCTTTAAAGTGACAGGCTTTTTTAACCATTATCTCTGACTGGCCTGTATAGATCAGCTGTTTCTGCTCCTCTGAGATGCTGTTAATTGGTGAATATCGAATCGTTTTTACCTCACGTTCATATGTGTGAAAAAAAAAAAAAAACTTGACAATCGTGTTTGCTCAGTAATTGGCTCCCTGTGAACTGCAATATTGCTGGGAAACAGGAAGAAAACTAACATATTAATCACAAACTGATCTTTATTATACAGACTCCAGAGACATTTCACGCGACAGAGTCTATGTAGCCATTGATCTATAAAACCATATTTATTTCATCTTATAAAAATTTTTTTCATTGCATGGTATTGTTTCATTTTGCATTTTTAATTTTTTAAAATGCAGGACCAATTGTTTGAGACCACAAGTGAATCATACATGAATGTGACACTCATTACAAATTAGTTCTAATATTAAAGGGATAGTTCATCTAAAAATTTAAATTGTGTTGTCATTTGCTCCCCCTCATGTCAATTCAAATCTAAGTCTTTTGTTTACCAACAAAAAATGATAAAAATAAAAATATTTTTTTTTTTAAATATAGTGCTGGCAAAATGAGTCACAATGAGCAAATGATCAAATAATCCAAAATGAGTTATTTCATATTTTCATTCTCTATTAACAAACCTTCATGTGATGTATGATTTGTTGGAATCCGACAGAAAATGACTGAGCTACACCTGTTTAAATTTGATAGAGTCAACAAAGTCAATTTCGAGAAAAATTGAGTTAAAGTTTTCTGAAGGTTTCAAAACAAAATCCCTGGTGATACCACCAAATTTGGCAGAACCTGTATCTATAGGAAGAAATATATATTCAACTTTTTTTTCCATAATTCCACAATTGTTTGATTAACATTAATGAAACCGAAAGCCTACATAAAGACTTACTGTATCACACAGATCTAATATAATGTTACACATAAGATGTTTTCCCCCCAACAGATAACAAATTTTCAAGACAGATTATTATTTTTTTAATACTGAAATTTTGTGTATATGTGTATAACGGGATTGCAGCTTCATTGTGCTTCATTGTGCAGCTTCATTGTGCACGATCATTGTTCAGATCTGTCAGTCAGCATGAGTAAAATCATTTTGTTAACATCAGCATGAGTTTGAAAATCCCATTTCATTGGTTCAGACTCATGCCATTAAGAATTCGCTATGAATATTCAGAAAGTTGTAATGCTGAGCTTTAAAATGATACCAAACTGCACCAGTCTTTCAGAAATGAGCAGAGAAAAACGGCATTTCTCATGGTCAAAGGAAAGGTACTCCTCTCAGAAAACATACACATAAAGATACTTTTAGATGTTTAATTGCTATTTGGAGCATTGGGAGTGCTAAACGAGGGCTTAATGACCTTAATTTTATGAAAACCTCAATTTTGACTTGTTTTGCCTGTAGCTCGAAATTAGCCCGTGACTCATTTTGCCAGCACGGGCCACAAATAAAGCAGCCTCTTAGCACCGCTTCAGAAGACTTGCAATCAATCGATTAAACTCGATTCATATGGGTTATGTTTATTATGTCTTAATGAAAATCATCAGTTTTGGTTGCATGGAGTTTCAATGTAATGAACTTGCAGCCTATGGATTTGTAATGAAATGTGTGTGATTTTTTTTTTTTTTTTTTGTGACCTAACCTTTATCTATTGTGCCACTAACCTCCCTGACAGAGCTTAAGTGTCACAGTGATTATGCTTCTAACCCTAACCCTAACCCTTCCAGGAATTATTCTTACACACAAATCTCTCATAAACTGATGGTACGCAGCTCCAAAAAGTCACACACTTTTACTTCTCTCTCTCTCTCTCTCTCTCTCTCTCTCTATATATATATATATATATATATATATATATATATATAGAGAGAGAGAGAGAGAGAGAGAGAGAGAGAGAAATTACTTTCTGATCGTTCATTTTCGTTCATTTTTTTTCCTCATTAATGTACACACAGCACCCCATATTGATAGAAAAATGCAGAATTCTTGACATTTTTGCAGATTTATTAAAATAGAAAAACTGAAATATTGCATGGTCCTAAGTATTCAGGCCCTTTGCTGTGACACTCATATATTTAACTCAGGTGCTATCCATTTCTTCTGATCATCCTTGAGATGGTTCTACACCTTCATTTGAGTCCAGCTGTGTTTGATTATACTGATTGGACTTGATTAGGAAAGCCACACACCTGTCTATATAAAACCTTACAGCTCACAGTGCATGTCAGAGCAAATGAGAATCATGAGGTCAAAGGAACTGCCTGAAGAGCTCAGAGACAGAATTGTGGCAAGGCACAGATCTGGCCAAGGTTACAAAAACATTTCTGCTGCACTTAAGGTTCCTAAGAGCATAGTGGCCTCCATAATCCTTAAATGGAAGACGTTTGGGACGACCAGAACCCTTCCTAGAGCTGGCCGTCAGGCCAAACTGAGCTATCGGGGAAGAAGAGCCTTGGTGGGAGAGGTAAAGAAGAACCCAAAGATCACTGTGGCTGAGCTCCAGAGATGCAGTCGGGAGATGGGAGAAAGTTTTAGAAAGTTAACCATCACTGCAGCCCTCCACAAGTCGGGTCTTTATGGCAGAGTGGCCCGACAGAAGCCTCTCCTCAGTGCAAGACACATGAAAGCTTGCATGGAGTTTGCTAAAAAACACCTGAAGGACACCAAGATGGTGAGAAATAAGATTCTCTGGTCTGATGAGACCAAGACTTTTTGGCTTTAATTCTAAGCGGTATGTGTGGAGAAAACCAGGCACTGCCCATCACCTGTCCAATACAGTCCCAACAGTGAAGCATGGTGCTGGCAGCATCATGTTTTTCAGCTGCAGGGACAGGATGACTGGTTGCAATTGAGGGAAAGATGAATGCGGCCAAGTACAGGGTTATCCTGAACGAAAACCTTCTCCAGAGTGCTCAGGACCTCAGACTGGGCCGAAGGTTTACCTTCCAACAAGACAATGACCCTAATCACACAACTAAAATAACGAAGGAGTGGCTTCAACAACAACCCAGCCAGAGCCCTGACTTAAACCCAATTTAGCATCTCTAGAGTGACCTAAAAATGGCTGTCCACCAATGTTTACCATCCAACCAGACAGAACTGGAGAAGCATCTTTCAGTTTTTCTTTTTTTTAATAAATCTGCAAATATGTCAAGAATTCTGTGTTTTTCTGTCAATATGGGGTGCTGTGTGTACATTAATGAGGAAAAAAATGAACTTAATTGATTTTAGCAAATGGCTGCAATATAACAAAGAGTGAAACATTTAAGGGGGTCTGAATACTTTCCGTACTCACTGTATAACAGAAAGTATTTTGAAACAGTTTGTGGTTGTTTGTATTTTTTATTATTAGTCACTTTTTTTTTTTTTTTTACTTATTTACTTGTGAAGTTGTTTTAGAATATTACTTAAAATGCTTTGGTTTTCTTCAGTAAATTCCAAGTCCAAGTGCTGTCTGCTTTTCAGTGATTTGGAGGATTTGTGGGGTACAATCTAAAATCTAACAAATCTGGACTGGCCCTGACCACACCAAAGTTGCTTATTTCTGGTTCTGTGGCTGTTACTGAACCACATCAACATGTAGCACCAAGCCGACAGGAAATAACAAGGGGAATACTCCAGTGTGAAATTTTACAATTACACACCATTAACTTCACCGCAACTTTATTATTCAGTCTTTGTCTCCAACTAGATGATTTGAACTTAATATTTGTTACATAAAAGAAGATGGTTGGATAATACGACAACAAAAGAATCAAACATGTCAGCTGTTTTCACTGAAAGCATGTGTCGCTCCGAGATGCCTAGGGCAGCTCTTTTAAAGATTAGCTTTATTGTCATTCTGATGTGGTGCTATCCCCTAACTGCACTTAACTCCACCTATTCAGACTGTCCTAAAAGCTATAATCAGCACCCACAAAGCCATCTGTGTGTCTTATTCAAATGATTGTAGCCTGTTAACAGTGAAAGCTAATGCATTTTTGCTACACAGCACAAACATGATGGTTCTTGCTCTTGTTTGTGCAGCGGCTGCTTGATAAGGCAGAAAATTGCTTTTGGATATCTCAATGTTACATTGTTTTCTTCCAAGTTAGAGGGGTTCGGAGAAGAAATAGTTGTGCTCCAGGATAAGTGTGAATGGCTTTTTTAAATGACATGCAATTACCTTGTTAACATCTGGAATGGTTCCTTTGTTCTCAACTCATGTGAACTGTGAGGCGGGAGAGAGCAAATGGGCTACGACTAAATGACTTCAGAGAGTTGCGTCGAATGCCAAAGTCTCGAACAACATCTTAAAAATTCCAATAAATGAAACCAAATAACACTCTTGTGTCAAGTGTCAGAACGTCAAATGGAACGGAAGTATCACATTGTATCTGTCGATATTCAGCACAATGCTGTCTGCTTCTAGGGATCTTTTGAGTAAATACCAGATGCATGAGTCTGCCTAGTCAATGGGTGTTATTAATGAAACACAAGTGAATTTCTATGTGAAATGTTCAGAAAACATTCTTGCACAATTGTCACATTCAATTTGATGCTTTTGTTCCATCAATGAGACTTACAGAGTAAATAAACTCGTGAACACTGTCAACATAAATTGTGTGCGAGTTCTGATTGAACAAATGCAAGCTTTAATCAAACAATGACATTTTAACTATTATTTCCTGACAAATCAAAGACATAAAATACTATGTAAGGTCTCTTAAAATCTCTAACTTTTTTTATTTAACGATTCATGAAAATGAACCAATTAGCTAAAATCAGATTTTCTTGTTGGATGAAAAATGTGCTGATTTTGTCAACATGAAATTCCATAAGGAATAGGTTAAGGTTTTGGAGAATGGATGGATTAAATGCTGTTTTCATCTATTTTAACTACCATTTCTACTGCAATGTGATGCATTTCTGAGTGAAACAAGACAAACATAGAACAGGATTTGATTTCATACGTTGAAATTGATCGGACCAAGAAAAGTTAGCATTACATATGAGAATGAGGAGAGAATCGAAGTTGAAAAAGAAAGAAAAGTTGTTATTTCATCTGAAAATTAAATTTGCATTAGAAGGAGGCATTTTTGATTTTATACGTTGAAATTGATCGGACCAAGAAAAGTTGGCGTTACATATGAGAATGAGGAGAGAATCGAAGTTGAAAAAGAAAGAAAAGTTGTGATTTCATCTGAAAATTAAATTTGCATTAGAAGGAGGCATTTTTGATTTTATACATTGAAATTGATCGGATCAAGAAAAGTTGGCATTACATACAAGCATGAGGAGAGAATAGAAGTTGAAAAAGAAAGAAAAATTGTGATTTTATCCGAAAATTACATTTGCATTAGAAGTGGAGGTATTTTTTTACATTTTGATGAAGAATCCTGACAATTTTATGTTTATTCTTTGTTTGCAATAAGACCATAAAAGTCCATTAAGAAAATAAACATGGCCGATTTTAATTTCATGTAAGTCAGTAATTTCACTAAATAAGTTAGTTTCCCTTCAGTGCTTGTCATAATGCACCAACATTGTACAAAATGAAGACGACAAAACTCCTTGGGAGAAACTGTTTGAAGTTGTAATCTCCAGATGACCAGCTGATTCAGTAGCAGCTCTCGGCACACTCACCATATCCAATTGGAAGCACGATTCTCCAGGTGCAGTCCAAGTTTCCAGGGTAGTTCCCAGGGAAACCCGGGCTCAGGACCACGTTGCTCATATCGTACAGACTCCCGCCGCACTTCGCTTAAAACACAAGGAGACATAAAAGAGAAAGCCAAAAGTGTTTGAAAATTAAAAACTATGAAAAAGTCACATGGCTAAGAAAATGAGCCATCTTAGAATGGAAAGATACATCTTCACATTAGAATGGAAAAACATACCAATACAGAGTGGAGGGGGGTAATTCCAGCGGCGCACGGTTCCTGGCATACACGTTATGTGAGAATGTCCCTGGAAAGCAAGAGATCACGTGGTACCCTTTTCTACCATATGATTGCCCTTTTCTACCGGTGTATATGTGAGGCATATTGTATTTGTGTGTCAGGGCTGTGGATAATCTGCACCCTACCTGAAGCACGTATCCTGGCTCACAGCTGAACGACACAACCTCATTCACCATGTACCTATCGCCATTCTTGATGCCATTGGCTGGGATCACGGGTTCCGGGCAGGTAGTCAGTCCCACAGCTAAATGAATCAGAGAAGGCATGGAGACATGTTCTTAATACAGAATCTGGATATTATACCACGGCTCTCAAAAACGGAAAAATTATAGTGTCAGGTATTCAGAATCATTTGAACGCATCTGCTCATTGTAATTTTATACTGTCTTTTATCCACTCGATTTCAGTGCGTAAATTCGGCACCATAATAGACTGCACAAGATGTTGCCATGGCAACGGCTATGGTGTGGTTCATGAAAGCGTGCATTCTGCATTTCTCTTGTTGAGATATGCCACATGACGGGTGGCTTTGTCACAGTGGTGTGCTTTTTTTCTGTATTTTTGTAAACATCACTCATTGAGTGTTTGTTTGTGATCAAGTTACACTGCAGAAATATGTCTAAAAACAAAAGAAGATTAAAAAAGAAAATAGCTTTAGTCACTGAAACTAAAAAATATACTAAAATAATAATACATTAAGAGACAAGGTCAATTAGATCTGAAGGCAAGATGATATTTTCATGTTTTATTTTTATATTTTCCATTTGCATTTTAATTTAGTTTTTTTTTGTCCTTTTTTAAAATATGTCCATATAGTTATTATTTTTTTACTTCAGTTTTAGTTATTTTAGTACATTAAGTTAAACTGAATGAAAATGAGAAATTTTGCCTCGATAACTAGCTGAAAAAATATATATACTTTTTTAATATTTTATTTTATTTCAAGTAACAAAAGGTCTTTTTATGGTTTCAGTTCACTATAATGACCCTGCTGTGGGGGGTCTCATAGAGGACGTACTATGAAACTGGGCAGGAAAGGGCTTATGTTCTGAGAGCTGAGCCAAAGATGACAGCTCAAAGCTGATGGCGATGTGGCAAATTGAAGCAGTTTGCCAAGACCCTCTCTTTCTCACTCCATTTCATTTTTATTCATAGCCCTCTAGTACTCAAAATTATTCTTATTTTCAACAAAGCTAATGTTGCAGCATATATTAATCCTAGTGGTGCGAGGTGGCCCTCTGAAATAAAAAGGCAAAGTCCCTCTCAGCATTGGAGGTGTATACAAAATTTACGTCATTATGCGTCAGAAAGCGAGCATTGCAGACTGTCGTGAATGTGCTCAGGATCGTTTGCCGAAGCTTTGGATTAGAGGTATTAATGCTGTAAATAATGTTCAGTTTCCTGCACAGACCGATCGTTTCTCTTCTTAAGACCTCAGTGTATTGTCAGGAGCCGTGGGTATTAATTTTGTTTTGTCTGCATATGTTTTTTTAATCTCAAAGTGACAGCACCCATTAACTTCCAATACATGAATCACCAAGGACACAGTTTCAGCTAAACATCTTCTTTACTGTTCACCTACATCTCGGTTGGCCTGAGGGTGAGTAAAGTAACAGCAAATTTTCATTTTTGGCTGAACTATCCCTTTAAGTAATAAAAGGATGATTTTACATCTGCTGGTGTGAAAAAAAGAAAGAAGAGAGAAGCTTATCTAAGCTCACCCCAGGGTCAAAATGCCCCTAACTCATAGAACTCCACATTGCACTTATCTGTTTACTAACCAGAGAGATGCAGATAAGGTCTTAACTGTAATTTCTGAGGCTACTTACTCTGTATCAGAGCAGTTACCGTTTTAAATGCTGCTTTTGATGGAGTTTAATTAGTTAGGCTTTTTTACATACTGTTATTTTATTTAAATTATATTTATTTATTTATTTTATTTCATCAAAAAAGAATAATTCTGTCATCATCTAATCAGCCTCATGTCGTTCCAAACCTGTACGACTTTCGTTCATCTTCGGAAACACAAATGAAGATCTTTTGGATGATAAATGATAAATATGTGAATAAAAGCCTAAATTCAATCTGTTCATCATATAATGCAAGTGAGCCTCTTCAGAAAATATGTACTGAACCGCTCAATTGATATTGATTAGTTTTACAATCTCTTTATGAACTTTTTGAAGCGTCGAAAGTTTCATCAAAAAGATTTTCAATTGTGTTCTGAAGATAAATAAAAATAACTTATGGGTTTGGAATGTCATGAGGGTGAGTATAAAATGACAGAATTTTCATTTTTGGGTGAACTAAACCTTTAAGACCAAAATGTTCAACTGTATCTCCTAGTACTTTCAGATGATCAAATCTTCTATCTACCTATCTATTTTGTGACTAGTCACACGTAACATTACTGTAGCCGGTGCTCCCTAAACTGCACGTTCACAGACAAGAGAAAGAAACATGGATAAATTGGGCTGTCCCACTGGGAACACTGCCCTAAGAAACGGACAAATCGGACATGCAGAAAGTGAATTGGTATTGTGGTTTATATGAGGCTTGGTTTGACCACACTAAAGGTCACAGTCCGAAAGGCTTACACACACTCTCACACTGTGTTTTTGTGTTTTGTGGGGACTTTCCATAGGCGTAATGGTTTTTATACTGTACAAACTGTATATTCTGTCTCCCTACACTACCCCTACCCCTACCACTTATAGTATGATTTATAAACCGTTTTCCTCACAGGAACAAAAAATGTAGACAATTTGGGATTTGGGATATTGACATCTAAGTGCGGACATTTTGCCCCCATTATGTAGGGTTTACCCTACATTATTTAGTATGTTTTTAAAGCTATTTTGTCCTCACATTTCACATTGAAGTTGTAATACCCATGTCATTCCCATGTCATTATACACATTTGTGTCCTGATATGTCACAAAAACACGCACACACACACACACACACACACACACACACACACACACACATTTGCATTATAGTACATATATAAGCAGTATCACACGAGTAATCATGCAATATCGCTCTATATCAGCACGGCTGTGATTCAGGAATGCAATTATAATAATATGCAAATAATATGCATGCATTTGTGAGTGTCCAAATACAAGAAATAAAAACTACTAAATATATGAAGTTTTAACTTTAACAGTTATATTTTAGTTCTGAATCTTAAGTTGTAAATGTAATTATTCATAGCTGTTTACGCAACAGTGTTAATTGTCATCTGCAAAATTCATTTAATATTTTTAAATGAATGATTGATTGTTAAACCCTCAGTCCTGCTGTTCTTTTAATAAGAATATTATCAATTTCTTTGAAAGGAAAACTTTAATCATATCAAAATATTCAGTATTTGAATTTGGCACTTGGTTTGATATTTTGTTATCTATTGCAATGGTTTTCAATCCTGGTCATGGGGATCCACTGCCAGTGTTATTCTAGTATCATTGGTATTCTATTATTTCACTATTATACTCTTATTGCATTATGTTTTTTTTTTTTATTATTATTATTTTGAAAACGATTTATTGTAATACTTAATGATAATAATGTACTTAATACTTAATAATAATACATAATACTTAATGTTTGAAATTGCCCCCGCCCCATACTCTTAAATAGGGCGCTATTTGAGGGGACAGCCATTTGCAGTGGTGTCCAAAACCACAGTGGACGTTATCGAGTGCACTCAATCCCATAATGCACTAAAATAATGAGTGTACAGCTGATGTACACTCAACGACTAGAAAATACCCATAATGCACTGTGAGGGTCGAGCCAAAAGAATTCCTGTGTCTTGTCAGAAGATGAATCTTCCATTCATCCATTTTCCAACCACTGGTCCAATGTGGGTACAGTTTAATTTCATACAGGCATAAATTATTTTTTAATTGATTATTAAATTGTTTAATTGACCCGCCCCCTTTAGTTACTGTTGCTCTGTCCAACAAGCCATCCGCTCTCACGCCACACATCATGTTCTCACGAAGCAAAGAGGAGACTGACAATGTGTCGAAAGACATATGAAACAGTTTCATATTTAACATATCATAATTTTTTAAAGAATTTTAAACAATAAATACTGTATAGTGGCTCTTTAATGTGTCGTGACAAATTACAGCAGCTCCTTCAATTGGCTCGTGAATGAACCATCTCTTCATACTAGTTCATTTATAGTATCAAATAAACATGAATGGACATCAGAAGGAATGTTGTTTCAAACACAGAAGGACGTGAGTACACACAATTTTTGAAGTTCAAGTTCACCAACGTTAATCTACTAACTCCCCTGACTGCTTTGTCAGACAAAATAGCAAATTCGGGGTTATGATTGGTCAGATCGCCTGTCAATCAAGCTGTTTGCGAAGGGTCAATTAAGGTTTATACATGCTAGTTTCCATGACAGATTTCAAGATAAATCTTATTATTACTACTGGTGCTGCCAGTTTGCTAAGTTGCAAATGATTATAACAGCAAGCACAAACTATACAAAAGCAACAGCAAACTATTCCGACGCACTCAGTGTCCGCATTCACTCATTTTCATTTACTCTTTAATTGGACTATATTAGTGGAGTAATGTAGGGAACAGTGGATGAGGGTATAGGGGTGAGCACAGCCATTCAGTTCAGTTCATTTTTGAGGTTTCTACTAATGCTAATGACCTGATGATCTGAATCAGGTGTTATAAATAAGGAAGACATACAAAATGTGCAGCAGTGAAAACTACTTATCAATTGCAATGAAATTTAATTGTGCTGTTGTCCAGATACATTGTATGGCCACTGTAGGGGACATTGGTAAAAAATAAATAAATAAATGAAAATGTACTACTGAAAATATACTTAGAACGTAGTTTTTTTGATTTTTTATGAACCATGTAAGGTTGAACTGGATCCCCATTGTTTTCCAATTTTCTTCGTGCTGGCATCGGCAAACACAAACGCCGCAGCCGAGCAAATAATGAGAGCTGGGGTGCGCAGTTTTCTGCCTTTACCTGGCAGCAGAGCAGTAAGAGAAGAAAGAAATACGGCTCAGTGTGTGTGTATGTGTGTGTTCGTGTCCCTGCCATGTGTGTGTTTGGCGGTGAAATATAGCGACGAGTCTTGCTCTCGACTGTTACCAAGGGCAGAGGGTTCAGGATAATGAAAGCACCATAGTGACATGTTCTATACTCACTTTTGTACTCAAGGTGAAATCCAGCCGCGACGACACTGATATCTGTATGGAAGTGCAGGTAAAGCTGGTTGGAGGTGCTGTTCAACAAGGCTGGAGCTGTTGTACCTGGAAGATAACACCAGAGAGGGGCCTGAGCAGGAAAAGGGCTGGAGTTATCACACACACGGACAATGTGTTCTCATTCCAGTGCTCAAACACACACACACTAGCTAAATGATGAGAGTGTGCACACAGAAACAAAAGGGCAAAGGGAGGTAAGCAGCTGTTAATCACGGCAGGCGTATCGCTCTCGTGAAAGACTGGCCCATTTTGGACATCAGCCAAATGAAACGGAGTCAAGTAAAAAGGGACGGCAAAAAGGAAATGTTTGACAGGCGCTAGTCATTGAAGTGTGTCGCTATCCTTCCGAGCTCTCATGGGGGAACTTTCATCACAGCTCAGAGGAAAGAGTCACTTATCATCTGACTAAAAAGCAAAACAGCTACTGCCACTCTGGATTCAAAGCAGAGGATTTTCCTACTGCTTACACATATATGGAGAGAACTAATATAGAGTGTGACATCTTTAATAAGTGGAGAAAATGTCATGAATACTACATAACATCCAACATGAAACAGTGCTGCAGTGCAACTTCCATAATCTTACATATTTCCGAGTAAAGCGGGAGAGAAAGTCTGTTGCTAGGGACTTGATTTTATCCCTCAGGAATTGGTTGGATTGTAAAAAAAAATGGACGTTATGTAACAGAATCAGGCAATTGGAGGGGTGGATCAAGTTATTACAGAAGTGCGCCATTAAATTGTTCACAGAAATGTGAAATGTTGGTATTTTTAATATTTAACATAATAGAGGTTATTTTCTATAATTTCATATTTTTGACCGTTATCCTTTTTATTTTTTACACTTATAATTTTAGAAAATATTTCTTTGCACCAAAATAGCATTAATTTATTTTGTTCTACCCTTTCCCAAAGATACAAAATTCAACAGGGTGTTTTTGCTACTGTATCATTAAGAAATTCCTGCCAAGTAGCAGAATACTGAACAGGCACTGATAAGTAAATGTGGGCGGACATGTATTAAAGAAATGTTCTGGGTTTAATACAAGTTGTGCTCCTCTGACATCTGGCCTGATATCAATTACCACAGAAATAATTCTGAGTCACCCCTCAGTTTGTAAAAACAAAGCAAAATCGCATATACAGTAATGCTTGAACAGTTGCACCAGGTTAAATATTAATACAAAGTTTGGAAAGTATTATTCATCCATCCATCCATCCATCCATCTTCATGATAACAAATATTGTTTTATAACAATATTTATCATTTATTGTATAAATATATTGTTCATGTAGTTCAGGGTAAGATTTATGTTAATGTAGTTAATGTAATGTAATACATGAATAGTTTGAATATAAGTTTTTTTTTTTTTTTTTTTTGATATTGTGATATTGTGTTGGGCCCAATTATGTCCCAACTAAAAATTTTAAAAACGGGGTCCTGAAGAAAACCAGTTGAGAGCCACTGTGGAACAGAAGACTTTCTAGACACTGGAATTCCTTTGCAACGAGTTAGTCTTACACTTTACAATAAGGTCCAATGACTTAAATAACAATAACTAACAATGAGCAATACATCTGTTGCACTATTTCATAATCTTGTTAAAATGTTAGATTAATGTTAGTTAATACAAATGTTCATTGTTAGCTCAGGTCTATTACATAATATTAACAGTTACAGCTTTTAATTTTGATCGAGTAAATGTTGAGATTAACATTAACTAAGACTAATAAATGTTTTGGAAGCATTATCCATTGTTATTTCATATTAACTAATATAGTTAACTAATTTTAACAAATGGAACTTTTTTTTTTAAAGTGTTACCATCTCACTTGTGGTAATATTACAGTCTGTATGGTTAATCAAAGCATTTGAAGAATGTGATTTTATGCTGTAAAAATATGGACAAATATATCTCACAACAACATGATAATAAATGAAGTAGAGCACTGGCAAACGAAAATAAAAAGAAGAAATTTCTGCAATGTATCACATCAGAATCCAACATCTCAGGTTCCTGCAGGCTTTCCAGCTTCTTTTCTCCTTTGAGCTTATTTGCTTTTACCCATATTCTTTTTATCTCCCCATGGGAATGAAGGTACAATTCAAATACTGTGTAAAAGTAAATAAGGCTGGAGTAAACAAGATTGTAAAAAGAATCAACAAATACTGCTTATACTATTCAGTGCCTTAGTACGCCACCGCATAGCAACTCAGAATGAATGCTTAAATACACCCACATAGCCATGGCATGCTCTTAGAGAAGAGTTTAGTTTGAGAAGAAAGATTTCTTTCAAACTCACATCTGAAGCATTTATTCATACATGGCTTGTTTATATCTTTCCACAAATGCCCAAAATGGTGTCATGCGGCTGCCAGGAAATGGTTCCCCGGCACGTTTTGCATTGAAAACATCCTGCCCATCTGACTGCTAATATTCCAGTCGATCCAAGTCCAAGTACATTAGGCTGATGACCGAAGCCTGAAAAATGCTCCTTTGCGCTTGAATGATTTGACTAATAATTTTTGGATAAAGTTTGACAGCTGCGTAGCTCATCCAGTGTCCAGCTATTCAGCAGTCTATCATCTCTATTAAGGACAAGGCAATCTAGAGAAGATCTTAAAACGCTCAGACGAGACTCAGATGAGCTTAAATGGACTTTGCCAGACAGAGTATGTTACACTTAAAGTACTATATCACTTTGGTTGCCAAATAGGACAAGGAGAGATGCATCCACACAGATTAGGGCGATCTGAGAAGGAGGATTCTTTGTGAAATACATGCCCACAATTCCCTCTAAGATGAGCACTGATGTTGCTCCTGCACAGATGGACAAAAAATTTGCACAGAGAAGGCAGACTAAAAAATTAGTGGGGTAAAAGATTAACGGGCAGCATTTAAACTGGAGTCCAAACAAATGTCTATACATTTTGGGTATGGAACTGAAGCTGTGGGAGATATTGTTACATACTTATGCATTTAAGTGCTGAGTAATGTTAAGTGACTACATGTACTTACTATAGGTTTAGGATTAGGGTTTGGTTCAGGGTTAGTTGCATGTAATTATGCATAATTTATAGTTATTTAGTAACTGCATGTAACATATGTAACAATGACACTGTAAAATAAAGTGTTACCAAGTAGTGTAATATATGCATTAGTTATTGATTAGTTTCACATTAATTGTGAAAATGTATATAGTATAAGTCTCTGGGAGGTATGAAAAAAAATAGTTACCGATTAGCTAATAGTGAACTACTGCATTTAAGCACTATTAATTACTAATTCATTTTTTAGTTTCATGTTAGTAGTAGTAACTAGAATGCTAATATTGCACTCCTCTTTTGTTCTTTTGCAGATATTCATTAATGTTGGAACAATATTCTAAAGTGTTACCCAAGATTTTCATAAATTAAAAAGCCTCCATTGGAAAAATAGTGATTATAGTCTGATCCCAAGCATGTTTTATCTTCAGAATCCTAATGTGCAGTCAGAATTAGGTAAATAATGACAGCGATATCTTTTAAAGACACAAAAAAATGTGTGCAGTTGTAATTAAATTGGTATTTGTTGAGCCGCAATTAATCCTGCATGATGAAAAGTATGGGGAGACAGAAACACAAAACATATCTGACAGTTTAATTAAGGGTATTATCCTAATGGATTTGTGACTAGAGGAAGAATGAAACGACCAATTGTGATGGGCGAGTGTGCGGGGGATATAAAAGGCGATCACGCAGGCGACAGGAGAGCGAAGAGTGCATTTTAACGGGCAGCCAAACACCATGCCTAATGACGCTGGCTCCTGATTCCCTGCCATGTCTTACCAATGCTCGCAAATGACTCCGGGCTTGTATAATTTGGACCATTGAGATCTAAATGAGGGGAAATTATCGTTTTATCATCAAATTCAATCATAGACTGGCATCAGGTGTCTCGGGAGACCGGGTGAAGATGGTTTAGCATTTAAAGAGCTTCTTAGCTTTTGAGAATATGGCTTGGGGAAGGTGAGGAGTGCTAGACAGTGTGAAGTGCCAGTGAACACATGCCTTAGAGCAGCTGGAGCTCCCTAGCTGGGTGACCTTTCACCAGCATGCTAGTGTGCCACAGAGGCGAAGTTCATTACAGCCGTGTTGAAAGTATAGCTAGAGGCCTGGCCACGATTCTGTCTACTGGGAGAGCCCCCAAAAAGGTTAAGCCTTCTCTCTCAAAGGGAGATCTTACCTCCTCTCCCTAATCCTGCTGAGGGACCTTTTTTTGTGAGTGTATTTTTTTTTTTTTACTTTATTTTGTTTTGGTTTTTTTTACCTTATTTCCCCTAAATATCTTTATCTAATCTATATTTATTTGATTTGATTGCTCTGTTTAACCCTCATTTTAATATTATTATTTTTTTTTACAATTATCATTTTTTTTGTTTTACAATTGTTTTTGTTGTTGGTGCATAATGTGCCTTTTATGGACTTTTGATCAATATCTTATTTTTACGTTCACGATATAACATTTATAATAATGTATAAGGGAACGTGTTTATCTTAGGTCATGTAACTGGTCACTCTTTCTGTTTTTCACCATTTTAAATGCTGGTCATTTTTTGCATGTTTACATATCGTCGCTGTTGGCTGGATACCTCTAATATATATCATAAATTATTACTATTGGTTACACTTTTACGTCACTAGGTTGGTTTTGTAAATATTTAACCAATAAAAAGTATTAAAAAGAGTGACTAAAGCTCGTAATTCCATTGGATCCTCAAACTTATGGTAAAACCTCACAACTCCACCCCGCCTCTATTGTGAATGAAATACTGCACATCTCTGCTTGTTTGCAATGTAAGGGTAAATAAAGAACTGCTTCTTTGAATAAGTTTTCTTTGCAACTGACAGACTGCATATCGTCACTGTCGGGCGTAAACCTTGTATTTTCAAAACTGCTACTTTTTAGGAATGGAAAGAAAATGCTATTTTTCAATAATTAAACACTGCAATTGTCAAAGTTGATAGTATGGCTTCATATGGTCAGACACTTGCATTGCTCATACTGACAAGCGACAGCCACAATATGCAGTCGCACAGTTGCATTAAATAGATATGCTAATTTTCCAGAAGTATTTCATATCAACTGTGAAATATTACAATAGAAAACAAAAGATAAACACTTTTCAGTAAAGTAAAAAAACAAAAAAAAACTAAACTCTATAACACTTAAAACATTCTATCTTTCATTTGCAAAAATACAGCTTTTTGGTACACAACATTGTGATAATAAAGTGGGATAGAATAAATGTGAGTTTTGGTTTGCCAACTGGAACTCAAAAGGGTGTAATAATTGATACTGTTAATCAACCAAATGTAAAATGAGGACATTCATCTGTTATGTAAGGGATGGCACATGGACAGTCTTCCAGGACTGGAGCTAATTTCAGCCTTTCCAAGAATCCAGGGGCATAAAACCAGTGGCAGGGTTTGGCTCTCAGTTTTATTGCAATATGAAACTGTAATGAGCTATAAAGAACTACATGATATGCAAATGAGCTGTAGGAGGACTTCTATAAATCAGATGCTATATCACTCCAACAGACTATTATTGAAATTAGCAGTTAAAAGGGAATTAATAAACACAATACAAACCTGAAAAGCTCCCGAGCTTTGGAGCTGTCATATCGCCACCATCATAGATTTCTAACGAGTCCCAGTTATGCTCGGTGGCAAAGCTCATGACTTGGATCTGCCAACAAAAAAGGAGACACACACATCATGAAATTTACAATGAAACAATACATTAATGTAACGGCCATATGCTATTCTTTGGTAGCATTGCTTATAATCATGAGCATAAGCTCCACCCCCTCTCCTAAGGGAGTTTCTGCTAATGTACCTTTAAGACATCAATATGTTAATTGCTTCATAGCTTGATATGGTCATATGTTAATGCACTCATGCCATGATGATTTCTGCAAGATCCAAAGTTGTGTACTGTGAATATTACAGTATGTATACATCCAAAACAAACACCACTTTGAACATCAACAACAAAAATTACTATAATCTTCAAATTAACTTTTGTTATTCACTCCGTACATAGTGCAGTGGAATCTTTTCCATCTTATCACTTCAGCATGTGTAGTTTTACTGCAATTGATGAGTTCACACGTGGCTCTTTTGTACTCACCTGGATACCAGCTCCTTCTGTAACAATGATTTTCCACACACAGTTCAGGCTGTTCCCATAAGGCTCCGGGAACCCCGGGGAGAGGATGGTACCTCTCCTTTCTGTCAGATTCCCGCTGCATGGAACTGTGGAGCAAAACAGAGGCAAAATTGAGCTCATGCTGAGGATGGAACAGTACAAGTGCCTGAACTGAGTCCTGTGAGAAAGACAGCCGACTCCTTTGACACAAGATGCGATTACGCCCAAGGTAACATGAACCAAAGCCATCATCACCCCACTAAAACATACATTCTCTGCATGAGAAATGTCTTTCAGGGAACACTTCTCCCAAGAAACAATCTTGTCATTGTCTTTGTAAAGATTTATTTTTCAAGCCATAGAAGCTGACCAAATTTCGTCAACATAACAAACAATCCAAATTTACAAATTATAGATTACGGGAGTAAAACGGGTTGCACGTGTTATGTAGAACTTTTTTCAACATATTAATGATATCATGCTTTATAATTTCTGGTAGATTCTAAATATAAATTGACTATATTTTTTCTGTTGACAGATGTTTAAAAAAATGCAAATAAGCTATTCCAAGTAGATGTTATTCCTGCATCTGAATATGGGTAGTATGAATTAAATTCTGACATACAACATCCGCCATACTGTTACTGTTACTGTCACGTGACATACCCATGTCTGTTGCGTCGCTTCATAGACATTCACAAATCCTCTCCTGTGGCCTCATGGGATAGTGAAGTGGATCGAATGCACACTTTATAATCTTATATCCGGTCATTTCGCCTAATATTTTTTAAATACTATGTATTTTGGCATACTGGTTCTCGCATACTATATAGTAGGGAATTATGCAACTTTGGACGCAGCATATGTTTCCTGTCTGATACCATTGGCGTCACATCATTTGAAAAAAATTGTCATGGCATCACTTTCTTGCAGCGCCAGAGCAATTACTTACATGACATTTATGGCTCAAGCTCTCTCCAGGTATTACAGACTGACCAGCAAACAGTGTCTCATGTTGACTTTAATTCACAGATGAAATGGATGAATGTGTTTTTTATGTAGCTAAATATATTTAATTTCTATTAATATTTAAAATATATCTACCTTTCAGTTTGTAATTCCTATGAAAATGGGAATTGTGATTTGAAAGCAGACTGAAATGAGAATGTGCCTTGGGTGTGATAAAATCGTGACAGCACTAAAGAATACAGTGACAGCTAAATGCTCAGTATTAAAGCCTGGAGGTTACGGCTTTGAACTGAAGGCTGTGGCCCAGAGGCCCTTGGATTCAGCTTTCAGACCCTAGAGGACGGCAGTATAGAAGGAAATATTAACTAGAGGCCTGACATTTTAAATCCTCATAGAGGCCACTGCTAGTTCGTCCCTTATTAGTTACCTCAAGGTTACATAAGACCACATGAAACTTGCACATTTACATTCTTTTGAGAAAATACGGGTCTATGAATCAACATCTGAATGATGGTACCTGTTAGCAAGCAAATAAAAGTCACATGGAATTTGTACTGTCTGTGTTTTTCTATTTCTAACCCTCAGTCACAATGAATTGTTTAGTCCTGAATAAAACATGACTAGCATGCATTTTCCTTGGATAAACCAAGTCTAGCTTACCTATACAATTTGGGATGGTGTCATTCCACTGTGCCAGAGCATTAGGGACCGCGTGACACTTGATGGCTTTGGATCCCTGGAGAAGGTATCCAGGGTTGCATTCGAAACGAACAATGGAGCCAGCTGAGAATTCTGAACCGATCCGCCTGCCGTATCTGGGCTCTGGGATGGAGCTGCACTGTGTATCACTGGTGCGTGGAACAGCTAGCAGATAGGAAACAGATCTCTAATCAAAATGGGGCGTATGTGCCAAAACCTAGTAAGCTGTCTTTATTTTACATATATATATATATATATATATATATATATATATATATACACATTTGACAATGTAGATGTAATGATACTGAAAAAGTATCAAAAGCTTTGCCCACAGAGGAATAAATTACATAATATTTCACAATATTACTGTTTTACAGTATTTTTGGTCAAAATGATGCAGCCTTCCTGAACATAAGAGACTTCTTTAAAATAAAAAAAATAAATAAAAACTTGCTGACCCCAAACTTCTGAACAGTAATATAGGCAAATATAAATACAAAAGGATACATCTAATACAAATATTACTTCTAACACAAACCATATAGGAGACTCAACTCACAATTGATTTCAAATGAGTTTTCCTTTAGAATATTGCTATTCTAATGAATCAATACTTTAATAAACCCATAACAAAAATATTTACTGTAGCAGACATTCATTGGGTAAAGTCCATTTCTTTTCTTTTTTTTCTATTCTTTTCAGTACTGAATGAATTAAAAACAACATTTGTTTCTTAATAATAGCACCAATAATGTTCCACATTTGTAACCTACTGTATGTTTCCCAGTGGAACAGTGTACACTGCGACTATTTTAGCTCTGTTTTCATAGAAAACACATATATATATTTTCTAGTACATTTATTTGAGCATCTTCATGACCTGAGCACAGAGAACTTTGCTGGTTTTGCCGTTTTTGTTTGCAAACATTGTAGCAACTTTGGTTCTTTTTTTCTATTTGCGCCTTAACTTTAATCTGACGGCTGTGGATATATAGGAAGAGGCTGGTAGGACCATCCACCATCACCTGGATGCCTCCATGAGCCAAATGAACTGTCCTAACTGTCAGAGAACATTTCTCATACACCCGCTGTTCTCTCTGCGCCCATTGCTGTACACTATAAAACGGTGAGGAGATATATAAAGAGACATAGCAGGCTTGCTGTGGTCTGCGCTGTGTGTGCGAGCACGCTGATGTGGCCGTGAAAGATTCTTATTGTATCTTTTTATAAGGCAGCTGATAAAGGGAGTTAAAAAGCCAAATTTACACACTCTTTTATGACATCTTTTAAAACGAGGGAAAATGCCTCAAATATCCTGCGGCACCCTGCTGCTGTGTGGGAAACTTGAAACGTCAGGGGTGAGTCATTTAAAGGACAGTTTACCAAAAAATGATTTACTAAACCTCATTTCATTCCCAAAAATAGCTCACCCAAAAATGCTTTTTAAAAATGTATTATTATTATGGCTGCATTAACGCATGCGATAAATTTTTTCATTTTAACGCATGAAAAATATGTAACGCAGCTTCCTTTTTTCTGTAATAATTTTTAAGCGTTACATTATATGATCTCACTCTTATTCACACAAACGCTTTAAATTTAAGCACCAAAAGAAGACTGATAACACGCTGTCTGTGACACACACACGATGCATGTACTCAGAAAGACGTGCGCCAATATCGAGTTTTCTTTCATGCTTAATAAACAATAACACACAGAATTATGGCAAAATGCCAGTTTTTTCAAAAATCCTTATAAGAGCAGTCTTAAATGAGTTAAATAATATCATAAATGAACTTAAAGAGTTGTGAGTAAACGAGAAACGCAGCAGATCGGCATCATGTTCGGCAGCGGCAGGTCTTAAAGTCACAGCCGCCTAATAAAACAGCTGCTGTGATGTCTGTCATTAACGTTAATCAAAGAACAAAGGTAATTTGTAACAAAGGTAACAAAGGTAAATTGTAGCTTTAAAGGGCTAGTTCACCCCAAAAATCAAATTTATCGTATTCTCGATGCTTCATAACATTAAGGTTGAACCACTGTAGTCAGGTTGACTATTTTTTAACAGCGTTAAACTTAAACTAGCGTTAACTATGTTTCTGGACATTGAATGTGGTAAAACAAAAGATCTTACAGCTGTGGAATGAGTAAATAATTACAGAAATTTAATTGTTGGGTGAACTAACCCTTTAATTAATATATATTAATACAGGATTAATAATATATATAAGGATTAATATATTTAATTTATAATTTATGCAGTTAAGACTGTAAAGTGTTTGATTAAATTTCTGTATATTTTCGACCTGTTAGACAGTTAGGAAGGCCACAGGTAAATATGACATTTATTAAAATGGGTTTATGTGAAGATTGATTTAAGTTCACTTAAATTAAAAGTTATTTTTTAAAGCCTAATAAATGTTATACTGTAATGCTGAATGTCTATAATTAAGTTTTTTTTTTTTTTTTTTAAATCAATTACATAGAGCCATCATTACCAGTATTAAGTCTCAGTGATACTGGCCTTCATTCATATAAAGATGCCATTAAACAAATATTTAAAATATATTGTCTTTAAGTTGTTTCTACATTAATTTGCAAATTATTGCAATATAAAAATATTAAAAACGCCAATGTTTTTAATTGCGATTAATCACAATTAATTACCGAAAACATGTGAGATTAATTAGTTTTTTTAAATCAATGAACAGCACTAATTATCATTATTACTATTATTTTAAATAGCACTGAAATCAAATCAAGTGGCAAGGCAAAGCAATAAATAAATAAATAAATACAGGAAAAAAAAAGCATTAAAAAAAAGCATAAAAACTGCGAGGCAACTCTCAAAATACTCGAGAGAACAGCGCACAAATCATTCTCCTATTTGGCTTTTCACTCAGGGCTAAATGCATTACAAATTATATCAAATTCAAGCCCCTTCCTCATTTGACTCTATTGTGTATTGTTTATGACACTGTGATTGCACTGTTAACTTCTCTGTATGAAATATCAAGGCTATTTCCCACAGTAAGCGGGCTCAGGCATACTGATCAGCAGGCTGCCCCTACACTTCACAGCCGTGATTTCACCCTATACACGATGCCAATATATACACGACGAAAACACACCAAAGGCTAACTGAATGTTTCAGATTTGAAGATTCAAAACAAAGCCTTGGCTCTGAACGATGACCTGTTATTGACTGAGATTTGAGCGTGCACTTACCTTGGTAAACAAAATGGAAACCTTTGGCAGATGGGCCGCTTTTTGCGCTGAATCTCAGCATGATTTGGTTTGAGGTGGCCAAGGGCAAGGTTTCTCCTGCAAAAACACAATACGGCAGACATTAAAATCTCTCAGAGTTGCTTGTGGAGGCAAATGTGCCACAACAAACTGTTGCCTTAAGGTAGTACATGACGAATGGCTTAATAACTCCGATCAGCCTCCGGGGCAAAGGGTGGAGAGAGCAGGTCAGCAACAATGGGAACTGATGGATACCCAAAGAAATACTCAAGCTGTCTTCAGCACGTTCATAGATGCAGTGGGTAAATTAAAAGACAAATCCCCAACCGAAAGGCTAAGTTACCCTTGAGCTAATCTCTGAACTTTTCCAAAATCAAAGTGTACTTTTACAAAGTTGCATCCAAAGGAAGAAACACTGAAACTGAAACACTACAGTTGAGCCTGGAGGGTTAAACACTCTAACTACGAATTGAGTGGTCTGTCAAGATTTCTGGCCCACTGCTCACAAAGCTGAGATAGAAATGATATGAATTTACAGCGCTTCCCATGGGAATATAATGTTGCACAGCAGACCATGAAGATATACAGTATAAAAATGCCATACAAACAGTTTGTGTCCAATGGCCGCCATCAATCCTGCAAAGACTGTGGAATTAGCTGTGATTTTCTTGTTCTTGGTATTTTATTACCTTTCACTCAATAATACCGCCAATAATTCAACAGGAAGCTGCAAGGATAACATTTTCTTTTTTAGAAAGAATTAAACAAGTCTGGAACCAAAGGGCAAAAATGACAACATGGATCCAATATTTAAGATTTAATCTAGATATAAATACAGTGGTGGTCCCAAAAAGTATTGGAACACGTAAACCACATTTAAAATGTCAATAAATAAAATAACAAAATATTAAACCAAGCGGCATTCATTTTAAAAGAGGACAGCACAAACTTTCTAGACAAGGAAAAGGTCTGAAATGATAACCAACACATATAGTCCTGGTTTCACAGACAGGGCTTAGATTAAGCCAGTTTTAAGCCGCTTTTTTTCCTTAGACAAAAACTTTCCTGATGTGCATATTGAGACAAAACAATGGCACTGGCATATTTTAAGATATGTCAGTGCGAGTTGCTTTCAGTTAAAACAGCTCATACATGCATTTTAGTCTGAGACTAAGCATTGTCTGTGAAATCAGGGGATACTGTTGAGAATCAAGAAAAAATGTATTTGGACACTTTCTGGTTACCAGACATTAGTGGATCATGTTGATAGCTCATGTGATTCACTACACCTGTGGCTACTCTGATGGGACACATTGATAAACTTGAAGAGAACCGACTTACAATTCCACAAAAAAAAAAATCATCAAAACACCAATTGATTAAAGTCATTGGAAATATGGCTCAAGTTTTAAAAAATATGGGAAACTAAAGTTCTTTCTGAGAAAAATCTAGCATCATTTGCTGATTCCATTTTGCTTTTATTCTGATTTGTCTAATGCAAATCTTTTCAAAACAGATTGAGGCAGGATTTATTGGAACTTACAAGGGCAGTCGTGGCCTTATGTTTAGAGGTTCGATCCTCAATACCTTGAGCAAGGCACCTAATCCCCAATCGCTACCTGGGGCACCACAGCTCCCGCTTCTCTGGGTGTGTGTGTCCACGGTTTGCAGTGTGTGTGTTCAAAACTCACTACTCCTAACGTGTATACACTAACTTGGATAGGTTAAATGCAGAGGAAAAATTCAGAGTATGGATTACCATACTTGAGCCTTCACATGTCACTTCCACTTATTCTTAATCTTCTTCAGTTAAATTCAAAGAGATCCAAAAGGAGGAAGAACTTATTACTGTAGGTTACAACTTTGGTACAATTTTACTTAAACATTTAAAACTGCATTTTAACTTAAATTTGTATTGTTTCAATATTACTTTACTTATTTTTAGGATAATTTTCTTGGATATAAAATTCAGACTGTTCTGTTGGAAGAAAAAAAAGAAAAGATAATTAGCATATACTGCAGATGACCCCAAAGTCCAATTCTGATTTCATAAGGTCTTCCTTATGTGTCCAAATATGTATTTTATTTTAAGACATAGTAAAAATATTACTTGCAAAAACCAGACTAGTGTTTGCCCGAAGCTGATGAAGTGCGTGTTCACTGTGTTTACTGTATAACAGAAATTTGAAAGAATAAAAAACAAACACAGAACTCTTAGCAAATGCTTACTCCCTCGGTATTTCCCCCTCAAAAAGAAGCCATTAAACCTCACTTGAGACCTCGTTCACTGCTCTCAATTGTCTGCACAATTGTCTTTTTACTGATTTAAAAAGCCATATATGCCATGTTCTGTGCATTTCAAAGCAAACTCAAATCAACAAAACTGGGGTGAATGTAAAGCTATTACTTACCGGAATGAGACCCAGCCAGGGAGCTTAGCAGCCTAGAATTCTGATTGGGCCCATCAAATAACTCAACGGAGTCGTTCATGGCTGTCTGGAAATAGGCAAATTGCCCAAACACCACTGAGGAAACATAATGAAACACACTGAGCGTGTTACTATCACCACTGCGGGGAAGTGACACTAACAAAAGAAGTACAATGAGTTAAGAATAAAAGTCACATAAATTTCCCATACACACTTGTGTTTCATGGTTTTATAAGTGTCCATATGCAGTCAGCACAGAAGTATGTATAGCCTACTCACATCAGCCCCATCAAGATAAAGTGGCAGATGAGATTAAATTCAGTACAATAGAAGGATTTTGATTACAGAAATCATGCCGTGAAATTGTGAATAAACTGCAAACTCATACCGCAGAACACCACTTATAGTACTGGGGCAGCTCTGTCCTGAAAACAAATGACAGAGCTTTGTGGGAATCAACCACTTTGGTTTGGTTTGTTTGTTGAAATTCAAAGGGACTATATGCAGAATTCAGAAACAGTTGTTATTAGCGACACTGGTGGCCGTAAAGTGAACTGCAGCTAGCAACTTATTGCTTGTGCTTGCACTTGTGCACACATAACTTACTTAACGTGAACAGAGTGAAGAGAATGAACGTGATTCGATGCCACGATATACTCATGAAGTTCTTTTTCATTCTTTGCTTAGAAGCAAAAGGAAATTTTAGGAAATACCTTTGCAACAATCACTGCTAAGAGCAACGTTTAGATGAATATGTAAATAAGCGCACTTTCCTCTTAATAACAAAATAATCGCACAACAAAAATAAGAGCTGTGAGAAAGTAGCAGTTAAGAAAGCATCTGATCATTGCGAAACTCAGCAATTTACCAGCATCATGTCGACAGATGAGGTAATTAAAATTACACTACAATCGTTTGATTATAAAGTATAATTGAGACTATAGACTATACAGATCTGGCTATGGTAGACTAAAGTTTAAATTAATGCAATTTCATTGCATGACACATTGACATTACAGTACAGTACAGTATAGCTCTTTAGGCATCATAGAACAGAAGAGAGGCACATATACATCTGGAGTCCTTCACATAAAAATCAGTCTACAGGCTTTCATAGACAACCTAAGAAGTCGGGGAAGGTCTCGTTTTTTTGTTTTTTTTACAAGCTTTTCACACACTGGCAATTAAAATGAAATTATTACCTGGAAATTCTTACATATAGCCCCATTAATATTTAGTTTAGTTACTGACTTTGTTGTTCAAATAACAATGTATAGTTAAATAATCAGTTAAACCCACAGTTAATTTGTGTGTTTTCAGTGTTAGTGTACATCCAAGTATGGAAGTGTTAATATCATTGTACCCATTTTTATTGCCTTGAAATCATTCTTTAATATATGCAATATGAGTATGGTTGGTCACGTCTGGTGTCCATTCCTTCTGACCTGAGACCAGTGATGAAGCTGTGATTAAATGTGTTGGCTTGCTAAAAAGGACACATGGTTCACACGGTAGGGGATGAGAGACCAGGGAAATCACAGAGACATGCTGTGCATGTCAGGTGCTGGTATGAGAGCCAGCTAAGCAGAGAGGGGTGGAAAGGGGTCATACGGGCCACTGCGATGACTCTATTATCTCCCCTGTAATGAGATGTCGGTCCTCGCTTCATACTCAAACAGTACAGAAAACCTGAAGGGCCACTGCCAGTGGCTGTGTAAATATCATTTTGACTGGATTTCTGTCGGCTCACAAATACTTCCACAAACTTCAATTGTTAAAGCTTTACTTACACTCCTATTTGTTATGCATGAACTGCAGTTTTTTGGAATGGATTTAGTCAACTCTGGTTTTGTGTAGTTGTGCACTACTCGCATAAAATTTCTGTTTATAATATAACATTTGGGTTGAAGACTCATTTGAATTAACTCTTTCCCGGCCATTGGCTTAATTTTTCGTCATTTATGAAACAACGCTTCTCTACCATGGAAAGAATTTTCCAGCAATCCATGTTCCACCAATCTCAAGATCAAAACACAGGTGAAGTAGAAGTAGGAACAAGCGATAGAAGCATTGCTTACGCAAAATAACGGGATTATTAAACATTAAACAGCATATAAATCAAAGCTGCCTAATGTTACTGAATGAAATGTCGAACCCAGGAGGATATATAGGACTGTACAAACTTTGGGGGTGTTGATGGACTCACTCTACTCCATTTATATAATAATCATCATTCTGAATCCGATCCAGATGTAATCTTAGACAAAAACATGATTTTCTCAGCTTTTTGTTAATTAATTAATTAATTAATTAATTTTTTATATATATATATATATATATATATATATATATATATATATATATATATATATATATATATATATATATATATATATATACACATATATATATAATATATACTTGAAACATTGAGAAAATTTACTTGAAACAGTTTTCCAAATAAATACAACCTGGGAATTGTATTTAGACTTTACTTGAAAACAAGCTTTGTTAAATTTACTAGCAATTTCTGATTGAAAACTGTTTCTTGACTTTTTAAGTACAACCTACTCCAATTTTGCTTTCAGTGTATTACTCAGTATTACACTAAGAACTGTAAACTGAACCGTGACCTTTGTAAGTAACTTCATTTACTTACCAAACTCTCCAGATACTGTGATGTAGTAGGAGCAGGTCTGGCCTGTCGTGTAGTTGAGAGGGTAATTTGGGGATAATACCACCCCCTCTGATCCAGTGTACTGCCCACCGCATGGTGCTGAAAAGAGAGAAAAAAACCCTAAAGACTCATATTTACTCTTGTTCAGTCCATATGAAACAAGGTAATGAGGTCATTTTTAGTACTGTATTAGATATGTGATGACCAGTGAGACTGAGGGAGCTCTCCAAATTTCAAAAGAGGGAGAAGAGGAAAGCACAAACGAAGTCATTTTTCCATTATGATTGGTCAGATATAATAAATGTGCTTTCCGGAGTCAATTTTTCACATGTCTGAGTTATAGACTCTCAGTCTATAACACTCATGTTTCATGTGCACATTCTATGTGCCAGTTGCTCGATAGTGCATGTTCAAGTCCATATTTGACTAATATAATTTAATTCCAAATCGTATATGCTACGTACAAAAGGCACTGGGATTAAGTGTTCATAGATCTATCAATTGGCAAAGGGGATTTACCCATCAGCGGTAGCATAAACCTTAGTACTACACAAAGTTCGACTTATGAATAATACAATAATACTAAAATAAATGTTATCTTAGAAATCACATTTACTTTGATATCACATATTGATCAAATTCATCATTTGATTTAGGGGTGTATGAATGATGAATTATATACAGTCATTTATATAATATTTCTTTAAATGAGCATCTCATTATATCTGAAACCTCTAATCTGCATGATGTCTCAATTATTGCCTGTGTTTGATGACGTTGCAGGGCATTACAACTGAATTAATTTTGCCAAGCAAAAAGAATTTCAACAGATATTCCCTGCTGAGTGTGTAGAGAGTAGTAAACACTGTGTATAGGTTTAAAAAAAAAATCATGATTGCAAGGCTTATTCAAAAACATGGCACTGTTTGAATAGCAGATAATTACCAGAGGAAATGTAAAAAAAAAGGCTGTTTTGAGTGACTGACACACTTTAAAACACACTGCTGTTTTTAACTATAAATTAATAATCAATCACTGTACATCAAACATGATTCACATCAAAGACCGAAGTAGCTCTCGCTAATAATAACTCAACAGTAATCGCAATTCGGGCCCAGTGGGTCTGAGTATTGTGTGAACTCGTATAAGCTAATGACACCCGATCACTGCATCCTGCAGCAAGCGGTTCACTTAACTCCTAAACATTTATTGGAGCAAGAAAGTCAATAACAAGATATTGGAAAATGTACATACCTTTATACAAGCAGGGTTAATTTGCTCGAGCTTGACATTAATTGCACAAACCAGCTTTATGTAGCGCTGCTAGAATAGCCTACAATTAACACATCATGCAAACCCTGTGGAAAGGCTGTTGGAATTGCTATAGCGTCTGACAGGTATTTTAGTAAAACTGATTCGTAATTCAGGTCTGAGCATGAGGAGGGAGTATTGAGGAGGAGCAGCCAATGAAGACTATAAATCATCTGTGTGTTGGTGCAATGGCGTGTGTTATCTCTTTATCATGATCGTAATGGGTAGAAGCTAAACGCTTAGGTGTTTGACTGTGCATGACAGGAAAAACAAGTGAAAACATGAAAATCAACCACAAAGGTCACCGAGAGGATTATTGAGAGTGCTAAGTGTAAAAAAAAATTGAGGCTAAGAAGGTCAGCGTAGAGTATTTGTAGAGATATTAATCAATGTCAGTGCTTCTGTCACACCTTGCCCATTCCGTATGACCTTGTAACCGATGGACCACCTGTGATAAGCAGTGTTGGTGAACTTTAATTTGAAAAGTTATTGTAAGAAATCAGCCCATTTGTTGGCGTTTAGAGATAACTGCGGTCGATAACTGTGCCTGCTTGGCCGATTAACAAGAAGTGCTACCTATCAGTTTGATCATTTTCAGTTTTCGCTGTTTTTTTTTTTTTTGGGAGAATTTCAGGGGAAAAAAAAAAGTAAAATAAGAAATTATGCATGTAATTCTATCATTCATTTATATGCACAGTATATCAGTGTAAGACATCCTGCTCTCATGATCTCAGCAATCACATTTGGCTTTTAAAAAACCCATTTCAGTTGACCAATAATAACTGCATTACTCATAAAAAAGTTTTTAATTACAAAGCCAAAATCTGCAGATGTTTTTTGTGCACTGACTAAAGGAAAACCTATATGAAATTCTGCAGTAAAGCTGAAATATGTTAAATTGAGTTAGATTGCTAATCTGAAAGCATAATCAAATTAGGCGAAAAACACTATAAACGAACATTCAAGAGGCTAACGATTCGTACAGCTATGCAGAAGGTGCAGAATCCATGCAAGCCTGATCATTTTGTTACATTGTTAATTGTATCCACCTTGTTTTTAATGTAAGAACAGACATAGCCATTTTTACCTCGAATGTGCAAGTCGTCCAGTGTCCAGTGCAAGCATTTTCCAATTATTTTAGCTTTTCAAAAACAGCCCATCATGCTGTTGGATACTGAAAACTGGTGTTTGTTACCAGATCATTTTCATTAATTATCATAAACGCACTGGTTTGTCAAGATTCTGAAAATATTTCTTTTTGAAATATATCCGGTTCTACAAACTTCCTATTAACATTTCCACACTTTCGACACTTCACTAAGCAGCACAACCATTTTCATCTAATAATAATAATAATAATAATAATAATAATAATAATAAGAAGAAGAAGAAGAAGAAGAGGAAGAAGAAAAGTTTCTAAAGCAACAAATCAGCATATTAGAAGGATTTATTAAATATCATGTTACACTGAAGAGTAGTGTTATGGCGCTGAAAATGGAGGTCTGCCATTACAGATGGTGGTTATACCACAAATGGATACAACAAGTTGTTTTTAAATATTAATACTATTTTGCAAGTATTTTTTAAATATTTCACTCCTTTGCTTTAAGAAATAAATTTTGAAGAAATGTAATTAAGAAAGAGGTCCTCACCAAAAAGAAATGTGATTACATAACGTGCTATTTGTTAAACGCTCCTCCCGAAAACCACCAACTGTGATGAACAATGCAAGAGTATGAGGTTAGAACTATAAGCAAGTTCTGTGTACCTAAACCCTGGCATAACTCTGCTCGTATTTGCCTTTATCTCAATGCCAATGAATATCCTGGCCTTCCAAAATCGCAGTCCACGCCACCTGTGATCTCTCTGCTCTAGCTGTGTTCCTTTCATCCCTCAGGTCTCAGTAACAATGATCTTCAATTGAGATTCCTCGCACATCAGTCCCATGCTAAAGCCTCTGGGCTCTGGCACCCACAGGTCTGTTGCTTCATCTGCCTCACAATGCTTCTGTGAGCTCATGAAAAGCTGGTGTCAGAATGCAGCTGAGGCTCCCTGTTTTCTGCATATCAAACTCACTCCTGTAGCTTTGATCACATCACCTTCCCTTCACACTCGCCATGAGGAGACTGTCTGGAGCAACGTACACACACACACACACACACACACACAGAGAGAGAGAGAGAGAGAGAGAGAGAGAGAGAGAGAGAGAGAGAGAGAGAGAGTGTATGGGGTGTGCAAGGGGGCATACACAAATACAAGCACACATATTCTGTGTCTTTTGTTCAGAGATTTGCCTTTAGAAACCTGCAATTTCACACTGAGATGGAAGGAAATTTCAGGTTTTTGGAAATATAAAATTTTTTTTGGCTTGACTGTCTGGTTCTTTCTTTCATTCTTTCTTTTTTGTTTTTTTTTTAAACATTCTCAGAGTAAAGGACACTAATAGGAATCTGAAGAAAAGGGGAAGAAAACAAAGTCCAGCTCCTGCTGAATACTATATATCACAAATCACAAAAAGAGAGACCAGTGATATAGCATATTTACTGGTAGTAAATGCATATTTACAGACTAAGTAATTGGGTACAGGGATAAAGTCACTATCATACATGACAACCACCTTATTGAGGTGACAAGTAGAAAAATCAACATTTCTCCTTCGTGTATAATCTAATTTTCAATCCGGTTAATGCATGTTAAATGACTTAATCAGCAGTTCTTCTTGCTTCATTTTTAACATTTACCCAAAACTAGCTAACTAAATAAATAAATCTGGTTGAGCTGTAATTGTACTGTAGCTGTAACAGTACTTTTTCCATTTGTATAAATAATAGTACAGTAATTATAATACTTTTGTTTATTTCTATTCTGTACAAGCTAATTTAACAAAATAAATGCATGTTAAAAAAAATTTTTTTAATTAAAGCAGTAAAATATATTGGTGAATGTTAGCTACTTTTAGTAAATAAATTAGCAAATGAACCTTATCGTAAAGTATCACCAATGGATATGATGGCAAATAGTTTAAAAGGGTTAAAATATTAGGATTTTTTCTTATGTACACCTATTGTTTTGCTTCAGAACACATTAATTCATTAACTGGAGTAGTATGGATTACTGTCGTGTTCGCTCTGTGTGGCTTTTGTGTCTTCTTGCATTATAATTACTCACAGAGATGGATTATTTTTCTAAAATTCTTCGTTTGTGTTCATCTGAAGAAAGAAAGTCATGAGGGTCATGTCAATTTTGTTGATCTATTCCATTAAAGTATGACATCAGAATATTTTTTTTTTAAATTCAGTTCTGCATATTCAATGATTGATATGCAAATAAAACATGAACAACTTACAGCAATTCAAATTAACACAACTCAAAATGTCAGTGCAATAAACTTGAAGAATAAGACAGCATTGCTACAGAAGGACAAAAAAAAAATGGATCATAACACAGAGCGTTCAAAAACTTGTGGTAACCTACATACACTAAATTCAGCCATGTGCACTTTTAGATTCTGTCTTTTATCTTTTTATGTTCTGTAAATATCCACTGAGAGCCCAAAACTATTCAACAAAGAGCGCATGACATCAAAACACGCATTAGCCTACATAAGAACAGGTCACCGCGGGATAACTGTATCTTCCCTAAGACTGCAGCTCATTAGCTGTTGTTAGCGGCGCTCTGTTGTACCCAGACTGCATGCGTGGCTAAATGTAGCAGCCCATGTGTTCCTGCCTCACATAAACACTGAGACAACAGCTGTGGCTGCCACCTGACCAACCCCAACTTCACTCACAACCCAGTGCTTGAACATTGCTGTGGAAAATCACGCATCCACGAAAAGGAGGCTTCTCCAGATTAGAAACAGACGTGGATCTGTACAGCCTCTGAGAGGCGCCATGCCACCACACTCCCAACCCCCACGCCTGCTCACTATTTACAGCCAGGGAAGAGTCCTCATTCAACAGCACAGAGACAGTCTTTTAGTTACTATGGAAACGAATAAAAGATCTGTTTGGGTGAGAGAACCAAAGAAAGAGAGGAAAATCCTTCATTATTTAAAGGGACCTCACCTCTTTCTAATGAGTTTTGTCTAAAAGCTTGGGGATGTGGCTCTGGGCCGCATCAGTATTCCAAACGGTGGTAGGGAAATTACAAGCTTGTCTAAGAAAAAAAAAAAAAAAGGCCAAGCAGTCACTGCCGGCTCTCAGCGACTTTTCCAACACACAGCATTTACGCTGTTACTAACAATATTAAAATCAATCATCTCAATTAAAAATGACAATATCTCAAGCAGTAACTGTTAAAAAAGCAAAAAATGCACTTGGTTAAGGCCCTGTTAGTGGAGATGTTGGAATGTTCTGATGTAACCCCGTTAACCCTGCATGAGCCACTAATGCAAAAGAGGCATGCCATTTCATTAGACAGCTGATGCTGGACTGATGCTCATGGTATATTGCATATTGAAGCCATTTCCTGCGTGCAGCCCTTGGGAGAAAGGACCTTAACATTCAAACTGAGTCTCCTCAGTCCTGCTCACCCTGATCTGCATATCCGCCACAAGACCTTCACTCAGAGGCACCATAGAGCA
The DNA here is from genome assembly GCA_038088235.1 of Zacco platypus. NCBI lineage: Eukaryota > Metazoa > Chordata > Actinopteri > Cypriniformes > Xenocyprididae > Zacco > Zacco platypus. The sequence goes on along the minus strand of CM076078.1, from coordinate 26,428,852 downwards.
GTGCACTCTCTATTTGCTCTCACGGAGAAGCATATGTATAACATTTTTGGGGGAATGGTTGACATTTCCCGAAAACATTGTAAGACAGTTCCATAATTAGAAACATAGTTGAACAATTATGTGTTTGCAAAACCACAGTTCCACTGACCATTCGCAAACAGCATCACAAACTTGTGTTGTTGTATCTACAACTCTCGGCCTGTGGTTAGGGTTAGAACAATATATATATATATATATATATATATATACATTTTTTTTTGCTAGCATGACACGTAGACTTAAATAGATCAAACTCTTAGCAACAATAAGCAAACTAACATTCAGTACATTCTATATCTTTACTTCCATTCCACTGCAGCAGCATCTCGGAAATTATGCTGTGGAGAATGCGGCTGACTGAATGAATCACATGTATATGGGAGAAACTTCTGCACCAATTACATACTACATGTTAATGTGAAAAAAAAAAAAATTAACAACTTTATGTTTTTTGTGTAAATGAACTATAATAATATGAAACGAATTATGATTTTGAATTGGAAAATTAGCAGATGTCATTACCTGTGCATGACATCATGGCAGTCCTATACTGTTGAACAAACGTGGTTCAAACGACAGCGGTGCGGCCATGCATCGGACTACACTGTTGTACAGGGAACGCATTTACAGATAAGCAACACATACATCATGCAGTCATGATGCATCATTACATTTTGAAGATTGATTTGAAGTTTGATGGGATGTAGGCCTTGTTGTTTATTCTGAGTGGATGTAAAGTAGTTGTTAAGGTGCTGTGGTTGTTAAAGTGTTCTGAAGGCCATTGTGTAATGTAATTTGCTGTAACCTATTTTAGTGCTGTTGTTAAGTTGAGGATACATTTTAAGCAAACAGTTTGCTTCATACTTTCAGGTTAACAGCATTAAAGAGAGAAAGTATCATTCAACTGAACTGTGTATATGCATTTTAAACACATTGGACCCATATCATGCACTCGGCACAATGCAACGCCAGGCGCAATGCAAATGTATGCTAGTTTCATCCCGAAGCAGTTATCATTTTCACTCTCGCCCATCCATTCACCCATGGATGTGCTGGTCTGAAAACGAGGTGTGTTCAGGTGCATTGTTGGCATGTTGCTACTTTGAGGCAACTGAAAACAACTGCGCCATTAATCAACAAAAACCTGGTTTTGGCGCAGTGTTTTTTAAAGGGCACATTAGTAATATTCACCTATAGGTGGGTGCACAATGCGCATACACTCAGCTTGTTACACACAGAGATGCACAGCAGCACACAAACACTTTTTAATATTAAACATAAAAGGATTCCTCTCTATAGAAGCGTTCAGTCTTTCAACTTACAAACTACATCTCTCAGTTAGATAAAGAAAACCAGTGTTGCTAATAAAGTTTGATGGATGATGATGAGGATGATTGTAATGAAGGTAAAGATGATTACATAGACATACAGGAGTCGTACATTAGGTATGTGCGAGTCCGATATTTTTGATGCACAAACAAACTGTGCGCATGCGCTCTCGGCTCACTGATCGCTATAATATATTTCTGCATGAACACAGTTCAATATACAGCTCTGGAAAAAATTAAGAGACCACTGCAATTTTTTCATAAATCAACATCTCTACAAGTATGGAAGCCATTCCATTCCAGTGTCTGTTGAATTCTAACACAGGCACACCTCATTCTCCTGAATGAGGTGCTGATTAGGTGATCACCTGAACCAAATCTTATTTAATGAGGGAAAGTATAAAAAAAAAAACACTTCTGTGGTCATCACTATCTTCTTGCAGTAGGACCAGCTGGATGGCAAAAACAGTGCTATTAGTAGTTCAAAAGTAATTGGAATCCAAAAATAACTATTGACCATGCCAAAAAAGTTGAAAAGGAATCTTTTGAGTGAGGAAAAGAAGGGTTCAATTCTGGCTTTACTGGCAGAGGGATACAGTGAGCGTCGGGTTGCTTCCATCCTTAAAATTTCAAAGACGGCGGTTCATAAGAACAATGTCAAGCAGCAGACATTGGGGACAACAAAGCTACAGACCGGCAGAGGGCGACTCTCCACTGACCGGAATGACCGCCAACTCATTCAAATGTCACTCAACAACCATAGGATGACATCAAGTGACCTACAAAGAGAATGGCAAAAGGCAGCTGGGGTGAAGTGCACGGCGAGGACGGTTCGAAACAGGCTCCTAGGGGCAGGGCTGAAGTCGTGCAAAGCTAGAAAAAAGCTCTTCATCAATGAGAGGTAAAGAAGAGCCAGGCTGAGGTTTGCAAGAGACCATAAGGATTGGACTGTAGAGGACTGGTCATCTTCTCTGATGAGTCCAATTTTCAGCTTTGTCCAACACATGGTCGTCTGATGGTTAGTCGGAGGCCTGGAGCGGCCTACAAGCCACAGTGTCTCGCACCCACTGTGAAATTTGGTGGAGGATCGGTGATGATCTGGGGGTGCTTCAGCAAGGCTGGAATCGGGCAGATTTGTCTTTGTGAAGGACGCATGAATCAAACCACGTACAAGGTTGTCCTGGAAGAAAACTTGCTTCCTTCTGCTCTGAGGATGGGGTTTTTCCAGCAGGACAATGCTCCATGCCACACAGCCAGGTCAATCAAGGTGTGGATGGAGGACCACCAGATCAAGACCCTTTCATGGCCAGCCCAATCTCCAGACCTGAACCCCATTGAAAACCTCTGGAATGTGATCAAGAGGAAGATGGATGGTCACAAGCCATCAAACAAATCCGAGCTGCGTGAATTTTTGCACCAGGAGTGGCATAAAGTCACCCAACATCAATGTGAAAGACTGGTGGAGAGCATGCCAAGACGCATGAAAGCTGTGACTGAAAATCTGGGTTATTCCACCAAATATTGATTTCTGAACTCTTCCTAAGTTAAAACATTAGTATTGTGTTGTTTAAAAATGAATATTAACTTATTTTCTTTCCATTATTCGAGGTCTGACAACACTGCATATTTTTTGTTATTTTGACCAGTTGTTGCTTTCGGCAAATAAATGCTCTAAATTACAATATTTTTATTTGGAATTTGGGAAAAATGTTGTCAGTAGTTTATAGAATAAAACAAAAATGTTACCTATAATGTTACCGAAACACATACCTATAAATAGTAAACCCATAGAAACAGATAATTTTGCAGTGGTCTCTTAATTTTTTCTAGAGCTGTATTCACATAGTTGTCAAATTTAATGTACTGTGGACTACTTTTATAATGGATGCTCGCTGAAGCGTGTTTTGGAAAAGTTTGTGATTTATATGTACACATGGGCATCAGATGGTACATACAGTGGTGTGAAAAAGTGTTTGCCCCCTTCCTGATTTCTTATTTTTTTTGGTTTATCACACCTGAGTTCAATTTTACAAACATGGAACAGTGATGAACCTTCCCAGGAGTTGCCCGCCGACCAACATTACCCCAAGAGCGCAGCGATGATTCATCCAAGAGGTCACAAAAGACCCCACAACAACATCCAAAGAACTGCAGGCCTCACTTTCCTCAGTTAAGGTCAGTGTTCATGACTCCACCATAAGAAAGAGACTGGGCAAAAATGGCCTGCATGTGGCAGAGTTCCAAGACGAAAACCACTGCTGAGCAAAAAGAACATTAAGGCTTGTCTCATTTTTGCCAGAAAAGATCTTGATGATCTCCAAGACTTTTGGGAAAATACTCTGTGGACTGACAAGACAAAAGATGAACTTTTTGGAAGATGTGTGTCCCAATACATCTGGTGTAAAAGTAACACTGCATTTCAGAAAAAGAACATCGTACCAACAGTAAAATATGCTGGTAGTGTTATGGTCTGGGGCTGTTTTGC